>KZ107843.1:654960-827479 GCA_002116315.1 Epicoccum nigrum | reverse complement strand
TGCATTCGTCCTAACTACAGAAGCAGAAAGATAGAGAAAAGAAAGGATACGCCTCTTCTCGTACAAGATATATCCTAGTGCTAAGCTAGAAGCTAGTCTCTTAGTAGCTTACGTGCTCGTACGTAGGGTCTGCTTTGTATGTAGTCTTGCATCTAGGGCCTAGCCTATAACAGTAACCTTTATACAGTTGCATACCTCCCTTAGAAATTTATACCTGCTAAAGTAAACTACCCTATCTATAACAAAGAACTCCTTACAGTAATATTCTGCTTATAGGAATAGGACTTAGAACTATAAAGTATAACGCTATCTACTACTAGATAGTGCACCCTACTAGAATAGCGCACTTTGTTGCAGATTTACCTTTGCACCTTAATTGTATAACACTACAACAAGCAATTTAGACGTGCAATAGCTTAAATTAATCCTCTATCTCTGCTATATCTTTTAAGCAGGTGCGCTTGTTATGCCCTGTCTTGCCGCACGTCTTACAGCAACGTTTAGCTTTGCTACTGCTACCTACCTACGCACCTTCTCCCTTAGCCTTAGCCTTAGCGTCTTTCTTTCTAGGTAACTCCTCTGCCTCTACCTGCAAGAGAGTCCTACCTTCCTGAATCTGCTTCTTTTTGCGCTTCTTACGCTTAGAAGCAGCCTTATTTGCCTGCTCAAGCTTAGCTACCCTTACCTTAAGTAGCGTGTGCAAATGCTCCCTCTTTGCAGACCCTCTTTTGACCTGCAGAACTATCTTAATAATTAAGTTAGGAGAGGAACTCTTATATTCCCTTATCCTCTTAATAATCAGCATTGTTTAGATATCAATTTCAATTGCGTTGGTTAGTGTTATAGGCTGCTAGTTAGTAGGCCCTAGTAGAGGCAGCGTTAGCGTACAAGGCTTAACTTCAAGCCTTAATAGCACTACCTCTAGGTTGAGTAGAACTAGGCTAGTTGCTCTAAAGCTTAATAAGATGTTACTCTTTAAAATTGCCTTGTTATATACTAGTTAAAACGTTGCTAAGAAGGCTTTTTTATCTACGTAGGTAATATAACTGTCTACTAAGCTTTTAATTTCCTTCTTGTATGCCTGTTTTAGCGGGGCAAAACACCTAACATTAAGTAGCTACAGGATATAAGAGGCGTGTAGAGGCATATAGAGGGCAATAATCTTGCTTTCCTTGCAAAGATTCTAGAATTTAAGCAACTTATAGCTCTTATAGCTATTAATAATTAGCAGTTAATAGCTTCCTACGGTAGCAGCCTCTGTGTAGTAGATAAAGTGCTTAAGCTAGGTAAGACTAAGCTCATTTGTAGTCCAGCTATTCTTGCTGACCCTAATCCTCTAGTCTTTTAGGTTGTTGACGTACTAGGCCTTGTCGTGGTGCTTTGCTTTAAGGATAAAGAAGGGTAGGATAGACCAGCCTATTGCGTTAATACAAGCAATCAGAGTTATCCACTCACAATCGCTAGGCTAGACGCTGAGTAGTGCACGACGTCTCTTAGACGCAGTTACTACCTTGATTAACCCTCTAACGCCTATTTAGAAGCCTGTCTTGTCGAAGTTGTAGGTATCTTAGTCTAGGATACTGTACTTAGCTTTAACATTGCGTATAAGGTTAAACTAGGGACTAATAATTGCTGTATTGCTGCACAAGACTCTCTAATAATCCCTTAGTCTTAAAACCTGAGACTTAATCCCAGATTTTTGCTAGATAAACCTGTAGACCTAGTTTTCTCTAACCCTGTCTCTACCGCAAGTGTAACGGAGTTATCGTGAAGGCGCTTGGTGTTGTTGTGTTTGGCCGCCCTAGTTAGGATTAGCGCTACTGCCTAGCGTGGCGCGTATAACTTGCGCCCAGCGCGCACAAAGGGAACAACAAGTATTATTGTACCTACAGAATGTACCTGCTATTTCCCCACTACTTGTACTAGTGTGAAGCAAATACTATTGCCTGTAACTAGATCCTCACACTTACCCTAACACTCTATTATGTTAAAGATATAGCTAATTAACTACGTGCTACACGCAACGCAGACCCTGTTAGCCTGTAATAGGCTTTAAACTTTGTTAAATAAGAACCTAGACTTAAATCGCGTATAACTTAATAGAGGGATTACTAGAGAGTCCTCTGCAGCAACCTAGCTATTATTAAGCCCTAGTTTAACCTAGTATAGAACGTTAAGGCTAAGTACAGCATCTAGTACAAAGATACCTATAACTTTAACAAGACTAGCTTTACTATAGGCATTAGAAACTGTGTTAAAGTAGTTACTGCATTAAAGAGACGCACTAAGCCTATTAGGGTCTAGCAGGGAGACTGTAAGTAGGTAACGTTAATTACTACAATTAATGCAATAGGCTAGGTAATTGCGCCCTACCTTGTCTTTAAAGCAAAGAACTACGACGAGTCTTAGTACCCTAATCTAAAGCCCTAATAGCGCATTAGGGTTAGTAACAATCGCTAGACTACAAATAACATTAGTATAGCCTAGCTAAGGCACTTTATTAAGCAGATTTAGGGCTAGAGAGTAGGTAGCTATGTGCTGCTAATACTTAACAGCTATAAGAGCTATAAGTCGCTTGCCTTCTAGGATCTTTGCAAGGAGAATAAGATAATTACCCTGTATATACCTCCTTACTTATTACACATCCTGCAGCTACTTAATATAGGTTGTTTTGCCCCCTTAAAGTAGGTATAGAGCAAGGAGATCAGAGTCTTAGCGCTTAACTATATTAGCTAGATTAACAAGAAAACCTTTATTACAACCCTTAGAGAGGTATTTAAGAAGGCGTTTTTAAAGGTAAATATCCTCTTAAGCTTTAAAGTAACTAGCTTAGTGCCTAGTAACCTATTAGTAGTGCTATCAAAGCTTAACGTAAAGCCTCGCACACGATTACTGCCTCTCTTAGTAGAGCCCTAATAGAACCCTAAGACACCTACTAACGCTAATAAGATAGAGGCTTAATTAACGCTGCTTTGCAATTATATTCAAAGGCACTAAGGATTATTACTAACTCTAATAGTTAAGATTATTAATTAGCTGCAGAAAGGTACTGTAATACTGCTGTATAGGCAGACATTGTTAGCAGCCTAAGTGCTGCAGCTTAAAGCGTCAAATAAGGCTGCTTATAAGCGCAAATTGCGCAAAAGGAAGCGTATTTAGAAGGGTAGAGACCTATTAAAGGAAGAGGCAGAGGACTTAATTGCCTAATACAACGTTAGGGCACAGGTTAAGGGGGAGATGCGTGAGGGTAGGTTTTAAATAGGTGTAGGTAAGAGAGGGAAAAGGTACTGTAGGCTCTGCAGAGAGACTAGTTATAATTTACGCAGGTGTAAGAAAGATATAGTAGAGGTTAGTAATTAATAATATCTACTGCAGGTTGTAATACAATATTGTAGTATTAAGTAATTACAGGTAGTAGGCCTAATAGATTGTTAGGGCAGCCTACTCGCCTAGCTAGCCTACTCGCTATGCACTTACGTTAGTCTAATAAGAATATAGCATACCTGCTTATGTTCCTAAAGAACTAGAATAAGAGGTAATTAGTAGTTTTTACAATAATCTACTATATAGACACCTAGGTATTATATAGAATATAGAACTTAGTAAGCAACATTATAGGTTCCTAAATATAAAAGATAAGGTTAGCAAGTTTATTAAGTAATACGTAAGCTATTAGCAAAACAAACACAGTATATATAAAAAGTATAGAGAAGCTTAAGTAATAGAGCTACTAATAGTACTATAGATAAATATTATAATAGATTTTGTTATATAGCTACCTATCTTAAAAGACCTTATAACAAACTATACCTATAACTTAATCTTTGTTATAGTAGATAGATTTATAAAAGCTACTAAGTTTATACCTTTTCAACACAGCTATACTACAGAACAGCTTACACAAGTGTTTTTAGACAAAATTATTTTAAACTATGGTATTCCTAAATTTATTATTAGTAATAGAGATAAGCTCTTTTTATTAAATAACTAGACTACACTATTAGTAGCTATTAGTACTAAGAAGAAGCTCTTAACTACGTATTATCTATAGATAGATAGCTATATAGAATAAGTAAACTAAATAATAAAGACATAACATATAACCTATGCAAGTAGCGCACCTAGGCAAGTAGCGCACCCTAATAAGCTATTAGGCCTACTACCTGTAATTGCTAAACACTACAATATAATATCGCAACTTGTAGTAGATATTATTGATTGCTAACGTCTACTATATCTTTCTTATACGTGCGCAAGTTGTGCCTAGTCTCTCTACAGTACTTACAGTAACTTTTACTCCTCTTGCTTGCACCTATTTATACTCTACCCTTACGCGTCTCCCCCTTAACCTATGCCCTAATGTTGTATTAGGCAATTCAGTCCTCTGTCTCTTCCTTTAATAGGTCTCTACCCTTCTAAATATACTTCCTTTTGCGCAATTTGCGCTTAGAAGCAGCCTTGTTTAACACTTTAAGCTGCAGCACTTAGGCTGCTAATAACGTCTGCCTATACAGCAGTATTGCAGTACCTCTCTGCAGCTAATTGACAATCTTAACTATTAGAGTTAGTAACAATCTTTAGTACCTTTAAATACAATTACGAAGCAGCGTTAATTAAGCCTCTATCTTATTAGCGTTAGTAGGTGTCTTAGGGTTCTATTAGGGCTCTACTAAGAGAGGTAGTAATAGCGTGCAAGGCTTAATATCAAGCTTTAATAGTACTACTAATAGGTTACTAGGCACTAAGCTAGTTACTCTAAAGCTTAAGAGGATATTTACCTTTAAAAATGCCTTCTTAAGTACCTCCCTAAGGGTTATAATAAAGGCTTTCTTATTAATCTAGCTAATATAGTTAAGTACTAAGACTCTAATCTCCTTGCTGTATGCCTGCTTTAAGGGGGCAAAATAACCTATATTAAGTAGCTGCAGGATATAAGATAAGTGCATAGGTATATATAAGGTAATTATCTTACTCTCCTTACAAAGATCCTAGAAGGCAAGCAAGTTGTAGCTCTTATAGCTGTTAAGTATTAGTAGTACGTAGCTACCTACCCTCTAGCCCTAAATCTACTTAATAAAGTGCCTTAGCTAGGCTATACTAATATTGTTTATAGTCTAGCTGTTATTACTAACCCTAATGCGCTATTAGGGCTTTAGATTAGGGTACTAAGACTTATTAAAGTTCTTTGCTTTAAAGATAAGGTAGGGCGTAATTACCTAGCCTATTATGTTAATTATAGTAATTAACGTTACCTATTTATAGTCTCCCTACTAGACCCTTATAGGCTTAGTGTATCTCTCTAATGCAGTAACTACTTTAATGCAATTTCTGATGCCTATAGTAAAGCTAGTTTTATTAAAGTTGTAGGTATCTTTGTCCTAGATACTGTACTTAGCCTTAATGTTCTATACTAGGTTAAACTAGGACCTAATAATAGCTAGGTTGCTGTAGACGACTCTTTAGCAATCCTTCTATTAGGTTATACGCAATTTAAGTCTAGGTTCTTGTTTAACAAAGTTTAAAGCCTAGTAAGAGCTAACAGGCTTTATATTGTATACAGTATGTAGTTAATTAGCTATATCTTTAACCTAACAAAGTATTAAAGTAAGCCCTTACGCGTTAAGCTTCTTTATATACTACATAAGTGTCTACTCTTCTACCTTAGTTAAAGCTAATAACTTTAGGTAGGTATCACGTGTTAACTGCGTTCTAGCGTGTTGGCGGCAGAGGGTTGTCTCTAGCACTTTGTAGACTATAGCAGCGCGTCGCATACTTAGTTCTCAAGGATATTTAAGTGCTTAAAGTGCAAGCCTAATTCTCTCTTCTTTTAAAAGCAATTTAAGGTCTAGTTGTTAATCTATTAAGGTTTAAAGGTTAGTAGGCGCAATAGCTTGTTAAGGCGGGCTACTTGCCTAGGTGCGCTACTTGCATAGGTTGCACGTTATCTTTAAATATACTATAATTAGTAGTAGGACAGTTAGGTTTTACTTTTACCTATAGTATAAATTGTATACAATAATAAGTTATTAGAAGTAATAGGTATAATACTGTTCTTTACAAACTATAGTAGATATCTAAATCTCTTTATATATAAATTTAATATAAATATCTAAGCAGAGCAAGTACTTAATATACTTAATATACTTAAGGAAGTATATCAGAAGTTGCTTAAAAATATTACAAAGGCTTAATTACAAGTATTCTCTTATAACGCTATCTACTACTAGATAACACACCCTACTAGAATAGCACACCTTGCTAAGACCCTACCTCTTTTAACTACTACTAACAATATTGTAACAAATTAATCATAAATTGCTTCCTTGTAAAGAGAGAATTAAGCTTGCTATTAAAGCTAAAAAATCTAACGCGAACCTAAGCTAGTAACGCGCTGCTACTGTCTATAACGTGCTTAAAAGTACCCTTTGAAGGCAACGCGCTAAACTAGCTTCTTAATGCGTTATGTACTTTAACTGCTCTAAGCTTATAAACCAAGAAGAGGAGGTGCTTGTTTAATATATAAGGAAGCTTAACGCGCGAGGATTTGCTCCTACGCTTGCCTATATACAAGAGATAGCTAATTAACTCCTTACTGCTTGCAGTAGAGACAGGGTTAGAGAAAACTAGGTCTACAGGTTTATCTAGCAGAAATCTAGGATTAAGTCTTAGGTTTTAAGACTAAGGGATTTCTAGAGAGTCTTATACAGTAATATGGTAATTATTAGTCCCTAGTTTAACCTTATACGCAATATTAAAGCTAAGTACAGCATCCTAGACTAAGATACCTACAACTTTAACAAGACAGGCTTCTAAATAGGCGTTAGAGGGTCAGTTAAGGTAGTAACTACGTCTAAGAGACGTCGTGCACTACTTAGCGTCCAGCCTAGCAATTGTAAGTAGATAACTCTAATTACTTCTATTAACACAATAGGCTAGTCTATCCTACCCTTCTTTATCCTCAAAGCAAAGCACTACAACAAGGCCCAGTACGTTAATAACCTAAAAGACTAGAAGATTAGGGTTAGCAAGAATAGCTAGACTATAAATAAGCTTAGTCTTACCTAGCTTAAGTACTTTATCTACTATACAGAGGCTACTACTATAGAAAGCTATTAGCTGCTAATTATTAACAGCTAACGTAAGTGCATAGCGAGTAGGCCGGCATAGCGAGTGGACTAGGCAGATTTGCTAGTTAAATTCAAGATTTTGAGCTCTAATAACTCCAGTGTACTTTGATGTTTTTTAATGCAAATTAAATGTAAGGCGTAGTAAGTACATAAGAGCTTAATATCTACAGCACTAAGCTCTGCTACTAGTTCTCTAGATGTTATTAAAGAAAAAGAAAATTACAAGGGTTATTTTGTCCTACTTTCTTATATCTTCTTATCTATAATAGCCAGGCCTACTAAACTCTAGAATAAGAGTCTTATTAAGTAAAGAAGTCTGTTCTGAAATTTCTAAAAGATTTAGTCTAGTATTGAAAGAGTAATTAAGCTCTAGATTATTGATTTTCTCTAGTAAAACTGCCTGGTCCACTTGCTATGCCGGCCCACTCGCTATGCACTCACGTTACAAGAGCTATAAGTTGCCTAAATTCTAGAATCTTTACAAGGAAAGCAAGATTATTGCCCTCTATATACCTCTACACGCCTCTTACATCCTGTAGCTACTTAACGTTAGGTGTTTTGCCCCGCTAAAACAGGCGTATAAGAAGGAAATTAAAAGCTTAGCAGACAGTTATATTACCTATGTAGATAAAAAAGCCTTCTTAGCAATGTTTTAACTAGTGTATAACAAGGCAATTTCAAAGAGTAATATCTTATTAAGCTTTAGAGCAACTAGCCTAGTTCTACTTAACCTAGAGGTAGTGCTGTTAAGGCTTAAAGTTAAGCCTCGTACGCTAACGCCGCCTCTACTAGGGCCTACTAACTAGCAGCCTATAACACTAACAAACGCAATTAAAATTGATAGCTAAATAATGCTGATTATTAAGAGGATAAGGGAATATAAGAGTTCCTCTCCTAACTTAATTATTAAGATAGTTCTACAAGTTAAAAGGGGGTCTGTAAAGAGGGAGCATTTGCACACGCTACTTAAGGCAAGGGTAGCTAAGCTTAAGCAGGCAAATAAGGCTGCTTCTAAGCGTAAGAAGCGTAAAAAGAAGCAGATTCAGGAAGGTAGAACTCTCTTGCAGGTAGGGGTAGAGGAGTTACTTAGAAAGAAAGACGCTAAGGCTAAGGCTAAGGGAGAAGGTGTACAGGTAGGTAGCAGCAGCAAAGCTAAACGTTGCTGTAAGACGTACGGCAAGACAGGGCATAACAAGCGCACCTGCTTAGAAGATATAGTAGAGATAGAGGATTAATATAAGCTATTACACATATAAATTGCTTATTATAGTATTGTACTATTAAGGTGCAAAGGTAAATCTACAACAAAGTACGCTATTCTAGTAGGGTACGCTATCTAGTAGTAGATAGCGTTATTAATAAGAAAGGAAAAACAGCACTTCTACTAAAGGGGGGAGATAAAGTGTATCTCCTTATAAAAAACGTACGCACAAGAAGACTAACAAAGAAACTAGACAAAGTTAAGATTAGACTATCTTTTATTTCTAAGCAAATCAGCCTAGTTGTCAGATTTAATAGATCTTTTAATAAGTGCAATAAAATCAGGGTTATAATTGATGAATTCTGTTGTGTGCTGCCCTGTTTTATCTTGTTGTTCTATGTTCAGATAACAGGTGCCTTTTTGTTCTTGTGTGGTTACACCCGAGCCCCTTGTGTAACAATTATGTCGCACGCTAGCCTTGGGCTTGTTAGGTCAATCACATTAATTGCTAGCCCTCGGCTTATATAGTCGTGAATCTGACACACCCCCTCAGCTTAGAGCATCTCTTAAGCTGCCGACTAATCAGTTAGTTCAGATAATGCGAGGGTCTTAAGTTGGGCTTCAATCTTATCTATCTGAACCTCCTTGAGATATACTGGTCTTCTCTCGACTAGACCAAGTTAGTTAAGGAAGATCTCCTATGTGTTTGCTGGCAGGGATTTTGTTAATCTATCGGCAATTATTTGGTTAGTAGACACATATAATACCTTGATCCTACCGCGAGAGACCTCTTGTCAGAGCTAGTGATTGTAGATATCTACGTGTCGTAGTTTGGTTTGTAGTTTTGCGACATCCTTAGTGACAAGGCGTATTGTTTGCTTGTTGTTGCAACTAATATTAATAGCTGATCTAGGTACTGTAATTTGTAGCTCCTTTAGTAGCCTAGTTAAGTATAGGGCTTCTTTAGCGACCTGAGATAGGGCTAGTAATTCAGCTTTAGTTGTAGACGTAGTAATAGTATCCTATTTGCTTGCTCTCTAGGCTATAAGTCCTCTAAAGAGCTTAATAACATAACCTTGTGAGCTCTTCCTATCTATAGTGTTATCTGCAAAGAACGCGTTGCTAGCTACTTTAAGGCCTGTTCCCTAGCCAAGCTATAAAGCCTTAGTTTTAGTAGTGTGAAGATATAGCAGTATTCTGTCTGCTGCCTTGTAGTGTTCGTGACTTAGATTAACAAGGAATCTGGCTAGCCTTAAGGTAGCAAAGGCAATATTAGGTTAGGTAGTAACTGCTGCAAACAGGAGAGACCTAATCTTCTGTTAGTATCTATTTGTCTCTAATGCAGTAGTAAGTCTATTATTTAGTACTTGTTTAATTGTTAATATAGGTATATCGTGCCTTAAGTCTGTCTAGTTAGCAAGTTAGCTTATCTTTTTAATATACAACTGTTGCGATAGTTAGATTAACTTCTATTATTAGTTGCAAATAATTTTAATCCCTAGGAACTATTATAGGTTATTACCCCCTATTAGGGTATATTTCTTTTAAAGGGATGTAGTAATTTGTTTAGCAGACTCCTCCTATATTTTATAGTACGCAATTATAATGTTGTCTATATAGAAGAAGATAATTATTCTATCCTTTATTATACAGCACAGCTCGTGCAGCACTGCCTAAAATTTTAGTTAAAAGAGAGCTGTTATAAACTCCTTCTACTAGAGCAGTAGTAATATCTGTAGGCTGTATAATGCTTTCTAGATCTTTAAGGTAGTCCCTAGCTTTTAGTAGCTGTGTAGTATCTTTATGTAGATTTCTCTATTAACTGTTACATGTACAAAGGCGTTAGTAATATTGTACTGTTTTAGCTTAAGGTCGTCTTTAGCTGCAATAGCGGCTAGTATTTAGAAGGACTGGCTTACCAGCGTAGCTGCGTAGGTATCTTGTAAGGTAATGTTTTGCTGTTAATTCCCTCTGACTACTAGCCGGGCCTTGCACTTAAGCAGACAGTAGTACTTGTCTAGTTTGTACGTGTATACCCACATATAGTCAAGTATCTGATATCCAGCTCTCCTAATTAGCAATGTTAGCACCTCTACCCACGATCTTATCTGGCGGTAGCTCTTAAGGTGAACTTTTTCAGCTTCCTTAAACATCTTGTAGAGTAGATAGTTCTTAAGATTAGAGAATGCTTTTAGTAGTAGAGGGAGCTAGCTTAAGTGTAGCTGTACTCCCCTTAATAGGATTCTTTACAGCTGTGCCTTATTAATAGGTTTTCTGTAGTATTAGCCTATTGTCCCTACCTAGGTCCTAGCTATAAATGCAGCTGCCTACAGTACTATTGTTAACGTACTGTAGTTATTAGCTTGCTATTTACTTGCTTTGTTCTCTACAGTCTGTATTAAGAACGCGACTGGAGGTAGAGTTTCTAGAGGAGTTAGGTATGCTTTAAGTGCTTCCTTGCCTTTGTATCGCCTTAGAGTTCTGTAGGTAGACATACTGTCTTCTGTTGTATTGTCTTTATAGAATTGCTTAGTCTCTAGTTGTTCTGCTTAATGCGCTGGAAGTTCTATTGTCTTTACCTATGTAGCTATTTCTTCAAGGGTACTATGCATTAGACTGTCTGTTAGGCTCTCTATTTTGCCGTTAAACACGGATTGTTCGTTAAAGACTACGTCTCGCGAGCTGATAACTCTCCCTAGAGGGGGAATCTAGATGCGATAGATGTTCGTAGATGAGTAGCCTACAAGGTAGCCTACCTATGCCTTTGGATCTAGCCTCTAGAGTCTTAACTTTCCACAGTGTGTATTATTAGTTATTGCAAAGGCCTTGCAACCGTACGCTTTTAGGTGTGCCTGATTTAGTTTTTAACACCTAGGGATAATCCTGTTTAGTTCAGCAACTCGTGTAAAGAACCTTGCGTAGGGTAACTGCTACTAATTAGTATAGTTTAGCGTTCTGTTGTACAGATAAACTGCGGCTTTAGTAATCTCTAGCTACATTTCCTATAGCAGGTTAGCGTCTAGTTGCATTGCACGCGCTTTTTCTTTGATTATACCCCCTGAGCGTTCAGCTCCTCTATTTTGTGCTTAAGTATCTAGTGCTAAAGGCTTAAGTTTTATACCTAAGGTAGCGCACTATCTTCCTACTTCTACTTTCACAGTAGCGATCTCGTTGTTAGTTTTAATAACTTTAACTAAGATATTGAATTGTTTCTTGAGGAATTGTATAAATAATCTAAGGAGTTAAATAATTAATTTAGCTAGTTAATTATCTTTAAACTAGAGGTCCTATGTATATATAGAGTACTAGTTAATTATTAGCATTTAGCTCTTCTCTTTTATAGATCCTTCTTTATAGCTATAGAAGTTAAGCGCTATTTATTCTCCTAGTCTATTATTAATTACACGTAGTTTGCGTTAGATTTAGCGCCTTAATTTAGCTCTTCTGCATGCGTTACATTCTACAGTAGTAACACCCTTGATTCTCACCCCCTAAGACTAGTAGACAAGGTGTTTAATTGCTGACAGTCCTGGGTGCCCTAATCGCTTATGCTATAGTGTTGCGCTCGTCTTCTGTACTGCTTTTAGGGTCTTTGAGCTGGTACGTACGTAGAAGGCGGTATGGCCGTGCTATAGGTTAACTACCTATTGTTAGTGCATTTCTGTTAGTATAGCGACTATTAAGTCGTCCTAGCAGCGCAGCATCGTCGGCTCTCCTCTGTTATCCTACTAGATACCCTAGAGTTGTAGCAGTCTAAACGACACAAGATTGCATAGGATATCTAGGTAGAAGGCAACGTTCTCTAGCTAGATTGTTTGCTTAGCAGTTTAACTATTAGTTGTAATTTGTACTGTTCTGTATCCTTAGATCCACACTTGCGTATTGCTAGCCTAGATAAAATCTCTAGGTACTAGTGCACAGAGATCTCTTATTTGCTCAATATTGTTGCATATATGCGTTATTGTTCTAGAATTAAGGATAAAGCAGTTTTATAGTAGGTATTGTTAGTTACTAACATAAAAACATGCTATTGCCTGCCTGCCCTTAACCTTCGCTACAGCTCTTCCTTGTAGTTATTTAGCAAGGAGGTCTAGTGTTTGAGACAATATCTTGATTTAAGGGGTTGCTGTCGATTGTGATAATCGCAACGAGCTACTTAGCCGTGCTATAGTCTTAGTAGATCTACAGTTGTTTACTAACCTTTGCAGCTCACTATCTTTATTAAGATTATACTTAACTAGGTTAGCTACTATCTAATTTGGTCTAAACTATTCGGGGGCCTTTTCTAGATAAGCGTAGTAACAATCCGACAAATTGTGGCGCTGTCTACAAGCAGGGCAATTACTGCTAGCTGCTGCTAGATTCTGCTTAGGGAACTGCTTAGATTTAGTACCTTATGTACTATTATATTTTCTCTTTTGCCTAGACCTGCTAGGATTGCCCTGTAACTAGGCAGATAGCGCTTTGTTTAATATATCTAAGGTGTCCCTAAGTGTATCCTAGTTAGTTGCACTGCTAGTAAGATATAATGCCTCTCCTGCAGCAAAAGTGCTCTTCTGCTTACCCTTTACAGGGTAGAATTGGTTTATATAATCTTAGTAGAGTTTTATTATCTTCTTCCTATTGTTGCTAGTCCTGTTATAACTAGGACTAGCAAAGGTTGTTACCTACGTAGGGGCAACCTTTAAGACAGCTGCTAGGAAGTCTGTTGTTATATTATTAATGTTTCTTACCTTACTTACTTAGAGGGCTTCTACCTAAGTAGCTGCTTAGTTGTATTCTATTAACTAAGGTTCCTATTAGCTAGCTGCTCTTATAGGTCGTAGTGCAGCGTAGTATCTCTCACGCGCTAACATTCTTTCTTTATAGGAGTTAATTCCTACAGTTTCTTAAAGTAGCACTACCTACTCTCTCACTAGCTTGCTTAACTTACAGCAGCTTAGGTAGAGGTGCAGCAATACTGTCCTAAGTATGTAATTAATTAACTATCTATATTAGGTATGTTCTTCTTAATATTCCCTTTCTTAGAGTTTGTATAATTCTAACTAAATCTTGTAATCTTCTTAGTTGTCTTTGTAATCCTCTTAATCTTGTATAGTTAAGTCTGCTATGCGCGTTAGTACTGTTGTAACAGTAGATTATTTTTGTCGCAGTAGCACAATACTGCTTCGTATTTAGGAGCTTAATACGCTACTTGTAGATAGGGTAATCGTCGTAGTAGCTTCGTAATCAGCGATTTAAGGTAGGAGCAGTAGAGTCAGTCGTTGTTTTGGCTCTACAGAGCTAATTGGATCTACAAGATTCCACACGCTTAGCACTTTGCACTTGATTTTGAATTGGCAATACTACGCTGTCTAGCTGCTGCTGTTAGATAGGATCACAGTCGCGTCGCGACTTGATTAGGTTATTATTTTGTTGATAGTTGTGCTTGTAGGAGCAGCAGTAAGACTCTTAATTGTTAGATTTAATAGATCTTTTAATAAGTGCAATAAAATTAGGGTTATAATTAATAAATTCTGTTATATGCTGCCCTGTTTCATCTTGTTGTTCTATATTTAGATAACAGGTGCCTTTTTGTTCTTGTGTGGTTACACCCGAGCCCCTTGTGTAACAATTATGTCGCACGCCAGCCTCAGGCTTGTTGGGTTAATCACATTAATTGCCAGCCCTCGGCTTATATAGTCGTGAATCTGACACTAGTTAACTTTTAACTTAAGCTACTAAAGGCTGTAAAGATCTACCTAGTATTCTATATATTACTATTAGAATCTACAAACGCAAAAATACTAGTCTAGAAGGATTTCTATTACTAAGTAGAAGGCAATAATAAATAGAAAGTTAAGAAAATACTTAGAAAAAGACACAGACAATAAGGCAATTAATACCTAGTAAAGTATTTTAATACCTAAATTTATAAAATACTAAGGAACTAGAGACGCACTTTATAAATTGCTAGAAGCTACTTTACTAGTTTTAAAATTTGCAAACTTGTTAATATACCTAAGGGTAGACTATATTATAGGTAAAAACGCAACCTACGTATCTGTAGTAGAATAGCTAATCTTCTTAGCTTGTATATCTTTACCCTTAGTATCTAACTTATTAGCTAAATATTTAGACTTCTTCGTAGTACAATCTTTTGCCTGCATAAGAATTTCCCTATTACGTAATATACGCGTAATTACTTCTATAAGTAAATTTTTATCGTCTTCTACTTTCTTTTTATATTTAGCCCTAGTCTTGTCTAGAGACTCCTAAGACAAGTTAACGCACAGACAGCTAATATAGATATACTCTAAATACTTAAGATAAGAATTAGCAGAAGGTATTATATAATAATTGTAGCCTAAAGTAAAGTAATAATTATAAGAAAAAGGGGTAAAAGTGTTATATTAACAGATTTTAATACTTAAGCAAAGACGTTTCTAGGAAGTAGAGAATATAATATTACTATAGGACTAAGTAGTAGCAGGTTAAGCTTAAATAATAAATAAGCTAACAGATCTAAGATATATCTAAGAAGAGTAGGAGATAGTGTAATAATCTCTTTATACTAGCTAACTAGATGCTAAAACCCTCTAAATACTAATATACTTAGCGTAGTAATTACATAGGTACTTTTGTACAGCACAGCTATAGCATAGTTTATTATAGGTTACATAACTAGCCTACCCCTTAGTAGTTAAGCTAGGTAGAGTATACAAAATAGCTTACGCAGCTTATATTAAGCTCGTTAAGCCTAGCTTATAATTAACTTAGTAAGTCTAGAGGATCTCCTATATATCTCCTTAGTATATAGTCTACAGAATGCAAACTCTTACAGTTTGTGTTTAATCTAGTTAATTAAGTTTGTCTTTAGATCTTAACTAACCTTTGAGCTAGACAGTACCCTCTGTACTACTTATCATTATCGTGCAAGCAAGTGTTTTACTTAGCACACCTTAATACCCTTCAGAATCCCTGTCACCGTATTCATCCTCAAGAACTAACAGAATTAGTGCTTACGAGCTTTGCTTAAAGTACGATTTCAACAGTTCCTTACGCGTTTAGCTGTAGATTAGGATATTGTCTAGGTACACTTAGTAGAATAGATTAATAAAGGGGCGCAAAATGTTGTTTATAAAGTACTACTAGGTTACTAGTGCCCTAGTTAAGCTAAAGAGTATTACTAGCAACTTAAAGAGTCCTAACGTAGTTTAAAAAGCAGTTAGATACTTAACGCCCTTCTTAATTCTAATATTATTAAACGTAGCTATAATATTAACCTTAGAGAAGTACTTTATCCCCTTCAGGCTATTTAGCGTCTCTTTTGTTAATAGTAAAATGTATTAATCCTTCTCTAACATCTTATTTAAGCTATAGTAATATATACACAGCTATAGGCTACTATCTAGCTTAGATACAAACAGAACTAGTAATAAGGCTAGTAAGGAGCTTAGGAAGATAAAGCCCTTGCACAGGTTCTCTTTAAGCTACTTCTTTAATACTATAATTTAGGCTCGTAATATAGGGTATAAAGGCCCCTACAGGGGTATCTGTCTATCTTTTAACTTAGTATTGTAGTTGTATAGTTAGTAGGGCAGCAGCTTATCAGCTTCTTTTAGGCAGAACATATTGCTGTAATCCCTTAGCTTAGCAGGAAGGTTAATAGCAGCCTCTAAGTTAGCATCTAAGTTCTTTAGGGTAGTGTCTACTTGCTTAAGTGACACTTAGTATATTGTTAGGCCTCAGCAGGCGTCTATGCTCATAGCTTTAAGCAATACAGGTCGGATATCTAGCTTTCTAAGCTTAGGTTCTGTAAATTAGCAAATAACGTTCTCAGGGCAGTTTTTAAGCAGTATATTAGGTATAGCGTGTATATAGGTAGGTTTTAGGAGTATATTATAGTATATTTAGTAGTAGTTGCTACTAAATAGTATTATTCCTTTTTTAAAGCTTATTTTAGGGTTTTGCAGTTTAAGCTAGGCAATACCTAGGATAATTAGGTAGTAGAATAGCTTAGTAACAAATATAAACTAATTCTTGTCTAGATAGTTACCTATCCTTATATTTGTAATAGTAAAATAGTTAACATTAGTATTTAGGTCTTCTTCTCTATAAAAGTCAATTAGGGGTATAGGGGTAATTATTAGCCCTAGTTAGATCCCTTAAGATTTAATCTTTTCCTTATTAGCAAAGAATACTCCTTTACCTCTAGAGTTAGTTAAAGTATAAGTAGCTATAATACAGTTTCTTTATTCTATAGAAGTCTTCTAAACTATTAGCTAGGCATAATTCATCTTTTATTTCTTAGGGTTTTTATCTAGGTAAGCTTAGTATAGTCTTATAGCAGTATTAGTAGCAGTGAAGCACTTATTTAGCTCTTAATTATAACTTAGATTAAGGCTACGCCTTTTGCTAAGTTATTTAACAATAGCAGAGATAGGGAGCAGCAGCTCCTATAGGACTAAGAGCTATAACTATAGGTAGGGCTTTAGGGCAAGTTAGGTAGGCAGCCTTTGTATAGTTAAGCAGGTTTAGTAGGAAGCAGGCAGGTAGTAATAAGGTGTTCCTTCTCTTTATATTAGAAGCACTCTCCTCTCTCTATACGTCCTTAGGCGTTAAATAGCGTACAATACTTGCAGGCAGAGCTAAGATCTATAGGTTCGCCTCTAGACGTAGGGGTCTAGGCAGCAGGGACTATAGTAGTAAATAAGAATAGATAGGTGTTATTACAGTTCTAGGATATTAGCTGCTAGTATTATTAGTACTAATTGTCTAGGGTTTGTAGATAGTTTGCGTAGGTTGTGTAGTTAGTAGACAGAGCAGGATTGTATAGCAGTATATCTTATAGTTCTTAGGAGATCCCTTAGAACAGCAGTAGTACTAGAGTACTCTCTAGCATCTCTGCTTCTAGGGCTAAGTATTAGAATTTGGCGTAGTAGGTACTAAAGTTAAGGTGTTTCTAGTATAGTTAGAACAGCTTATTCTAGGTATTCTAAGTACAGTTAGGGTCTCTAAAAGCTCTCTCTAGATACTTAAGCATTTTAGGGTATTTAACGAACTAGGGTATTCTGTACTTAATCTTAGGGAGTATTTAGGCGTAGGCTTTTCTAGTTAGTTGTCTAGCTATATAAGTTATATAACTAGTAGCTATTAGAAAGCAGTTATTTTTAGCGTTTATCTTACTATATACTTGCTAGACAAATTAGGGAAGGTCTTAGCAAGATCTACTAAATTCCTTTAGGTTAGGTATCTTCTTGCTAAGGCTAGTAGTTTAGGAAGGTAGGGCAGTAGCAGGCGTAGTTAGTCTAATTAGGCTACCTGTGTACGCTTTAGCAGCAGTAACAGGAGTTAGGATATTAGTTAGGTAGGGTGTCTATACTATAGAAGCAGCAGCTAAAGCTAGCTAGATCTTTTAAGCCTCTAGCTAAGAGATCTTTTACTATAATGTGTTAAACTAGTCGCGCTAGTATTAGATAATACTGTCGCGCTTAGAAATATCTATCTAAGCAGCCTTTACTTAGTTCTCTTTCTTACTAAGACTAATCTTAAGGTGTTGTATATACTAGTTGCTATTGCAAAGGTATATAAGCTACTTGCTAGGGTCTTTATTAACGCTAGCGCAGAGATCTTCTATTATCTCTAGGGTTGCAGGCAGGATTAGGCGTTCTATAGCAGGCAGGTGCTAGTAGCTAGTCCTTAGGTAGGAGCTATGTAGTGTCACGGGGCGGGGTTAGGTTCTAGTCGCACCTACGTCGGCGCGGTACTAGCAGGGGAGGAGCAGCTATTAGAGTATTGCGTTGATTTAGTATAGCTATCTACAACAGACAGTAACCTTTAGGCAGGTTCTACAACAAGACGTAGCTCAAAGAGCTACACAGTGCGACAGAGCGCAGCAGAGGAAGACCTGCTCGGTACAACCTTAGTAGCCTAACTAAGCACGTGATCTTTTGGAACAACACGATGCAGCAGCGCTGTGACAATTGCTACACAAGACTCTCTAGTAATCCTTTAATCTAAAAACCTAAGACTTAATCCTAGATTTCTATTAGATAAACCTATAGACCTAGTTTTCTCTAACCCTATCTCTACTGCAGGTAGTAAGTAGTTAATTAGCTATCTCTTGCACGTAGGCAAGCGTAGAGGTAAATCCTTACACGTTAAGCTTCTTTATGTATTAAACAAGCACTTCCTCTTCTTGCTTTGTAAGCTTAGAGCAGTTAGGGTAGATAATGCGTTAAGAAGCTAGTTTAGTGCATTGCCTTTAAAGGGTACTTTTAGGCATGTTATAGATAGCAGCAGCGTATTACTAGCTTAGGTTTGCGTTAGATTTTGTAGCTTTAATAGCAAGCTTAATTATCTCTTCACGAGGAAGCAATTCAAGATCAATTTGTTACAACATTATTAGTGGTGGTTAAAAGAGGTGGGGTCTTAGCAAGGTGCGCTATTCTAGTAGGGTGCGCTATCTGGTAGTGGATGGCGTTATATAATATTTTTAACTTCCCCGCTCAACTTCATTCAATATTCGCCAGCAAGCCCTATTTTGCGAGGACCTGCATCACATGGACACACATAAGGATCGAGCTGGCTTGCAGCAGGTGGAGTTGTCTAGAACCAAATCAGAGATGCCCGCATATCAGCGCCGGCATACCAACCGCTGTTGTTGAGTCTCTGTTACCCCTCATTGGTTCGCATCAAGGGCTGTGTGATCCAGCTTCTATACAGCTGTAGGTGATAAAGTCTGGTGGTGTAACACAACCTCACTTGCACATTTTGCGCGATTACTGTATGCTATCTACCTGGCCTACAACCGAGCTTAGCTACGAAGTCGAAGTAGGACGGATGTGCAGCTGTGATGCGCGGGGTTAACCGTTTGCGTACGTTGTGCGGACTCCGGCAGGTTCTGCAGAATTTTTTTCGACGCCTGCATGTCAGATCCTTGCACCCCGAATACCGGTATTGTACATCCGATGGATGCAGGAAGCAGCTTGTGGTTTGCACCCACCAATGATCAACCTGTGCATCCTCCTCGTGCAGTCGTCCCAGAACGAAGGAGCGAGCGTCAAGTGGCAATCTCAGCCTTGCATGTAGTTCTAGCAAATATACTGACACACTTCCAAAAACCTCGGCAAACCATCCTGGGATGTTACAGAGACTCGCCAGATCACCTCCGCACATCGCTCTTGGAACCGACAAAGTCCACGGCGCCTCATGTGTTCAATACATTCGGCAAGGACTAGACGCCGGATATCGTATGATTGACACTGCACAAGTGTACAACAATGAGGAGGAGATCGGAAAAGCGGTTCGAAGTTCTGGTATTCCCCGTAATCAGATTTTTATCACTACAAAGATCGCCAGCGGGTTCAGAAAAAATCCAAGCACCCTGAAAGAAGCACTTGATTCAGTGCAAGGATCGGTCAGAAGACTTGGACTAGACTACGTTGATGCGGTTCTGATACATCATCCCGGTGATGATGCGGCAAATGGTTCGGCTGCGCTCTGTCGACGAACGACATGGGAAGCCCTGGAACAGTCAAAGATAGCAGGCTATGTAAAAGAGATCGGAATCAGCAACTTCAATGCCGCGCACGTTGCAGAGATGCGCCAGTATGCTAAACTCCGGCCATCTTTGATACAAATGGAAGTGTGTAATCGAACCTTCCTATTCTCGATGAGAAATTGACTAAGACCGCAGATTCACCCATGGTATCAGCGGTCTGAGCTCGTGAGACTCTGTAGAAAGGAAGGGTTGACCATACAGGCTTACGCGGCCATCACCCAGAACAAACATGCTCAAGATACAGAACTCTTGGATATGGCCGCGAGGTATAACGTTTCAACAGCGCATGTGTTGTTACGGTACAGCCTGCAAGAAGGCCACGTGCCCATTGTCAAAGCTACGAACCTTGATCATCTTTTGTCGAACAAAAGGGCAGGATCATTTGTATTATCCGAAGAAGATATGTTGATTTTGGGTTCGAAGCACAAGGGGATAGAAGGATCGATATGTATGTGTCCTCGTTTCATAATCCGTGCCAACTGCTAATCTACGTAGTTCCATGGCTTGCAACAAATGCGGACGGATAAGAAGGGTTAAACCTTTATGTCCAGTTAGGGTGTTACCGATGCTACTAGGCTGCCACTCACACATCTCCAAGGGCATGCACGGCATGCTTAGATTCTCAAGAAAAACTTGTAATGGCTTGAATCGGCATAACTGGTCATCCCGAGTCGCAGCCAGAATGCGCCACTGAGTGACAATGCTGAATAGAGGTTATCAGCAAATATTTGAGCATACTTTAGTCCTCCGTCCCCACTTTCGAAGGATTCAATGATGGAGAGTCCAAGCTCTAATGCGGCCAATAAACAATGTGGTCATCTCAATAGCAATTCAAGTTGTGTAGAACTTCAGTTTTGGGCCTGAGCATTTCAATTGATGTCAAAAGACCCACTAAAACCTTCCCCACGTGACTTCGCGCTGCAACCGCGCCTACCGTAGGTACCTAGGTAGTCAACATAACCGACCTCCAATAACAACAAGATTTGATCAATAACAGAGCACGCATAATGAGCCGCGCCAGCATAGAGCAAGCGCTCACAGGACTGATACCAACTCACAATGGCCCCCTCCCTCTCGAACTGGTCGACATCGCATTGTCGCTCCTAGCACGCTCGCGCAGCGTCGCGCACTCTTTGAAGCCCGATGAGGAGATAGGGCGGCTGTATGCGTGTGCGCAACTAGCATGCGAGCGGTAATGTTTCTCAGATTAAAAACTATCGAAGGGCAGAAGCCGCATACAGTGAACTAATGCATATGCATAGACTAAAGAAGCGCCTCAACCTCCCCGCCATAACCTCACGCCCACCCTGCCCCCCGCGCGTCTACAGGAAACTCTACAACTACCTCGTCAGCGCGCTGCCCGACGCCTCGACCCCGCGCGAACCCCAAACACCGCGCAAGAACAGCTCCGCGCCCGCCTCGGGGAGAACAACACCCAAGACGCCGACGACGGCCAAGCGAACGCCGCAGACGGCGCTGCGCACACAGAACGCCGCCTCCGCCTCCGAGCCGCCTGCGTGGGTCATGCTCGCCATCCGCGTGCTGGCGCGCACATTCGCCTATCCAGCAGTGTCCCCCCACGTCTACACGGGCGTGGAGTCGCTGCTCCCACTCCTCGCGCAGCTCTCCTCGGCCGCCTCGGGCGCAGAAACACCCAGCACGCGTTCGCGCCGCTCGACCGCGCCTCTCCCTGCTGTATCCGAGATCAAGCTCTGCGGGTTGGTGGTCGCGGTGTTTCTGTACGTGCTTGTGCGCGTCCTGGACGCGGAAGTCACGCCCGAGCAGTATGACGCACAGCGGGACTTGGCAGTGCGTACCCTACTGGAGGCTGCGACTGCGGACGTGAGGAGCGTAGGTTTTGCCGAGTTAGTACATGAGACGGAAGAGATGATGGCGATGGCGCAGCAGGAGGGGTGGCTGGAGATGGAGTGGTTTCTCAACGTTGTGCTTGGGGAGGAAGAAGAAGGCGAGGAGATGGAGGGCGTGGAGACGACGCTGCCGGCGCAGGGCAGCACGTCGAGAAACCGGAGGTGGGGTGGTGGCAGTGCCTACGTCGGTCTGGGGACTATGCTGCAGGACGCAACCGACTACCTGGGCGAGCAGCGGCGCGAAGATTACAAGACGTGGAAGGCAGGGATCATGGCGCGGTGCGAAGAGCTAGAAGCTGTGGCATAAGATGGCATGATGCAAGCTCTATACAGTACGAGTACACTACGCCTTTGCCGTGGTCGGCTGCTTGAAGTACTTGCTGGGCACAAACGGCATCTTGGTCACCACCGCCCTCCTCTTCTTACCGCGCACGACCACATGGACCTCGGTGCCAGCCTTGTGCAGACCGTCCTTGATGAACCCCATGGAGATGTTCTTCTTCAGCGTCGGCGACGGGCAGCCCGACGTGATGTTGCCGATCTTCGCCCCGGACTCGTCCACAATCTCGGCGCCTTCGCGGGCGGGCGAGCCCTCGACGATAAGCCCGATACGGCGACGCGACACGCCGCCGCCCTCGGACTTCTTCTGCAGCTGCTGCAGAATCACCGCGTCGCCGTGGAACCCGCCCTTTGTGCGGCGGTCCTTGCCGATGATCCAGGACAGCGCTGCCTCGACGGGTGTCGTGGTGTCGTCTAGGTCATGGCCGTAGAGGCACATGCCAGCTTCGAGACGCAGCGTGTCGCGCGCACCAAGACCGGCAAAGCGCAGCTCGTCCTTGGCGTGGTCGAGCAAGAACTGCGTGACGGCCTCGGTGGCCGACGAGGGGATGCTAATCTCGAAGCCGTCCTCACCGGTGTAGCCTGCGCGGCTGACCAGCACCTTGACGTCTGTGCCCTTGATGGTGGCGGGCGTTAGTTGGCCAAAGTACAGCGCCTTCAGCGTGAGAGCCGACTCGTCTGCGAGCACGCGGGCGAGGACGTCGGCTGAGAGGGGACCTTGGAGGGCGATCAGGCCCTGGCCGTCGAGGATATCCCACTGCACGGCCTTGTCGGGGTGCTGCTGCTTGAAAGCCTCCAGCTGCTCGGACAGGTACGCCTTGTCCTTCTCGCGGCAGCCAGCGTTGGTCACAACGTAAAACCTGTCGGGTAGGCGCGCGATGACGGTGTCGTCGACGATGCCTCCGGTCTCGGGGTGCAGCAGGGTGGACAGTGTGGACTGGTTGGTCGGGAGGGTGGAGATGGAGGAGGGCGTGATGGTCTCAAGGAAGGCCTCGGCGCCAGGGCCGGAGAAGTGGTGCTGCACCCTGGTGTCGATGGTCAGAACGATGAATGGTATCGGTATCGCAAGTTACTCGGCTACGAATTATAGTGAAGTTGAAGTTGCTCGGCTATAGATATATTGAAGTCAAAGGCTTCTCGGCTGCACTTACATGTGTCCCACGTCGAACAGACTGGCCTTCTCGCGGGTCCAGTGGTGCGACTCGATGATGCTCAGGTCGCCGTACTGCACAGGCATCTCATACCCGCCAAAGGGCACAAACTTGGCGCCGTACTTGCTGTGCAGCTCATACAGGCCCGTCCTGGCAGGCTTCTCTGCAGCCGCCTCAGTTGACGCATGGCGCGTAAACTGCTGGAGTTGCTGCAGCGGGCGCGGGCGTGCCTCGATTAGTCTCCGGGGAGCAGGAGCTGGAGAGGGTCCAACGATGATGCTCTGTGTAGAGTATGGCAGCTTCTGTGCGCCGGCGAGCCTCAATGCGCGGGGCACTGAGGCATTGATGGCGGGCTGCAGCTTGGAGACGACTCTTTTTGAGGCCATTTTTGGGGGGTTGAAGGAGGAATGCTCAAGAGTGCCCTCAAAGTACACTTGAGTGCTTCCCCGTCGGCCATCTTAGAGGGCGGATAGCGGATAGCAGCGGCGGGCTGCGCTGCGACTGGCTGGCTGGCCGGCGGGCGGGGACTAAGCTAATCGTGCCAACGTCAGAGCTTCGGCTGCGCTTGTATGGCTGGGCTGGGCTGGGCTGATTGACCGCATACAGCAACAACACCCACCGCATCGCCTTGCCTTGCCTTGCCTCGAACTGCCTTGCCTTGCTAGACGGTACCTACACACCGTCCGTATATTGTTGCCCTTTGTAATTACAATGTCCAAGGGCAGCAAGTACCTGCTGGTGTCGCTGCCGACGTCCATCTCGCCCAGCAGCCATCGCGACGAGGCGCTGACGGCCCTGCGCGCGACCGTCACCAATGACGTCGGGGCCACCCACCCGTTTGCCATCCCCGAGTTCAAGATTGGCACCCTCGACGCGCTGGTGCAGCAGGCCGACGACCTCGCCAAGCTGGAGAATGCCGCCCACGGCGTCGTCAACAAGGTGGCCGACAGCCTGCGGGGCATCCTCGACGGCGACGACGACAAGGTGCAGCAGCAGAAGACGATCAACGACAAGCCCGTCGACCAGTACCTGCGCAACTTCCAGTGGAACAAGGTCAAGTACCGCGCCGATCGCCCCATCGCCGACCTGATCGACCTGCTGCAGAAGGAGGTCCAGGGCATCGATAACGACGTCAAGGCCAAGTTCAGCCAGTACAACCAGACCAAGTCGGCTCTGGCCGCTGCCGAGCGCAAGAAGACGGGCAACCTAGCCTCCAAGTCGCTCGTCAGCGTCGTCAACCCCAGCGCCCTGATCCGCGACTCCGAGTACCTCGATACGATCCTGCTGGCGGTCCCCAACGTGGCCGTCAAGGAATTCTACAAGAGCTACGAAGAGCTGACCCCCATGGTGGTACCGCGCTCCGCCAATCAACTTGCCAAGGACGACGAGTTTGCCCTCTTCGCCGTCACGGTCTTCAAGAAGCACGCGACTGAGTTTGTCCACAAGTGCAGGGAGAAGCGCTGGACGCCGCGCGACTACAAGTACAAGGAGGGCGGCAAGGAGGAGGAGGCCCAGGAGGCGGACCAGCTCGCCAAGGAAGCGCAGAAGCAGTGGGGCGAGGCGCTGCGGCTCGGGCGGACGGGGTACAGCGAGAGCGCCATGATCTGGATCCACGTGCTGGCGCTGCGCGTCTTTGTTGAGACGGTGCTGCGGTACGGGCTGCCGCTGGACTTTGTGTGTGGGATTGTGCAGGTATGCAAAGCATTATTCGCACAGCATTTACGATGTGGTCAACGGTACTAATCAGTGAATAGACGGATGCCAAGCAGGCGAAGAAGACAAAAGCCAACCTCGACGCCAACTACAGCTACCTCGGTGGCAACGCGTTTGGAAGGGACAACAAGGGCCGCGTCAAGAAGGACGACTCGGCGCTCACGGCCGAGATGCAGTCGTCTGGGCATGTGGGTGACCAGGAGTATACGGCATACGTCTTCTACGAGTTTGAGGTCGTATAGAGAGAGATGCGAGTGCTGGGGTAGGGAGGGACCTCCAGGGCTCCCGGAGTAAAACAGCATCACGTGGATAGAATTGAGAGAGCAATTGGATGTCGATACGAGCTTACTACGAGTCAAAGCAAGCGAACTCGGCATACAGGCTGTCTGATTGAAACTCATCGAGAAGGTCCCACAGTCTGTCATGTACATATGAATGGGTTGCGCCGATGCTGCGACGATGCGTGGGCATGGCAAATAACCCTAACCACCCTAGTGCTAGTGCCAGACTTGCACCTCCGCCGCGCTAGCCCGCCACTCCGCAAAAAGGGTTCCTGGAGGGTTCCTCCGCAGCGAGCGCGATGCGCAAACACCAGGGAATGGTGGAAGCCAAAGGTCTGGCTACATTGCGTGCGCGTTTAGAGAAGGGTGAATGAAGGGCTGGTGTACGGTGCACATGCAGGGAATTGGACTTATGTAGTGAATAGGGTGAGGTACGTCGTGCTTGCGAAAGAGCTGGTTGCACCGCAGAGACAGGCGCAAACTACCATGATTCGGACTGGGAGAGTGCCGGAGCTGCTGAGGATTCGTTGTTGAACACAGTAGACTAGGTGTAGGACTCGAGGCGTCAGATGGCATCGCATGTCAAGATAAGATAAGATGTGTTGGCGCAGACGCTAAATTGATTATTGCTACCAGACTACCAGACTTCCGCGCTGGCTCCGCAAAAAAGTTCAAAAGTTCCTTTCGCAGCGCGCCGACCCTTCAAAACGCCAGCACCAGCAACCGCAACCGCCACAATGCCGTCCACGCACAACGCCGAGAAGCCCTGGGACACAGACGACATTGATAAGTGGAAGGTGCGCGCAGCTTCTCGTGTCTCGAGTGAATCATCTTTGCTAATGAATCATCAGATTGAGCCCTTCAAGCCCGAAGACAACACGGCCGGCCCGTTCACCGAAGAGTCCAGCTTCTCCACGCTCTTCCCCAAATACCGCGAACAGTACCTCAAGGGCTCGTGGAAGTTCATCGAGTCGGCACTCAAGAAACATGGCATCACCGCCACCCTCAACCTCGTCGAGGGCTCCATGACCGTCGCAACTACACGAAAGACGTACGACCCATCAGCCATCCTCTCCGCGCGCGACCTGATCAAGCTCCTCGCCCGTAGCGTGCCTGCGCCCCAGGCCGTAAAGATCCTCGAGGACGACGTGGCCATGGACATCATCAAGATCCGCAACCTGGTCGGCAACAAGGACCGCTTCGTCAAGCGCCGCCAGCGCATCCTGGGCCCCAACGGCTCCACTCTCAAGGCCCTTGAGCTGCTCACCGAGTGCTACCTGCTGGTCCAGGGAAACACCGTCGCCGCTATGGGACCCTACAAGGGCCTCAAGACGATCCGCCGCATCATCGAGGACACTATGCACAACATCCACCCCATCTACGCCATCAAGGAGTTAATGATCAAGAAGGAGCTCGCCAAGGACCCGGAGCTGGTCAACGAGAGCTGGGACCGCTTCCTGCCCAACTTCAAGAAGAGGAGTCTGAGCAAGCGGCGCGTGCCGCACAACGTCACCGACAAGAGCAAGAAGGTCTACACGCCCTTCCCGCCCGCCCAGGAAAAGAGCAAGGTCGACCTGCAGATCGAGAGCGGCGAGTACTTCCTGGGCAAGCACGCCAAGGAGCGCGCCGTCAAAGAGGAGCGCGACGCCAAGATGCGTGAGAAGATGGAGGAGAAGAAGCAGCAAAGGTTGGAGGGGTTTGTCGCCCCTGAGGAAGATGCTGAGAAGAGCGAGAAGAAGGAGAGGAAAGAAAATAAGGAGAAGAAGCGGAAGAGAGAGGAGGGAGAGGAGGGCGAGGGGAAGAAAGAGAAAAAGGAAAAGAAGAAGAAGAGGAAGTCTGAGGGGGGTGATGAGGAGGCATAGTCGTTGGTAAAAAGGAGAAAAAGGCGCCTAGGTCCCGAAAGTCGTAGCAGTTAATTGATTCAGCATTGTATGGTGTTCAGGAAGGCATAGTCATGGTCATAGTCAGAGTACAGGTGTGTAAAATACCCATTGCATTTACACCTAGCTGCACTGTTTTCCGTTCAACATTTAACATTTAACATGCCCCGTTTTGCGACGGGTTCTGTGGTCACGCATCCCGTGGACGAAGGATGCTGCTCAGGTGGCTTGCGGAGGTAAACGGACGGTCAACAGGACATGAAATGCAGGCGGCTGGGATGTCCGTCTACTTCGTCCACAGAGGGAAGATAGTGGGTTGCCTAGGCCAAACGTCTATGCAGGTTGGGATGTTCGTTCCTAACTCACAACGCTCGCTTGGCAAGCTCAACCTCCGCGGGCCATCCACGCGAGGGTAATCTCAAGTGTGTTCCGCGGAGTCACAGCGCTGACTTGCCGAGCTCGAATGTCCTCACAGCATGCCGACCGGAGCGTTTGTTACTTTCTCATGCGGTGTTTTGCTCTGCATGAAGGGTTGCCAGACCCCTACCCCTACCGACGACTTCATTAGCTTACGGGCTAAGCTCGGGCATACATATACTTTCCGCGCACATATAGTTCCCGCGCACCCCACCCAAAGCAGCTACAAGGTATTGAGTCGCGATTATTACACACAACAACAATTATATTTGCCACTGAGTACACATAGAGTTAAGAGTACAAGCTGCTACCTCTGCTGCCGCTTTTTAAGCTTCTTTTTCTGGTGTAGCACTGCCTTGTTAAGCCTTTAGAGCTGCTGCCTGATTAAGTACAGCCTTAATACTCTTAACGTTGCTAAAGCGTTTATTTAGATCAATGTGAACACGCTTTATTAATTAGGTAACCCTAGTACTATCTAATTAAAATTTAAGTTGTTAATTCTCTGCCTGAAGCTCTGCTGCCCTAGTGTTAGCTGCTGTAATAACCTTACCTGCCTTGCTAAAAACAAGGCGGGTACTCTGTGAGAGAGTCTCTAACAATAGCAACGTTTGCTAAGCCTTGTATAGGGCCTGTGAGCTCTGAGGGGTGTTAAAGACTGCTTCTGATGTAGCAGTATCCTGATTGGTGGGTGGTGGAGTACTTGGGCGCCTAGATATCTGAGATGAGTGTAGTACTAGCTGGGAATTGTATAGGCAAAGGCTAGTAGCCTTCTAACTAGCTCTAATTACTCTCTCTTATAGTCCTTTTTCTCTTGCCTTGTTGTATAATGTAACAAAGCGCTCTTTCTTAATATATGCTGCGTCATTAAGTGCTAAGAGAGCTTAGATCTCGTTTTGATAGCGTGATTTGACTACTGAGAAAGGAGCAAGATCAAGAGGCTGAAGCAGGTGTAAGGCGTGAGCAGGTAGGTAGAGAAGGTGTATTTTGTGAAGCTTGCAAAGCCACATAAAGTCAATTGGTGTGTGGAAGCTATAGCTATCAAGGAGGAGCAGTTGATACAGTAACTATACAAAAGTCTGTTCGCTCAGCCTGCACAGACCTCCAACACCACTTTTGAGCCGCATTTTGAAGTGACTTTTCTCCACCAAAACAAGACCAATTTTGATAATTTTTGAAGATAATTAAAGCTAAATACTCAGTATTTTGTTTGGTAACCCTTAGCGTTAATTCAGGCTTAGTGGCGCTTTGGCATTGAGTGAATTAGCTTCTTGACAAAGCTATCGGGTATAGCCAACCACGCCTCCTTTAAATCTTCACAAAATCGATCCCACTCCTCCTGTGAGTCACCCAGAGTGTCAAGCTTGGGGTGTAATTGATGCAGCTTCCTCTTAAGAGCCCACCACATATGCTCAATTGGGTTGAGATCTGGGGAGTAGGGGGGGTGTTTAATCACCCAGATACCGTGTAACTCCAGCCACTCTTTTGTGTACTTTGACGTGTGTATACGCGCGTTATCCTGCATAAACCTCTGCCCATAAGAGTACTGAGGTAATAGGCCCTCTTTAAGCGCCTCACAATAGCTCAACGAGGAGTAGCCTCTGCGTGGTGCGTCAGGATCCCTCACCATGACCACGAGCGGAGACCTCCCCACCCTACCCCCCGGAGTACACCAAATTGAGCCCCAAACCATCTGCTGTTTGGGCCTGCCAGAGTCCTTCTCCGTCACCTTATTGTGGTCAAATTGCTCACTAGGAAACCCAAAGCTCCACTTAGCAGTCTTGCCTAAACCTCGCGCAACGGAGCACTCATCAGAGAACTTCACCGTTACCCTCTTGTAGTTGAAATCCTTCCACGCCTTAGAGTAGGCGCACCTTAGCTTTGACGTAGCCTTGTTAATCCTTGACCTGCGCCGCGATCTAAAGTTCTTGAGGCTAATTTAAGTAAGCGCGCGGTATATGGTCCTCCGAGAGACTGTGGGGTAGTCGTGATTAAGTGGCCAGACTCTAACGTAGTACATAAGGTCGCAATACTCAATTTTTGGGTATTTACGCGTGTAACGAAGAAGAAGACGCTTCTGGCGACGCGTGAGTATAGCTGGGCGGCCTGTACAAGGCGCGGTAGTAGTGCTGCCTGTAAGAGTCTATCTCTTCTATACTTTTTAGACGACGCGTTGCGAGCAGCTAAGCTTATTAGCAATCTCTTTAGTACGTACACTAGCCTCCACCTTCGTAATTATATAATCGCGTTGGCGATCTAAAAGCTGACCCCCTTTCACACGATTACCTGAAATTTCAGCTCCAAAATACCTCATTGTGGTGGTGTATCGCGTGGTTGAATTGAGAGCGTTGCTCGCGCGATCGCGTTGGTGGGGAGTGCACGGCCCTTAGGCGAACAGATTAAAGTCCTAGTATTGTAGCCAGAGTGTGATAGTAAAGTACTTAGTATAAAGATACGCTGTAGCTATTTAGATCTAATTAAATTTGACGTCTAACCGTTCTCTAAGGTTGTGCAGAGCTAGTCAGGTACACTAGCAGCTAGAAACTATGTAGATTAGAGATGCTTGCCCTTGAATATAACTAAGCATTAAAGCTTGATGCTAGTAGCTGAGCAGATCTTAATAATTAATACCTACTTACGATCCTCTAGGGATTTAGTATAAGCTTTCTTCTTTGACGAGCTTGCGAGTACTTAGTAGTTTGTACATACTCTAAGTGCGACCCTAGTCTTATCTATATTCTAGATATCTTTATACTATATACCTAGCTCAATTCTAGTACGTTTAAACAGCTTAAGGAAGGCACGCACAGTCTTGTAGTTAGCACTAGTAGTACAGGCGCTCTTAATTGTTCTGCCAACTACTAATGCAACGCGTGGGTTGCGTGCAATGAAGTAAGGTACCTATAGTTGCCTAAGTGGCTCGTGGTTACTGTTTATGTAAAGGATTCGGGTAGCTATTTCTTGAACGCGGAGGTGTGAGAGTAGTTAGGCGCGTAAGTCCTTATTAAGTATCTAATCTACTAGAAAGGTCTCTTGCTCCAGAGTTAATCGCTGCTGTTGTTGATGAGCTATCGCGTGTAGTTGTTGACCTTGTTGCCGACCTTATAGCGTAGATTTAGCAATCCCGTACCACTCAGCTGCCTTACGCAGGCTTGTAAAAACACTAGAATTATAATCAGCAATAGCAGATTGTATAGCAAGTTCCTTAGGATCTATTTTAAGTGTGTGACGTTGATAATATTGAGGTTTGGAATCAATTGACGCGTTGAGGTGGGGTGCGCGGGAACTATATGTGCGCGGGAAGTATATGCCCGAGCTTAGTGCACGCCCGCTTCGGCGATGGCGTACCTATATTCTGACGACAAGGCATACCGTGCCCGAATCTCCAACGTCGAATTCATCACGGGACAGAGAGTTCAGACATCGAAAGACGGTGACGCGATGGGGATGAATGTGGAATGCCGTGGTGCCGAGGGGGTGGATAAGATAGCTGATAGCGATCTTGAAGTGAGTTTTTCGAGGTGGCTTTGTTTGCACGGCAAGACAAAGTACCTATGCTAAAATCTTGAGCGGTATACATGTCACGGTAGATAGAACTCTACTGATGTTCGTCTAGATCTAGAAGACGGCGAAACATCCAAGATGGATGCGAGCTGCCACAGTGTCTGCTTCAGGCAGCGAGGCCGTGACGGCTTGTGTTTCAGCGCTGTCCTACTTCCAACCCCCAAACTGTTGAAATACAGATGGTGATGTGGTTATATAGACCTCTCCCCTCTTCCTTCATCAAGGATCCGTGTACGATCTACAGATATGTTGTCGACAAATCGCCTCCTTGTGGTGCTGCTCGCCTTGCCAGACACCCTAGCGGCCACAGTCGTTCTGCGGAATCAATGCCATGCGGAAACATGGCTGCACACAGTTTACTTTGAATGCCACACACATACAATAGAAAGTCTATCTGTTGATGTTGCGCACCCCATCAGTCCATCTCCCCAGCCTTTACTCTTCGACCTCCCCTGGCCATGGACACATCCGCCGACCTGCACACCCCCTTTGCCCGAGATCCCAACCGGACTGTGTATTTTTGTGAACAGTAACTTTGCGGATGGGAGGGGGATTGGGATAGTGACCACGCCCGCGCTGGCGGGGCATGTCGCTTCGCTCCCTGCGTTCAGGTCGCCGCAGAAGTCGAGAGAGGGCAGCTTGAATGTAAATGTGCACTCCAGGCTGTGGCGGACGGAGGAGATAGAACGAAAGGGTATAGGCAGTTTGGCGGCGAGGGATCTGGAGCCTGACACGGAAATGTTGAAGTACACGCCTGCTTTCATGGCTTACCTGGAGCACACACTACCCACGCTGGAGAGGGAGGCGCTATGGCGCACCGCCCTTCTCCAACTACCTCAAGAGACGCGCGACAGTTTCCTCGCCTTGAGCTACGTGCACAAAGACAAAAGAGTAAGGGTGCAGGCGATCGTGCAAGCAAACACCTTCCAGCTCGACATCGACGGCGTCAACCATTTGGCGGTTTTTCCTGAGACCAGCCGCCTCAACCACGATTGCGCGCCCAACGCGCAGTACGTCGTTGATGCGGAGATGTTGACGCATACGGTGAGGACAACGCGGCGGGTGAGGGAGGGCGAGGAACTGGGGATCGCGTATACGAGTCCAATGGAGAAGGCGGAGGTACGGCGGGATAAGATGAGAGAGGGGTTTGGGTTTGTGTGTCAGTGTGCGCGGTGCGTGAATAGTGAACGCTCAGACAGCGTCCTCAACACCATCCACTCATTAGAAGCCCACCTCAACGACTGGACCCCGTCCTCGCTCGCCACCCCGGCGATGGCAGACCAGCTAATTGCGTTGTACGAACAAGAAGAGCTGCAGGGGTTTTTGGATGTGCCGTTCGGGCATAGGGCGTTGGCGGCAAATGCGGTGGGGGACGTGGAAGGGGCGAGGGATTGGGCGCGGAAAGCGGGGAGGGAGGTAATGGGGAAGGATGGGAGGGGGGCGGTGGCGGTGGGGGTTTGGGAGGAGGTGGTGCGGGATGCAGATGGGCATTGGAGTTATGGGCGGAGGGTGGGGAGGGGATAGGGAACTGATAGTGGTGGTACTTTGGGAGGAGTGAAGGGGTCCTGTTCGAATTTGAGGTAAATTACATGATTAGTATTATCTGAATCATTCTCCACCGCTCACCAAGTGCTTCTCAAGCGTCGGACTGTTCTCCAAGAAGTCTTTTGCAGTTTCTGCATGCGGCTATCTCTCTCTTGTCATTTAGTTCCCCAACATCTGCCCCTCCGTCAATCAACACTTGTGTCGTATTTCTTTCAAGGTCATTTAACCACCAAACATTAGGCTCGACTGCCTTATACAAAATTCTATGCCTAGATGAATTCTTCATCTTTGTGTCAGCTCTTCGGTCCAACAAACCTGGTAAAGTTTATGAATTCTTCGCAAGACCACAGTAGCGGCTGATTTCTGGCTGATTAATCTGTTATCACAAATTCGAGTCCACATCCGTGGGTAGTCCATGTCCTCCTTCCTCGACAGCCTTGTGGTTCGGATTATCGTATCCCCAGTACTCATAGTACTGATCTGCTGCTGGCCGTTGATTTATTTTCGAGTTGCCGCCTTCAGGCTTTTTCATGACCTCGACATACTTGTCCATGTCAACGGTATTGCTTTTCCTCCAATCCGTTAAGCCGTCAAAGTTGACGCACTTCTTGTTGATCGACATATCCGGGAATGGGTACTCCTGCGTTTCTACCCAATGCAGTGGTATCAAATCGAGATTTGCATTACATTTGATACCCTGTAAGAGGATATCGACGCAGTGGTTGATATGAATCTCGCGCTGTTTGACCGTGTGTGCACGGGCTTGGGACTTATTGTAGTACCCACCATACGCAATGTGCCGGAGCGAGTTCAAACAATGTATGTGGTGGTATACATCAAAGATGGCGGCATAAGCGTTGTCGCCAAGTCCCCAAGTTGTGTCTTCCAGTTTGGCCACGGTCGAAGGATCGACGTCCATCTTGATCAACTCAGAATGAGTTACGGGGTAGACTCGTGTTAGCTCCCATTCATCCCAGGTGGCATCGGCTGCCGGATTGGGTTGCTGGCGTGCAACAGATACAGGTCCTTTGGGGTTGTAAAAGGAGCCGTTGATCTTCTGAGGACTGGGTGCAAGATCAAAACGATCCATGATAGGGCTGTAAGCGGATGTGCGACGGTAGTCGGTATTGCGAACGAGGCGATAATCATAGAGCCAAAAACCGAAAAAAGTGCTGGAAATGAAGAAAATCAAGATATTGAGAGTGGTGAGAAGAAACAGCCATGGCGATATCGAAGGCTTGCGGTATTTGAGACGAGTTTGACCAACGAGGAATTCTTTCGCTTCATCTTCATCTAAAGACCCATTCCGACTCCTGTTCGAATCCAATGTACAGTATGTGAATTTGGGGAAGCCGAACATGCTGTGGTGTATGCTGTAAAGATCCTACAAATTTCGCAAGTGGCACAGTAGCAGTGGTTGGCGACAGAGTCGATGTGCCATGTAAGGACCAATGCATCTGATTACACATTCGAACCGGATACTTATCGCGTCATCAGAAAGTCGGATCATACAATGCATACTCTTGACCTTAATAGGAAGGTATCTTGGGAGATGTATGTGTTGTCATCATTCATAATCGTAATCTAGCCGTTCATGACCATGTATCTCTTGACCTGTAGTGGTATGGAGTTCGATCGACAACTCAGAGATGTCCGCTCTTGGTCTACGTACGAAACGCCTGTAGTGGCGCCGATAAGCATTACGAAGCATTGGTGCATATACACACTTCAAAGCTTAGCTGCAGCTAGAGATAATACGTACTTCCTTTCTGGCGTTAGCGATTTGTGTTCAGAGACAGCTAGGCTAGTAGCCGCGGGGTATCAAGAGCGCCTAACTGGACGCCTTAACAGAGGCAGGCTTACAGAGGGTAATCTCACAGAACTGCTCGTTACGCAATTCAAGGCTGCCAAGGTGCAAAGTTCTGTATAAAGCGTATAAATTGACCCAGTATCGATTGTCATTGCAACAGTCCCTATCTACCTGTCATCACTTTCACTCTCAAGATGCGCTTCGCTACTATCACATTCGGCCTCACAGCTGTCCTCGCTACCTTTGTCGCTGGCGCCCCCTTCAGCAATGGTGATGTCGTCAGGCGTATGCCAACTCCTGAGCAGTTCGACGCCTTGAGCTCGGTGGAGAAGCGTGAAGTCTACCGAGCATGGTACCGTGCAACCAACATCATTGCCGCGAGTGACGATGATTAGATGTATCAAAAGGTCAGCTTATTTCCCAATCTCACAATGCTTGAAGATACTTAGAATGTGTAGTTTGGACTGTGGACTCTGGATTATCAGGTTACTATGCCACTTTACAGAGCTTTCGCTTCGCAAGACAGCAAAATGGAAGGGACAAACATACTCTACTAGATTAATCCCAACATATTCAAATATTAGTGAAAATCCGCTAGCGAGCTACCTATAGAATATGAATGCACTTTTGATAATCACAGTCACCATATCATACCCACCTTCAGCAACTGCGTCACACCACCTTCATTCATCCCGGACGAGGACATTTTATGGTCCTAGAATTTCTGAAACGTTGACAGCTACATACTGGCAAGAGTTGTTTGATAGAGTGGCAGTCTATAGTTCTCCTTGAGACAACAACACCTTTTTGTGAAGACAACCAAAACACTCTTGCGTTCCTGTTACATGAATTAACAATGTATTTGTCCTGTTTGAGATGGTATTCTTGCTTGTCGAGACTGCCCAAGGTATGCAGATTGCCATCTGCTTGAGTCATGGCAGTAATCGCACAGTTTGCTTTCAGACGCTGTTACGGATCTATAATGCTCATCCTGTGCGGCTTAAAGACTCGATGTTACTGATCAGGCCAACAGAGGTAATACTATTATCGACACGTGACAATTGGTAGAGACTCTGCCGCATAGGAAACAGGACTACCGTTTTCCCGTGCTGGACGTGAGGATAAAGCCGGTTACCGTGAAGGCAATTTGCGCATCGCCGCCCACAGCGGTCCAGAGTATGCCAACGAGACAGGAGATTATTTGAAGTGCAGCGATAGTCATACAGGCTCTCTTCGATCCTCCACACTCTCAATGGCACGTCTTCTGTCTTTCTTGGGAAGTCCAAATACCCATACAATCTAAGCTGATTTTATAGTGAAGCTTTTCGCTTGCTTGTATGCATGTAATATCTCCCGCAAGACTAACTTGTCGAAGTACACAGGACAGGTCGTGTTTCGGGTGTCAACTGGTATTGGGTCATATGGTCCTGGATTGGGGGCTATAGGTAGCGCGGATAAGCTTTACCGAGAGGAGGCAAAAGCCAGTCAAAGTCTTCGGTAAAATCTTCGCCTCCAAATACCCGACATTTCCCTATGCTACGCTCAAAGCGGAGTAAGAAACACTTCGTCTGTGACGGTGAGCTGTTGATTGCTCTGGGACAATGCAGCGTACTCCGCCGAAGTTTGGGAATGCGAGGGTAAGATTGCATGAATTGGAAGTATAATGCAATTGCAGCCCCTGCTCGATGGAACGCCAGATTCAACCAGCACGTTGGAACTCTGGCGTCGCAAGGGTCTGGAGGTACCTCGTTGTTTCCCATATCAACGTTGGAAGAAGGCAGCTTTCGATTATAGAGCTCCCGTTAAGGGTGCCCAAACGCCCTTCTTCAAGTGTAACGGAATATTTCTCGAGTTGTTGCTTATGTGACTCCACAATGACCTCCGTGGAGGTGTGGTAGCTTTTTACCTGCATCGAAGACAGATTGTTCACTGTGTTCGATTAGCGGGTATGTGGCCGCTCTTTCTGGCAGAATCTATGTACCTCCTCCAATCATGTTCTTCCCAGGCCTGTGTATATTCTCACCGTCACAGGTAAAATCGTTCCTTAAGGGCGAAGAGTGCAGGTTAGGGGAGTGTTACTCGACCCTAAAGGGATCAACTAGCGATAACAAAGACGCGATAGTATACGACCTACTATCCCGTAGAGTATGTTATCTAAGTAACATAAAACCCATGCGAGTAGGCTACCCAAGCGAGTAGGCTACTCTAACAAGCTATTAGGCCTACTAACTATAATTGCTTAACAATACAATATTGTATTATAACCTATAGTAGATATTATTAATTGCTAACGTCTACTATATCTTTCTTATACGTACGTGAGTTATACCTAGTCTCTCTGCAGCGCTTACAGTGACTTTTACCCCTCTTGCCTGCACCTGTTTAAGCTCTACCCTTACAACTCTCCCCCTTAATCTGCGCCCTAATATTATATTAGGCAATTAAGTCCTCTGCCTCTTCCTTTAATAGGTCTCTACCCTTCTAAATACGCTTCCTTTTGCGCGATTTGCGCTTAGAAGTAGCCTTATTTAACGCTTTAAGCTGCAGCACTTAGGCTGCTAACAACGTCTACTTATACAGCAGCATTACAGTGCCTCTCTATAGCTAATTAATAATCTTAACTATTAGAGTTAGTAATAATCCTTAGTGCCTTTAAATACAATCGCGAAGCAGCGTTAATTAAGCCTCTATCTTATTAGCGTTAGTAGGTATCTTAGGGTTCTATTAGGGCTCTACTAAGAGAGGTAGTAATAGCGTGCAAGGCTTAATATCAAGCTTTAATAGTACTACTAATAGGTTACTAGGCACTAAGCTAGTTACTCTAAAACTTAATAGGGTATTTGCCTTTAAAAATGCCTTCTTAAATACCTCCCTAAGGGTTATAATAAAGGCTTTCTTATTGATCTAGCTAATATAGTTAAGCGCTAAAACTCTAATTTCCTTACTATATACCTGCTTTAAGGGGGCAAAATAATCTATATTAAGTAGCTGCAGGATATAAGATAAGTACGTAGGTATATATAAGGTAATTATCTTGCTCTCCTTACAAAGATCCTAGAAGGCAAGCGACTTGTGGCTCTTATAGCTGTTAAGTATTAGCAGCACGTAGCTACCTACCCTCTAGCCCTAAATCTGCTTAACATAGTGCTTTAGCTAGGCTATACTAATATTATTTATAGTCTAGCTGTTATTACTAACCCTAATACGCTATTAGGGCTTTAGATTAGGGTACTAAGACTTGTTATAGTTCTTTACTTTAAAGATAAGGTAGGGTGTAATTACCTAGCCTATTATATTAATTATAGTAATTAACGTTACCTACTTATAGTCTCCCTACTAGACTCTAATAGGCTAAGTATATCTCTCTAATACAGTAACTACTTTAACACAATTTCTAATACCTATAGTAAAGCTAGTCTTATTAAAGTTGTAGGTATCTTTGTTCTAGATACTATACTTAGCCTTAACGTTCTGTACTAGGTTAAACTAGGGCCTAATAACAGCTAGGTTGCTATAGAGGACTCTCTAGCAATCCCTCTATTAAGTTATACATAATTAGAGTCTAGGCTTATATTTAATAAAGTTTAAAGCCTAGTAAGGCCTAATAGGCTTTGTGTTGCGTGTAGTACGTAGTTAATTAGCTATATCTTTAACCTAATAAAGTATTAGGGCAAGCCCTTAGGCGTTAAGCTTCTTTATATATTGCACAAGTGTCTGCTCTTCTACCTTAGTCAAAGCTAATAACTTTAGGTAGGTGTTGCATGTTAACTGCGTTCCAGCGCGTCGCCGTTAGAGGGTTGCTCTTAGCACGTTGTAGACAACAGCAGCGCGTCACACGCTTAGCTCTTGAGGTTTTTTAAGTGCTTAGAGTGCAAGCTTGATTCTCTCTTCTTTTAAAAGCGATTTGAGGTCTGGTGGTTGATCTATTGAGGTGTGAAGGTTGGTAGGCCCAATAGCTTGTTGGGGTGGCCCACTCGCTTAGGTGGCCCACTCGCATAGGTTTTATGTTAACACTATAGGCTGTTTTCTTTTATAAAGCGCTAGACTAGGTTATTCAAGGCTTAAAAAGGGTGTGTTATGGTAAACTCCTAGCAAAAGTATTCCAATCAGCCCGTTGATTCACGTAGCTAATAAGTACGTTGACTAACCTTGCAAATTTGTTGTATTACACGTTGAGCTTATTTTACAGTTGCGTAATCTTTACCGTCTTTACAATCCCATGATGACCTGCATTAGCAGGCCAACTTTCTTTGTCATGCTCCCAATCATTGTTCAACCCGATCGTACTCCCATTCGGACTCGACCCACCTGCACTAACAATATTGACATTATGGTGTTTCGAATCATGATTGCTGAGCTGAATGTCGTTTTCGCCATGCTGGCTTGTCTGCTCTCGGTACCCTGATCGTGACAGGTGACCCGAATTCCACTTGCGAGAGTGCTTGCGAGAGGCGCTATCGTGCGTTGACATGTCGCCAAAGACCTGTCGGAGTAAGGGGCGGAGAGTGGCGGCGGCGGAGGCGGCAAGACCGATGCCAGTTTCGCAGGTGGACCAGATTGCGACGTCAGTAGTAGAGTAGAGAAAGTCGGGTATGTCGTTGAGACCTTGTATGAATGGAATGCGGACAATTGTTGCCGTGGAGCCGCTGGCGTCGAATTAGCATACAATGTAAGGAATATTCTGCAGATGGAGCATGCTTACATAGCGCAGAAAGCGAGTACAATACCCACAGTTATCTTCTTTTTCGTATTCATTTGCAGTTTTTGCACGATGAAGATTGGAACGATACTTAATGTCCAATCCGTAGCGCAGGACAATGCAGAGTAGCCGTAGAATGAGTTTACGACGAGTTCAGAGGGGATGCAGTGGCCTTTGCCGCCGCGAAACTGTTCCCAGAAGAACGAGACAGGCCAGCATTGGAATGTGAAGAGGAAGAAGAAGTACACGCTGTAAAGCTGGATGACGATCAGGGCAACCCAAATAATGGTGCGGTGAGTTTTTTCAACGGCGATACGCAGCAAAAAGATGCCGATGCTGAACTTGAGAAAGATATTCGTAACGACGTATGTAGGCTCGCAGGACCACCACCACTGATCACGGTTGTTAGCGTCGCAGGTTAACTGTAGATACGGCACTACACACCTTCATACCCATAGGGTAATTTTCATCCGGAATGAGATATCGTCGCTTGCCGGTCCCGTTGTGGATACCTAGCAGCGCGAGCGTACAAAAGACCAAGAACGATACCAGAGTAAAGACAGAGAAGTAGTCATCGGCCGCAAAGTTCTTCACAATGACCAGCTTGCAGTAACATCGAAGCAGCACCAGCAGGGTGCAGATACAGATGAAGAAGCCCAGGACACCCGTAAACTCTCCCGATCGGTCCTCTCGCGCCATGGTTATTACCTAGCAGAAATATGATGTAAAAAGGGCCCAACTCGAAACTCCTTTGCAAGGGAGATGGCCGTTCTGTTATGCATTTCGTCCTGTTTTAAAGGGGTAGACCTGACTCCGACACCAGCGCCACGGGTGCAGGGGCAGACGAATTGTCTTTACGGGGGAAAATTTCCCGTCGAGTGGATAGCAAGCGAGCAAAATGATTCACGATTCGTCTCCATAGAGCCCTGACTCGAATGTCACTGGCATGCGGGTGATTGACCCGCACAGGGCAAGCGCGCATGGATTGATGGTCTCTAGCGCTTACCGCGATCTCCACGTGATGGATCAAGATCAGCAAAGCCCCACTAGGACCGCAGCTGTTCAGAACTCTCCGACTGCAGACATCCTAACTTCATCGCCAACTCCTGTTACGATCGCCGTTCGCTTGTTTCTCGATGTCACTGCAACACTTCTGAGGTGGTCGCGAGCGCGCGACGCGAGTTTTCGTTGTCCGAGGCAGTTGCAGATCTGTATGATCCGCTCGCGGAAATTATCAGCGACGCGTGTGGCTTAGGTACCGTATCCGTGCGTGTAGACTACTGTGTCAAGTTGGTTTGTGCAATACTAGCGGAGCTGAGTATATGTAAAGCACGTAACTACACAAGTTTGATCCCTCTTTGTCAACTATCTGAACTGCTCCGTCCACGGTGATCAAATGGTCCATCACGTGTCACACTCCTACGTACTAGAAGGCTTTTTCCATATTGGATTACGAATGCTCGCGTCGCCTAAATGTATAGGTATGAGTATCTATGTACCTATGCACCCAGGCTGCATCACCCAGCTTCTCCGCAGTATGCGCAGCTTCTCCGCAGTATGCGCAGCTTCTCCGCAGTATGCGCAGCTACGTGGCTGACTGCTGCAACAAGGCTGTTCTATCATCGAAATACGTATGTACCTAACAATACAGCAGCGATGGGACTTGGAACGAGTTCGGGCGCCATCTCATATTCATCATTATTTTAATAGTAATAGCCACGACGCTTATAAGAACCACGTGTAGAGCGAGGTAATCAGCTTTGCCACAAACCGTAAACAATGCAGCCGCTTCCTGAGAGCTAAGTATGATCATCTGGGGTGTAACTCCAAAGTGAAGTATTGATTGGCGTGATCAAGCTAATTTGGGAGTCGCGATTCTCAGCTTCGCACGGTGCAATAACGAAGAGTGTGCGTGCGCTTGTCCACTCTCATTATTGCAAACCACTACCACCAGCACAGGTTGGTGCCCAACGCGCCACCGTAGTGGTCTATCTCCACAGTTCTCGCCCAGCTGAGATGCCGTGAAAGCAGTGGTACCCAAAACGCACGCGGTCAGCAACCAGCTCGAGCAGTACTTTGAACGGGTACCTGGGACCGCTGGCGCGCTGGCTTGCTGGCTGGTCGAATCAAGTAGATCAGCACAACAAGCGCGCGTCGTTGACAAACAAAAGCGGCGTTTGCTGATTGCGCAACTCTGATGATTAGATTTCGATGCCGCCAACTCCCCCATCTCACTCACAACTGATTCTCCCCAACGGCGGTGCTACCACCGTAATTGCAAGTCGCAGTCTCTATCTGACATACAAGGAAAAAACCAGCCAACTTTTATACTGGGTCATCAACACTTCCAATGGTGTCATTCGATCGATAGCGGACACGGAGACTAGCGCCTCGGTGTGCATCAATTCGACAGGACGTAGTATCGTATCCGAGATTGTTAACATGCCGAAGCTCATTGCGGAGCATGTTCAGCCTATACCAACTGCTGTTTTCCGGCTTTTCCAGGGTGTCATCAAGGCGCGATAGACAATAAACGCTGCTTTTCAGCAAGATATGAACGACAAACCGGACCCGAGATCGGGCGGAGCAACACTATTGACAAGCATTTCACTGATGCGCTCACTGAAGCGTTCGAAGCCCTTGGTGGCGCAAATTGGGCCAACGGTATTGAGTCTCAATTGGAGAGGGATGGCAATGACGACCAGTATTTCCAGAACGCTTTCTCCGCTCTGAGCGTGTGTGAGATCGGAGATGACACCGCTTCTTCTGCAGACGAAACCCACGTGATTTCATGAAGAAGAACTCGGAAAATAAGGACTGGTAAAGGAAAGAGGAACATGAAAGGCGAGAAAGCGAAACAAAAAGCTGTGTCCTCACCAGAACCTTCTCTGGTGGGTGTTCCTGTCGAAAGCGATCACATCGCCGATGAGAAAGATGGCATCATGTCAGAGTATCTCCTGGCTGTATACTCTGCGGTTGTGGAATGGGGCGAGCTCAGATGCCACACATAGAGGTTGCATACGAGGGTCTCAATTCTTCCATAGCTGCATCGTTGATAAGCTCAGCAGTCGTACTGGTATATCAAACATGCATCACTATATTCACAGTGTTTCCTGGACACGAGTTGTACAACACGATTATGTAAACAATCACCCGTGGAGATCCTGAGGAGGCCCAGAGAACCTTTGGTCTACACGCTTATATTATAGTATGCAGAAGTTATAGGACCCCTCCCCCCCCCTGTTAAAAAAAAGTAGGAATATAAGATTAGATACAATCCTAGGTATTTAGCAGCACAAGATAGGTATTAACTTACTTACCCTAACGTGCTAAGGCAGATAGTAAAGGTCTGTATGTTTATCCTTACAACGCTAGTTAATAAGAGTGTAATAAAGGAAGGAGAGTTAGCAAGACAGAGTAACGTTACTAAGGGGCAGAGTGACGTTGTAGGATCTCCGTAGCCTCCGAGTGGTGGTGAAGGTCTGGGTCAGGGTCTGCACGTGACTATAACGTCACAACCCTCGTCACAACCCCTCTTCACGTCACTTTAGCATGCCGAGTCTCCCTCCTTTATCACACTCTTGTTATGTTAATATGGTAAGGGCAAGCCTGCAAGCCTGCAAACGTTCATCATCTATCTTAGCACGTTATGGCGAGTAAGTTGATACCCATATTGTGCTGCTAACTACCTAGGGTTGTATCTAATCTTATATTCCTACTTTTTTTAACAGAGGGGGGGGGGGGTGTCCCAAGACTTATACAGGGCACCAATAAAGGTGGGTTTTTGTGTTTGCATGTCCGTCTATCAAGACGCTTGTGTAACCGTGCCACTCAACTCACCGCATGCGCACAGACCCGGCCGACCTGAATTGAAGCAGACTTGATGATATGGTCAGTGTTCAGGTCAACGCTGGCGGAGACACAAGCGAGTTGGGAGAAGGCGATCGTATTGAGTAACTCTGCTCACGTGAGACGCGGAACGTAGTGCTGATATAAGAAATCCAAGCACACAGCGCTCTTGAGTCAAAGCGAATCCAGAAAGCGCCGAGGATGGGAAGTTGATGGGTGTGAAAGACCTTTGCTGCTTTGTACCCGCCTTTAATCGTCTTCTTTCAACTACAAATGAACAATGGACTGTGCGTTTATATACATATCAAGCGGCAGATACGGAGTTTGGGAGTTGCTGATCAACGCTGTATCTACCAACAGCACTTGGAGAGATGCCGTTTGGAAAATTAGAATCTTGCAGATGCCCTGCGTCGACCTCAACTGTATCCAGCAGTATCTCCTATTACGGACTTGGTACCGATGTTCTGAAGCTAAACAACGTGTAACAGTACTCGGAACCTGCGTGTTTGACTGGTGTCAGCACTGTCGGAACAATAACTTTGCTGATTCTGGAGACAACGACATTTCAATTTACAAGAGGTGTTACGACGGATTGCGCAATTCCATGTGATGAGATACCCGTAAAAATAGGTCGAACAATGCAAGGCCTACTGCAGTGCTGTTGTTAGCAAGAATGACCAAAGTCGATTTTGGCTGAGTCGTGAGCGCGCGGCTGTGAATAGGACTCGCCACCACATTGATATGTTTTATGTCGACGAACTTCCAATTGGACAGGATGTAAGGAGCAACTTGTGTGTCGCAACCTCTAAGCTCTGATTCAAGTGTTTTGGAACGACATGGCCAGAACACGACTTTTGGTTTTATACGTTGAACATCAAACGTGTGTGTACTTGAAGGCGTCGTTTGAAGCCTTTCATCAAGTGTAAGTGTGTCCGAAAAGCAGATTCAATATGGAGATGCCTGAAGGCTTCAGACAACATTATTGACGATGTCGATGTGCACAGAGGTCGTGGGACTCGCGTTGTATGAATTTGAGTTGTGGAGAACTGCGACCAAACCACGCGTACATTTTGTCTAGCTCAAGTCGTGAGTGCGATACAGTGCGCTTCTATGCTATCATCATTTTCATGTAATCATTGTTCATGCACTCTCGTCTACATCACATTTACAGCTTGCCCCTCCTCGCTTCAACAGCCTCACGAAGCTTCTTGATCACATCGCCAGGATCAGCGGCTCCAAAGACGGCGCTTCCCGCAACAATCACATTGGCGCCAGCGTCCGCGGCCTGGTCAATAGTCTTCTCGGAAAGGCCGCCGTCGACCTCGATGTGAAGCTCGGGGTATTTCGCACGAAGAGCAGAGACCTTTGGTAGCTCTGATGCCATGAATGACTGACCACCAAACCCGGGTTCAACAGTCATGATGAGAACCATCTAGATGCAAGTCAGCAAGAAGGACGCCAATATGTCTATATCATCGTTTATTGTGAATCGGGGTAAGTCCAGCTATGGGACAGCGTAGACTGAGCGGTCTGCACAAGGAATCGCACGGCTTTGATAACCCAAAATGGATGACCTTCGGTCAGCAGTTCTATCGTGCAATGGCCTGGTGTGTGGAGTCGAGCCATAACTGGATCTCAGGATCGTTCGCCTAAGCGCCGCCACGGCGAAGCGCCAATGTCGACAGCCTCACACTGCAACCTCGTCGGCCAGGCCACGATGCATCTACCGGCGTTCCATACGACTTTATGGGCGCCCTTGCAAGGATATACAAACAATGCATACGAGACGAATAAAGACTACTCACATCGGGTACTTCGTCCTTGTTCGAGTTCTCAAGGATATCCCAGAGGACGTCAACCTTTGTGCTTGGCTTTATAGCAATACCAGCTTGCATGCCTTCGCTGTGGATGTACTTGATCAATTCCTTGGGGGTTGTCTTCTTGTCTGATGTTGCAGAAGGCTCCTCGGCTGCTGTGGAGTTCATGGCCGCCTCATAATGGAAGCAATACAGATCGCAGCCAGCCCTCTTGAACTCGCGTACCCACTTCTTGGGTTCTGCGATCATCATGTGACAGTCAAATGTCCCCTTTCCGTGGGCGGTGGTCGGTCGGTCGACGTGGCTGCGGATCTTCGTGACGACCGGGGCGCCGAAGGTCATGTTCGGCACAAAGTGGCCGTCCATGATGTCGACCTGGGCGCATCAGCTATGTCACGTGCGCAATTCCAGTCTCTGCAGGCCTACATGTAGCCAGTCCGCACCTTGGGAGATGGTGTCAGAGCATGCCTTGCCCAGGGCTCCGAAGTCTGCCGACAGAATAGACGGCGCAATAATCGCAGGCGGTGACATATTGGGTGGCTTGATTGAAACTATGCAAATAGGCCAAGCGGTGAAGAGATGATTCCGGCGCCAATGGATGTGCTTGGTGTGTAGTGGAGATTGCTGATGTGATCAAAACTCTCGAAGGCTGCTTGCTCGGTGTTGACAAGCTCGCCCTGTGACGATGCCAAGGCAGGTGGGGTCATTGGTGGGGCAAGAGCGTCTCGCTGTTTATGCGAACTGCTCACTGCTTCCTCATTCATCCACCATCTGTTTCGTTTCAAGCTGATGTTTCCATCATGCCTAAGCCCTACGCAGCAACAATGATCACGCAAAGACGGCACTAACGCGCTCTGGTCAGCGCCTTAACGCTATCGATATCTGCGAAGACGGATGTCCATTTCACACATGGCGTAGGATCTTTCGGCAACGGGCCGCTATTACTCTGTGTAAGAGCCCGAAAACATTAAAACCACACGTGCTGAGCAGATCACAAAACGCTTCGATGCCTAGCTCCGACCAAAAATCACGCGCTATTGGGTGAGTATGTTGCAGAACGTGGCTGCGGTCTCCCATTGGCTGCGCAGGCAATACGCAAGCGCTACAAATAGAGCAACCGGGCGCTTACAGAACAACCACCCAACCATCCCAAGCATTGCATCGTGCACGACGCCCGTTATTGCATAGCCTCGCCCAGCCATGAGTTCTGTCTGTCCAACCACCGTGTCGGAAAGGCGGTCTCAATGTCGTGGCCAGCATTGAGCCGCTGCGCACTCCCCACTTGGACCAAATTAGGCACTACTGCCACTGTACGAAGAGTTGGCAGTGCAGCCTCGGGAGCCACGGTGACACCAGGTTCAGTCAACCGCAAAGCGGCTACGCCTGATATAACCTCCTCTCGTTGGCGCTCACGCGATGATGCTGTTTCTACCATTCACTTCGCTTCATCGAGTTTTCTCTCGCTTCAAGCCTTCGTTGATCGAAGCACCTCCATTATTTCTGTTTTTGCGAGCTCGCTGTTGATCAGCGCAATCCAGGGTTATTGCCCAATCTAATATCAGTTATTGTCAACTTTCCTGCTTGAACGACGAGTTCAGGTACATATCGCGTAATACACAACTCAAATCGCCAATATGCCTCAGACATCAGCTTCCTCTATGTATCAAAGTGGATCTCACGATTCTTACGACGCGTACTACTTCACAGCAGACAGTGCCATGTCACCTCGTAGCGACGATGACTTTCCTACACCCAAGGCACGCTTGTTCGATCTTACTCCACAGCCATCTCCCCGCTTTTCAATGCCATCCAACTCGACTTCGTATTCCGTGGTCAACCGCGTGAGTCGCATCGACAGCGACTTCGACTCACTGTACGATGTAACGGACGATGAGGCTGAGGTCCCCCTTCACGCCTCAGCATCAGTCAAGAAGATTGCCGGTCCAAACCGTCGTGTACGCTTCCCGTCTCTTATCATACCCTCGCCAACTGCATGGCCGACAATTGAGAAGCTCAGGAGCGCCACATCAGCAGTGCCAATGACACCATCAGCTCTTCTCACACCATCTCGTCGCGTCTTGGACATGATCAACTCTCACAACCTCCGCCTCCCTGGACATTCAGCCGCACCATCACTGGACGGAAGCATGACATCGGAAGAGTTAGACAAGCTTAGCTGCCCGGCTACACCAGACACGCGCTCAAGGCGAGACTCTATCACATCTGAGGATTCGTGGGCACCGGTGCAGCTCGATTTCCAAGCCATGCACACTCTCCAGCACCTTGGCGAGTCGGCAGTCGAGGAAGGGGAGGATGACCAGGAGACGCCGCCTGCGGAGCCCAGAGGCGAGATGGAAATGCAGCAAATCTCACGTCCGTCTTTGAGCTTGTTCGTCCCATTCACTACCCAGAACGACTCGGACGATGATACACCAATCTCTGCTATATCTGTGCCATCTCCAGGAGGCTTCTTCTCTTCCCTTCGACCCGGGGCTCGTGCCACCTGGAGCATTCCCACTCGACAGGCGTCGATCCCAAACACTTCCACAGCCGAAAAGTTCTACGACCTCCCCTGGGAAGCCGAGCCAATGCCAGCTCTGCCCGCACGACGCATGACTCTTAGTGGCGAGACATTAGACGGGCTGGATGAGGTCCTGCCTACGGCCCGCGCAGCAGTCTTCAGTCCGGTGGAGGAGAATGTCGAGGTCAATGAGATCAAGCCCAGCGAGACTGTGTTCCAATACAACGAGAACTACAACGCCGAACTTGAAAAGACTTCATTAGCAAACCTCGAGATGACCGGCCGTTGGCTCGAGGAGCAAGACGAACTCGCAACGGCTCTTCGCGCTATGAGCGACATTGGCTCTCCCAGTCTCTCCAGCGGGACCCACAGTCGCGGTACTTCTCTTGACAAGTCTGTTCTGAAGAAGTCGGTTACCTTTGCTGAGGAGCCCGTCGAGACGAAGGATGAGGAGGAGCCAAAAAAGATCCAGACCTACGTACAGGGTCTCGAGTTCATCCGCGCCAGATGCGAGAAGAAAGACACCTTCATCCACCGCCAGACTCGCGCCGAGGCGATGCACATCCAGCGCCGTTGCAACGCTGCCGCGCACCGCGATCAGCTCATGGGCAAATTCGAACTTAATGAACCGGAGCGCCCAGCGCCCGCTCGCCCGGTCTCCGAGTTCTACGTCAATGACCCCACCGTGCTCAAGGAGCGCATTGCCCGCGCTCAGACCGAGCGCCAGGCGCTCGATCAGATGCTGCCAAGTCAGTGGGTGATGGATGCGCAAAGGAAGCTTAACGGCGGAAAGCTGCTCGGCAAGCCCGCTGCGCGGTGCATCACGCGAGCAACTTCCCCACGCATCCTCGACGTCGGCGGCATCGCCACCAACGACTGGGCATGGAACGTCGCCTATGACTACCCCTACGCGTCCGTCGTCACCGTCAACACGGCTGGCAACAACCTCTCGCCTCAGGTCGTCGGCCCCAAAAACCACAAGTACACCGGCGTGCCCAACTTTTGGACGCTGCCGTTCCCCAGCGGGCACTTCGACGTCATCTCTGCGCGAACTCTGTACGAGCTACTCAAGACCAACAAGCCTGCAGGCCGCTCCTCTGACGAGTACGACCTCTGCCTTAAGGAGCTTCACCGCTGCCTCAAGCCCGGCGGTATCCTTGAGTTTTCGTTGCTGGATGCCGAGTTAATGCGCACGGGCCGCAACGCGCAAGCTATGGGGGTCGAGTTCGCGTTCAACCTCAAGACACGTGGGTACGACGGCCAGGCCAGCAAGACCTTCCTGCCTCGCGTCTCCAAGGCGGGCTTTCGAGACGTGCAGCGCGCGTGGGTCGTGTTGCCGATGGGCCAGACGGCGGCGAACTGGAAGGAGGAGTTGAACGTTGGCGCCAAGGCGGGTGTGCAGGAGAAGTGCATTGGTGAGAGTGGTGAGGTGGAGATGAAGGATGCGCCTGTGTACGGGTCGACAAGCGATGTCTCTATGCTGACTGGACTTGTGGGCTCGTGGGCATGGGAGAGGTGGATGTTGAGGTTGCAGATGGAGATGGGCAAGGAGGAAGAGGAGCTGTTGAAGGGTGTTGTGCAGGTGCTTGAGGAGGGAGCGAGGGAGAGCTCCGCGTGGAGATCGCTGACAGGCTGGGCCAGAAAGTAATTGTAGATCAATGACTGAGTCGGTGTTTAGGTCTTTTGGGCGGGACGGTCTCTGGACCTGGATATGGTTGGGTTATGATGGGATTGATACCACGCAGCGAGTCTCTTTTGTTGTACAAATCCATGTGTCGATCACATCATGAAGACGTTCCATCTATGCCTATAAGTGAGTATTATCGACATGAAGACTCTTTCGGTCTGTGGAAACATAACATATAGGTGCACATGCATAAATGTGAGAAAATGATACCTAAACAGCCCAGCAGGTCCACGGCTCCGAGGGTGTGAGGGCACGCACGTGACCGGCGAAACCCCGGGAGAGCTACCCCACGCGGCCAGTGCTCCTGGCCACCCATCATCATCTTTCGCGCACCAGACTAAGACGAGACTTGAAGCGCAGTCGCAACGCACCACCTGCTCAACACCCATACACCGATCTCTTCTCCAACCTCTCCACAACAACCTCCACGACCGCCATAATGCTCTTCTTCAGGTGCGCAACTCCAACGGCCGTTCAGCCATGCACACATCACATGCACAACCAATGCACCTTTTCTAGCACAGCGCAGCTTCATAACTCCTCTGCGCTTTACACAAGTAACATGGTGTCAGTTTCTTCAAAACGCTGGTCGAGCACGAAATCACGGTCGAACTCAAGAACGAAGTGCAGATCCGCGGCACACTGAAGAGCGTGGACCAGTACCTGAACATCAAGCTGGACAACGCTGAGGCCGTGGACGAGGTGCGGTGGCCACACCTGGTACGTCAAACCATATGAATCCTGGCGCGCATCGCTTGTTCTATAATGTTTTGGGGCTGATGGCTACGGCAGTGCTCGACAAAAGACATGTTCATCCGCGGCAGCGTGGTGCGCTACGTGCACCTGCCGTCGGGCGCAGTCGACACGGCGCTGCTCGAGGACGCGACACGGAGAGAGATCGAGGCGGCGAAGAGCAAGGCGAAATGAGCGGACAGTCCAAAAGATGTATGGCTAGAGCTAGACATGCTGCGTCACAGAGTGCTGAGCGAATGCCCGACAGGGTGGAAGAAATTGTCCGCGGTTTGTGGGGCCCCGATGTCGCGCGCCGGCAGCAAGGACCGAGGTGTGTCGCTGTGTTTGGGCGGCTGAGTGGCGAAAAGGGTGGAGGGGCGTGAGGGACCGCTGCTGGGGAGCTGCAGAAGCGGATAAGGAAACGAGGATGGATGCCATCGATGGGATACTCGTGGCTACGATTCAATGTATTCAACGGTTTACCTGGTTCAAGAGCTGTTTCTTTGCCCCGAAGTGCGGCGATTAAGGAGAGTACAGGGCATGATCACCGCGCTGCTCTGTGATGGCAGCAATCTCGCATGCTACTCAGGTCTGGTAAGCAAAAAGGAACAGTGCACCTTGCCGCACTGGCACCTTCCACAACCACTCTCCATCGGCATTCGTACACGCAGTGTGCATGGCCTCAACCCTTTACTCGCCTGCCATGTCAATGTCAATGCCATGCCATGTCATGTCATGACACGCACTGTCCTTCCCTCTTACTTTCTACCTCGACAAACCGACAGTACCCACTGCACTCCCAAGCTCTGCATCGCACTTGTCACCGTTCGCACTAGGATTAAGCCGAGCCTGCATTCTATACAGTCATGGGGCAATGTGCATGTTGCATTGGCGAGAGTGTGCATTTCGACATTACCTAGTGGTAGACTGGTACTGGATGCTGGGGTAGTCTGCATTACCTAACCGTCAACTCCGCAACGGCGCCTTCCTCTTCCGGTTGGGTCCGCTTTCTCTCGGTATCTACTGTATCACGCCCTGTGTAACCTCCACCTGTAGGTTCGTTCCGTAGGCATACAAAACTCCAATGCCGCCGCCACGATCGTCTTTATTCGCCCGCATGCGCAGTTTGTGGATCCGCCCACCATCTCTGCAATTGACCTCACACACTCCCAGCCACGCCCTGCCGAACCCTTGAACCGACCACGACCCTGCGCCCCACTACCACTACCCCACACTCACACTGCCGCCAACTACACATACGCACCTCTCCAGCACGCTTCGCTATGTCCGAGTTCGCGCAATACACAGCGAAGAGTAAGGCCACGGCGCCCCTCACAAATGGCGGCAAGCAGGTTGGCTCCGCCTGGGGCAACGAGCGCAACCCCGCCGCCTTCGACTTCCGCTCCGACGTGCACACTACGCCCACCATGTCGATGCTGCGGGCGATCCAGGAATGCAGTCTGCTCGACGACGTCTCGATGGAGGATCCGACAACACTCGGACTGGAGAAGTTCATCGCCGAGCTGACGGGCAAGGAAGACGCCCTGTTGGTGCTCTCCGGCAGCATGGGCAACCAAGTCGCTCTGCGCTCGCATTTGACGGCCCCGCCGCACGCCATCCTTTGCGACCGCCGCTCCCATATCATCCAATACGAGGCTGGCGGTGTGGCCTCGCTCTCGGGCGCACTTACCCAGCCCATCGATGCCAAGAACGGCACCTACATCACGCTCGAGGAGGTGCAGAAGCTTGCCGTCATCAGCGACGACGTGCATGCCTGCCCCACCAAGGTCATCTCTCTCGAGAACACGCTCAATGGCGCAATCATGCCCCTGTCCGAGCTGCGCCGCATTGCAGCCTTTGCCCGCGAGAACGGCATCATCATGCATATGGACGGCGCTCGGCTGTGGGAAGCTGTCGCCGCGGGCGCCGGCACGCTGAAAGAGTACTGCGCTGAGATGGACAGCCTGTCGCTGTGCTTCAGCAAAGGGCTGGGCGCGCCAATCGGTAGTATAATCGTGGGCACAAAAGTCTTCATAAAGCGCAGCCGCTGGGTGCGCAAGAGCATTGGCGGCGGGCTGCGCCAGGCCGGCGTCGTCGCTGCCCCCGCACGTGTCGCCGTCGAAGAAACCTTCCTGGGCGGCCTGCTCACAGAGTCGCACGAGAAGGCGAAGCGAATCCAGAAGCTCTGGACAGATCTTGGCGGCAAGCTCGACTACCCGGTCGACACCAACATGGTCTGGCTGAACCTAGAAGCGCACAACATCGACCTGAACCACTTCATCGAGACGGGCGAGAAGTACGGCGTCAAGACGAGGGGAGGCAGGTTTGTCGTGCACTACCAGATCAGCGAGGATTGTATTGAGGGGTGTCGCAAGCTGTTCACCCATGTGCTGACAGGGAGGGAGAGCGAGGGCAAAGAGGCGGAGGCGCCTCACGACCCTGAGGAGTTGAAATTGAGGGGGCAGGTCGATATCGACTGTAGCACATGAGACAGACTGAATTCCAGAGATGGGCATCACAGCAAAACGTGAAATGGTTTCATCGCAGGCGGACTCCGTCTAACGACTCACCTGTAGGCACATTAACTCTGGATTGTACTCTGAAAATCCATTCCACAATTGGTACCTTTGGTCTCGCCACGCGACCAGGGAAATCAATTCCAACGGACTTCAGAGAACAACCAATGACGTCATAGCTGCCATTTCATCGCCCTTCGCGCCTGCTGCTTCTGTATGTCGAAGGGTCAGTCTCCCCAAACAATCCGGGTAAACATCAATTAGCAAGGCTTTACTCTCTTTCCCAAAGACATAGCTCTTCTAGATTTTCCATCCATCATCTACTTCTCCTTTCCACCTACTTCTCTAACAATGTCCACAGCCTGATCACTGGCGCCGAAGGCAACTCGACGCGATCTGAGCTCTTGCAACTCCATTCTCATGCCATGCTGCACGGCCTCGGGAGGACACCAGACGAACGCGTTCCGCTCCGCCCGGTGCTCCGCCGTCCTTGCCTCCGGCACGGCTAGCGGAACCCTAGCTCTAGCCAAGCTTCCAAGAGAGGATACCATAACGTAACAGACCCTCTCTGTGCTCGACGTCAACGACATCATCTGTTTCTAGCTGATGTTTCTCAACGAAGGCGTCATCGCCACACACTCGTGCCTGCGTGTCTACGGAGAAGACGCAATGCCAAGGGCAGAGGGTAAAGAGGCTCATCTGGACCACCACTGATCCAATTACTGGATGGACATCCATTTATCTTGCCTACCTCCTACCGCTCAACGCAAGGCCAGTCATCCTCCGCTCCGCTGACGCTCGGCACCGGAACGGTTAGCGGAAGTGTAACTCTTGCTAAGCTTTCAGGAGAGCGTACTATAACGTAACAGACACCGACGTCAAGTTGAACAATGTTACACTCTGCGTCATCGCTACGCCCGAATACGCTCCTGGGACGACACCGTGCCAAGGGTACAGGCTAAGGAAGCTCTTCTGGGCCCTCTGCGGAGTACTCAGACTTCTCCAGACAAATAGTTGACGACGCCCTCGTTCTTGGCTAGTTCGTTACACCACTTATGTGCTCATCGGTGCGCGTCATTGCGACGAACTCCAGTCTGAGACTGATTCCTAGCTTTTCTCCTCGACTTCCTAAGACCTCCTCGGCTTTCAGGACACTCTCAACTGTTACGACTTGCGCGTCCAGAACTACCGAATACTCGCAGTTCCCTAAGCCCTTTCCTTCTTACACCACCCGTCACTTCCACGCGCCATCTTCTACCATGGGCCCTCTCCCCGCCGTCCAAACAATATCCAAACATGATGACAAAGTGCGCATGCTGGTCCTGGAGACCGACGCCGTGCACCCGGACACACACAAGGAAATCGGCAGCTTCGGCGAGGTGTTCAACGACCTACTCGTCAGGGCGGGCGACGCCCACGACCCCCAGCTTGGCATCGAGACCATTATGCAGTACATTGTCGAACCGGACGGCGGCCGCGTGCCGGACCACAGCGATATCCCCAAGGACCTACATGCGATCTTGATCACGGGGAGCGAGTGGGATGCGCATGGCGATGATGAGTGGATACATAAGCTGATGGAGTTCATCAAGTGTATGTCGTTTCCCTCACAACAATACATCCCGCAACCACGGTATGTAACTGACCGCCCGCAGACATCTGGACCCACCGCCCCGACATCCGCTTCACCGGCATCTGCTTTGGGCACCAGATCCTCTGCCGCACCCTCGGCTCGACCGTAGAACCGCAATCCAACGGGCAATGGGAGCTTTCGCACACGCCGCTCTCCCTCTCCCCCATCGGCAAGGAGCTTTTCCAAACCACCTCCCCGACCCTCCACCTCCACCAAATGCACCTCGACCACGTCGTCAACGCGCCCAGCGCCCACACCACCAACCTGCTCAAACCTGACACAGCCGTGCACGTCTGGGCCACCACGGACCACACCCAAGTACAGGGCGTGTACATCCAGAAGCGGCTGTTTACCAGCCAGGGGCACATGGAGTTTGATGAGCGGCATGTCAAGCGGCAGCTGGAGATGCGGGTGGAGGCCGGGAGCGTGGGGCAGGGGGATGCGGACGAGGCGGCGGAGAGGGCGGGGTGGCGGCACGACGGGGAGGTGGTTGCCAAGGCGGTGTTGAGGTTTTTCCATGGGGATGACGATGCGGTGGAGTAGGAGAAGAGCTCGGGAGGGGTGCTGTTGTTTAGTGAGAGAGAGAGACAGCACGGTGAGGAGTAACACATAGACGCCATCTCGTCCCACCTACCTACCATCCACCATCCACCATCCCCTCCACGCAAGAAATGCCGCCCGCCGCCCCACCATCGTCCTCCTTACAGGGACGTCAAGCGCAACCTTACCATCCCCTCCAGTACTATAACACCCATAACAATAGTGAATTGCATAGTGGTGGGTAGGTAGGTAGTTGACAAGTCCAACTCCGTCCAGCAAGTGCGAAGGCTTATCCAAACATGCTATATAAACATCCCCATCTCCATTCACCATCCCAATTCTCTACGCCAATGAAAGCACGACACAGTCCTGTTCGGCTGATCCGGATTAAGCCATCCGCCCTGGCCCCTGCGTGTCCCCGTCCGAGATCTCGCGCGGAGATAAGTTTATTCCCGGCTACCGGATACCCGATAACGGGTATGCACCATTGCACCTTCCCTCTTCATGCATGTGTTGGCACCTCCCCATCGCCATTCCTACAGAACAGAGCCTCGGGAGGGGATGTCTATGGTCGCTCCAAAGATGTAGCGAATCGTAGGTATCTATTATAGTCAAGGTGTTTGTAGCTATCTACAACGCAACGCATGCGTCAACAACTCGGCCATCCCATCCCTGGGTACTTATCCCCAGCACGCATCCATCGCAACCATGCTAGCTTAAACCACCCTTTCAACTTGCCGGCACTAGTCTTGTCTAGTCCCGCATCTCGCTAGCCAAGAGGGACCCAACGCCTTCTCTATATGACGACGCTGCTGCGCGCCATGCCTCGCCGTCGCGTGCACCGTCGCCCTTCCCCCCTTCCCACCGTATCCCACACATGTATCTCCCATGGTGACCAGCTCACCCATGTCTTCCCCCTCTACGATCTCTCAGAAGCCAGAAAAGGAAAATGGGAAAGAAAGAGAAAGAGTCGCAGAAGAAGAACAGGAAGCAGAAAGACAGCACGCGAGCATGGCAATAGCACCCGACATGACCGATGTGGAGAAGACGCTGCCGCGCGAGACGACGGCGCTGCAACGCACCGTGTCGGGCCCGCCGTACAGCGTCTTCAGCCCGGGGATGAAGAGCTGGATCATCTTCCTGGTTTCCATATCTGCGCTGATCTCGCCGTTCGGCGCCACGCTGGTGCTGCCGGCGCTCACGGTGTTGACGGATGTGTTGGATATCACGCCCACGCAGGCGAACATCTCGATTACCACGTACATGGTAAGTCCACCATTTCAGGGGAAGAGAGAGAAAGAGAGACGCGGGGTAGCATGCAACAGCTGACACGTGCTGCTGCTAGATTGCCCAAGCAATTGCACCCGCCATCATCGGCGCCATGTCGGACACGAGCGGCAGGAGACTGTCTTTCATACTGTGCTATGTGATTTACATCGTTGCCAATGTGGGGCTCGCGCTGCAGACGAACTACATCGCGCTGCTGCTGCTGAGGATGATGCAGGCGGTGGGGTGTAGTGCTGCAATTGCACTCGCGTTCGCCATCGTGTCCGACATCTCCACGTCCGCCGAGCGGGGGAAGTATATGGGATATGCTGGGGCCGGGATTCTGTGCGGTCCGGCTTTTGGTCCCACGATCGGCGGCATCTTGTCTCAGTATCTTGGCTGGCGGGCCATCTTCTGGTTCCTCGCCATCTTCGCAGGGGTGCTGCTGGTGCTGTTTGTCCTGCTGTTCCCCGAGACGTGTCGGAACGTGGTGGGGAACGGGTCAATCCCGCCGCAAGGGGTCAATCGTTCGGTGGTCAGCTGTGTGCAGGCGCGCAGGTTGGCCAAACAGTCCTCTGCAGTAGAGAAGGAGCAAGATGAGAACACCACGCCTGCGAAGCGGAACATCTCGCTCAATCCCCTCGCCACCCTCAACATCCTCCTCGAGAAAGAATCAGGCATTATCCTACTTTACAACGGCTTCTTCTTCACCGGAATGATGATGACCACCTCCTCGATCCCGACTCTCTTCAAAGAAGCATACAATTTGAGCGAGCTTGACATCGGCTTGTGTTATATAGCCAGTGGCATCGGGTCGCTCCTCAGCTCGCTCACCATGGGGCACGTGGTGGACTGGAACTTCCGGCGGCACGCGGCTTTGCAAGGCATGCAGATCACTAAAGGCAAACAGCAAGACCTGTCCAACTTCTCCGTCGAGCGCGTCAAGCTGGAAATCGTGCTGCCGGGTCATATCACGGGCATTCTAGGATTGATCCTGTTCGGCTGGACGGTGAAGTTCCAAACACACCTCGTCGGGCCTGAGATAGCATTATTCGTGATCGGGTTTGGAGTGTCCACCGCTTTCAACATCACGAACGGGCTGTTGATCGATCTGCATAGAGATAAGCCTGCAGCAGCGACAGCGGCAATCAATTTCGTAAGATGTCTGATGAGTGCCGGGGGGAGTGCGGCCGTCATCCCCATGTGCAGGGCAATGAACCCAGGGTGGGCTTTTACTTTCATCGGATTGGTGTATGTGGTGCTTATCTTAGCTGTGCTGTGGATCATGCGGAATGGGTTACGGTGGAGACAAGAGGCTACCGAGGCGGCGAGGAGGAGGAGGAGTGCTGTTCTAGAGCAGCGAATGTAGATTTCAAGCTTGTAAATGAGCTTTTCTGACAAGCAAGGTGCTGTGCTGAAGTGACGAAGTGGAGGATGAAAGTAATTGACCGAAGCTCTGCAGAAGTCGTGTCTTGTAACCAGGGCTAATCTCGATTTGGTTATCTTCACCCGCACTGCACAGGCAGGTACGTACCTGACTGCATTGCTGGTGCGCGGAAGGTACGAAGGCGAGTCCAAGGCAGACCGAGCCGCAGATAAGGTGCAGCGCTTTGGAAGAGTGAGCATCCAAGAGATAGGCATCTGACGTGTCTGGTGTGCAGGTCGTGATGTGATCCTTGGCCGTGCTGCAGCAGGGGTTTCCAGGAAATGAAGATTGAGGAAGCCACGTGGTAAGCCCTTACCTGAGGTCCCCTGACCTCCGGAGAAGCTTCCTCTGCAGAGATAACTGCGACTGCTGATTCTGCAGCCTCAGTGCAGACTCTTGGCCGAGCACGCTAAGCTTGTCGAGAACGCTTCGCTTCCGTGATCTATATTACTTGTGTGATAGGTCGGTAGGTTTGGTGCGGGGGCGGGCGGGCGGAGCGTGGTTGGGAGTGTGGCGCGGGGATCCGGGGATAAGGACTTGGGAATGTTCTCTGGAAACTGGGTTTGAGGTGCACAGGTGGAGGTAGATTGACCTGTCCTGATATGTCTGTGTGGGGTAAAGGATGCAAGAAGTGGCTGCCTCAGTCTTTCTGCTGGGTGTGGTTGTGGGGTGAGGGAGTGGGGTCGCTCCGCAGCCAGCTGGAGGGGTTGAGGGTAAAGTCGAGATGCTGTATAATGAAGCGGCAGGAGTCAAGTAAGTTGAGGGGAAACAGGAAAGTATTATTCAATTGTATAGCGGTCACTGTAAGCATTATTTAGTATACTGTGTCCGTGCACTCAATGCGCGGATTCAGTCAATGCGCCGAACCGCTCTAATAGGTACCCGTAATAATGAGGCTGCACAACCACGTATAATAGCTATTACTGTAAGACAATTTAGTAGAGTGTTCTGTAGATGTATAGAAAGAGATTTTACTATATAAGTTAATTATATAGAGTTGCAGTGCAGCTGCTATAGGTCTTATAAGTGCAAGGAGGTAGAAGAGGCGTTGCAGGCTTAGATGCCCTATAAGCACCTACAGCACGACGCGCAGGCTTCTTTTTGGCTGCTGCAGCTTTTAAGGGCCTGTCTCTGCTTCTTTAGGATAATTATAGAGCCTCTTGAGCGTTCTAAATCTGTTTATCACGCTTTTTTTTAGCCCTGCGTTTAGCTTCTTCTGCAGCCTCCTAAGCCTTAAGCTGCTTACGCTTTTCCTTCTCTCTTGCTTGCTGCATACGCTTCTCTTTAGCAATCTTCTCCTTGTATAGCTTATTAGCCTTTCTAAGCTTAGCTATTATAGCTCTTCTAAGCTTCTCTATGCACTGCTCTTGTTATTTAGTCTTCTTACGCTTACGAGCTTCCTCTACCTTCTAAGGTAACTAGAATACTACTCTACCTTGCGCCTACTTCTTCTGTTGTAAATTTAGAGTCTTGCTCTTCTTCTTGTGCTTCTTCTAGGTCTTAAGAGCCTCTTTTAGGCCTGCTATCTTGTAGTAGAGCAGTAAGTTCTAAATAGAAATATAGTAGGGTAAGTGGCTAACCTTCCTTAGCTCCTTACTACCCTTATCCTTAGCTACCTTGCATAATAAGGTCTTAATTTTGGGCAAGTCCCTGCTAGAATAGACTAAATTTAAGCTTGAATTGCTATTAGAGCTCTTAGGAAAGGACTTCTTAAATTGTTAAAGAATAACGTTAGGTTATAGGGACGCTATACTTATTGCGTTAAACAACCTAAGTATTAACGCCTGCGTAAACATGCTTACTTAGGCCTTCTAGAATAGGTAGAGGAAGTTGCCTTTCTTAATCTCTACTAGCCTCTAGCTGTTATAGAGGTATGTTGTAAGCTTCTTGAAGTATGTAGTTGTTAGATTTAACAGGTGTTTTAATTATTAAGATGAATAGATAGAATAATTTATATATTTAGTAGTCTACTGTACTATATATTCCTGTGCTAACCTTGTTATTCTATGTTTAAATAACAGGTGCCTTTTTGTACTTGTATAGTTACACCTGAGCCGCTTGTGTAACAATTATGTCGCACGCTAGCCTTAGTCTTATTAGGTTAATTACATTAATTACTAGCCCTTAGCTTATATAGTCGTAAATCTAATACACCTCTATAGCTTAGAGCATCTCTTAAGCTGCTAACTAATTAGTTAGTTTAGATAATACAAGGGTCTTAAGTTAGGCTTTAATCTTATCTATCTAAACCTCTTTAAGATGTACTAGTCTTCTCTTAACTAGACTAAGTTTGTAACGGAGTTATCGTGAAGGCGCTTAGTGTTGTTGTGTTTAGCTGCCCTAGTTAGGATTAGCGCTACTGCCTAGCGTGGCGCGTATAACCTGCGCTCAGCGCGCACAAGGGGAACAACAAGTATTATTGTACCTACAGAATGTACCTGCTATTTCCCTACTACTTGTACTAGTGTAAAGCAAATACTATTGCCTACAACTAGATCCTCACATTATTAGGCTCTCATTTAACGTAGTACAGAATGTTAAAGGGAAGTACAGTATCTAGGATATAGATACCTATAACTTTAACAAAACTAGCTTTACTATAGGTATTAGAAACTACGCTAAAGTAGTTACTACAATAGAGAGATACTATAAGCCTATTAGGGTCTAGCAGGGAGACTGTAAGTAGGTAACATTAATTGCTGCAATTAATATAATAGGCTAAGTAATTAAACACTACTTTATCTTTAAAGCAAAGACCTATAATAAGTCGAAGTACCTAGATTTAAAGCCCTATAAGCCTTTTTAATTACTAATAATAGCTAGACTACTAATAATATTAGAGTAGCCTAGCTAAGGTACTTTATTAAGCAGATTAAGGACTAAAGGGTAGGTAGCTATATACTACTAATAATTAACAGCTATAAGAGCTATAAGTTACTTGCCTTCTAGAATCTTTAGAAGGAGAATAAGATAATTACTCTTTACATACCCTTATACTTATCTTATATCCTTTAGCTACTTAATTTAGGTTATTTTATCCCCTTAAAGTATGTAGATAGCTAGTAGATTAGAGTCTTAGCACTAGACTAAATTAGCTAGATTAATAAAAAAGCCTTTATTAAAACCTTTACAAAGGTATTTAATAAGGCGTTTTTAAAAACTAATATCTTCTTAAGCTTTAAAGTAACTAGCTTAGTGCCTAATAACCTATTAATAGTACTATTAAAGCTTAATATGAAGATTTGTACGCTAATACTACCTCTCTTAGAGGTGCCCTAATAGAACCCCAAAACGCCTACTAATGCTAATAAGATAGAGACTTAATTAACGCTGCTTTGCAATTGTATTTAAAGGCACTAAGAATTGTTACTTACTCTAATAGTAGAGATTATTAATTAGCTGCAGAGAGGTAACAGCAATACTACTGTATAAGTAGACGTTACTAGTAGCCTAAGTACTACAGCTTAAAGTATTAAATAAGGCTGCTTCTAAGCGCAAATTACGTAGAAGGAAGCAAATCTAGAAGGGTAGAGACCTATTAAAGAAAGAAGCAGAGGACTTAATTGCCTAATACAACATTAGGGCGTAGATTAAGGGGGAGACGCGTAAGGGTAGGGCTTAAATAGGTATATGTAAGAGGGGTAAAAGGCACTGTAAGCACTGCAATAAGACTAGGCACAACTTGTGCACGTGTAAGAGAGATGTAGTAAACGTTAGCAGTTAATAATATCTACTACAGGTTGCAATATAATGTTGTAGTGTTAAGTAATTGCAGGTAGTAGGCCTAAGAGCTTGTTAGAGTATCTAACTTGCTTAGCTATCTAACTCGCTATATACTTATGTTAAGTAATACGTAGTCTCCTAGGTAGGATGTCTTACTTTTATACTTCTTATTGTAGTACTAACTCTAACTGTAAGGATCTAGTTACAGGCAATAGTATTTGCTTCACACTAGTACAAGTAGTGGGGAAATGGCAGGTACATTCTGTAGGTACAATAATACTTGTCGTTCCCTTCGTGCGCGCTGGGCGCAAGTTATACGCGCCACGCTAGGCAGTAGCGCTAATCCTAACTAGGGCGGCCAAACACAACAACACCAAGCGCCTTCACGATAACTCCGTTACACTAACACTCTTATACTTTCTAGAGGCGTTCTCTTAGTACTGCACGTGTGCTGTGTATGCGTTTTACTCTATCTATAGCATTAGGTACCTCCCCTTCTAGCCTACTATCTATAGAGGGCTTATAGAGAATAGGTTGTTTACTATAAATAGTAAGAAAAGGCGTTATCTTTATAGACTTATATATAGACTTATTATAGGCAAATTAAGTAATAGGAAGTAAGTTAGGCTAGTTACTTTACTAAAAATAGATAAATATACAAAGATACTGTTCTAGCGTCTAGCTCTAGCGTTTTTTTTTTGCCTATTAGTCTATAGATAGAATATAGTACTATGCCTATACTTTATCTATAGTTAGTAGTAAACTTCTATCTAGAATTAAGAGGTAAGAATTACTCCTCTATCTAATACAATACCTTTCTAAATAGTAAAGTTAAGGATTATCTTAAAAAAGTAAGCTTTAGTAAATTATTTAATATCCTAAGTTTTTAGTACTTGTATATAGAGCGCTATCTTTAGGAAGTAGTATACTGTTATTAGTATTATATTAAAAGCACACCTAGTTTAATTTTTTAATAGTAGTAACTAAGAAATAAAGTCTAGTATAACTTCTTTAAAGATTATACTTAATATAAGTGTATAGCGAGTCGGCCAGCTAAGCGAGTCGGCCACCCTAACAAGCTATTAGGCCTACTAACCTTTAAACCTTAATAGATCAACAACTAGACCTCGAATTGCTTTTAAAAAAAGGGAGAATTAAGCTTGCACTCTAAGCAATAGAAAAACCATAAGAACTAAGCAAGCAACGCGCTGCTATCGTCTAAAACGTGCTAAGATTAACTCTCCAAGACTAACGCGCTGGAACGCGATTAACACGCGATACCTACCCTAAGTTATTAGCTTTAACTAAGGCAGAAGAGCAGACGCTTGTGCAGTATATATAGAAGCTTAACGCGCAAGGGCATACCCTAAGACTTTATTAGGTTAAAGATATAGCTAATTAACTGCGTACTATACGCATTACAGACCCTGTTAGCCCCTAATAGGCTTTAAACTTTGTTAAACGCGAGCCTAGACTCTAATTGCGTATATCTTAATAGAGGGATTGCTAGAGAGTCCTCTGCAGCAACTAAAGAGTTATTAGGCCCTAGTTTAACCTAGTACAGAATATTAAAGCTAAGTATAGTATCTAGGACAAAGATACCTATAACTTTAACAAGACAGGCTTTACTATAGGCATTAGAAACTGCGTTAAAGTAGTTACTGCATTAGAGAGACGCTCTGAGCCTATTAGGGTCTAGCAGGGAGACCGTAAGTAGGTAACTTTAATTGCTGCAATTAACGCGATAGGCTAGGCAATTGCGCCCTACTTTATCTTTAAAGCAAAGACTAATAATAAGTCCTAGTACCTAGATTTAAAGCCCTAATAGCGTATTAGGATTAGCAACAACAGCTAGACTACTAACAGTATTAGAGTAGCCTAGCTAAGGTACTTTATTAAGTAGATTAAGGACTAAAGGGTAGGTAGCTATATTCTGCTAATAATTAACATATTATAGGCTAGGCCCTAGATATAAGACTATATACAGAGCAGACCCTACGTACGAGCACATAAGCTACTAAGAAACTAGCTTCTAGCTTAGCACTAGGATATATCTTATACGAGAAGAGGCGTATCCTTTCTTTTCTCTATCTTTCTGCTTCTATAGTTAGGACGAATGCAAACTCGTTAGCAGGCCTCTTTAACCCTTAATATAAGTAGAAAGATTATAAACAACACCTTATAATAAGCTTTTTTATATACAACTATAGAAGAAGAATTATTGCACTAGCTACTAGGTAGCTAAGCAATATATAAATAGTAGATATAGTAGCAGTATCTGTATAAGCAATAATAAGACCTATTATACAACCTATTAGTAGACAAGCTAATAGCTATAATACAATCTCTAAAGGCTAACCTAGATAAAATAACAGCTAAGCAAGAAAGGTAACTGTACAAACAGTTACAATCCTAGATAAATAAACTCAGGGGGATACTTAACAACACCTATATAGATGCCTTAGAAAAAACTAGATAAAGTCTCTCCTCTAGCTCTACCCCTTTAAGCGACTACTAAGATTACACTGTCTAAAGGGCTAAAAAGCCAAGGCTTCCTAATATAGAAGTAGTTAAGAAGGGATTATATAAGTAATACCTCTAATAGAAGATAAAAGTACAGGCTACGCTATATAAGGACTAACTAGCGTACTCTAGTAAGAAGGACTAGGTTAACTACGTAATTACCTAAACAACTAGTTAAGCCTTTAATACCCTTATACTAATAGTAACAGGCTTAATAAACAGAACTACTTAACTACTTTTAGTTACTATCTAGGTCTACCTTAACAACTTCTTTAAGGACCTAATAGCAAGGGAGAAGGCCCTTAAGTACCTCTGTACAATAAAATAAGGCAAGAATAAGTTTAACACCTACGTTTAGAAGTTTAACTTAAAACTACAAGAAGCTGCCTTAGACGGAGCAAGTAATACTTAGAAGATTAACTACCTTAAGAATAGCATAAACAGCAAGCTATTAAGGGCCTAGGCTAGATACTAACCCCCTAGACTAGAGATATACTAAAAGTTTGTACAGCGCGCTAGGGTAACCTAGGAGAACTTAAAAGCTGTAAATAGGATTATAAGTAATAACTATTATACCTAGACATATAATAACCTAAGTTCCTAGGAAAACCTATAAAGAAATAGTAGTAAAATAGAATAGTAGCCTAAAGTAGGCGCCTATTAGCCTTATATAAGGAAAAGAGAGTACTAGAATATAGATAAAGAACTACATAAAAGGAGAGCTATAGGAGCCTGCCTAAAGTATAGTAATAAGGGCTATATAGTGCAAGACTATAAGAAAAAGGCCCCTTTAAGATTACCTACTTATATAAACAAGCTAAAGTTAACCCTAAAGACCCCTAAGATAGTAGCTATATAACTAGCTAAGGATACCTTATTATTAGAGGAAGAAGGAGAAAGAATAGTCCTAGCTAAAAGTTATATGCTAGGGCCTCTATAATAAGTTTCTATGTCTTTATAGTCAAAATGTTTACTGCTTTATTAACTAGCTATAATAAAACTAATATAAATTTATATAATTCTTAATACTACTTTCCTAGCTACTGCTATAATTAATAATAGCTATTATACCTACTACCTAGTAAATAAGAAGTCTATATAGAAGATAAACTTACTATATATTCCTATTACACTAATAACTATAGAGGGAGTTAATAACTAGACAAGTACTATTACTACTATTATAAAATTTACCTTAGATGTTAGAGGTATATAATAATACTATATTGCTATATATATTACCCTATTAATATATAACTATAATATAATTCTTAGGAAAATATAGTTAGATGATATTAGTAGTGTAATTAATACTAGAGATAGAGTCCTATCTATAGCACGGTACAATATAGCCGTACGAAGCACTAAAGCAACTACACCCCTAGACTACTACTAAGTATCTACAGTTACCTTCTAGTACTACGTATGAAAGAGCTAGAAGAAAGAGCTTAAGCTTTAAGTCTTTACTGCTAACATAAAAGACATACAAAAGGCACTAAAACCTAAGACTTAGATAACTAAACAGGAGGTTAAATAGTTATTACCTACCTACCTATAGCTATATACTAACTTGTTTATCCTAGAAGAAGGGAATAAACTACCTCCCTACTAAGGCCTAACAGTAGACTATACTATTAAGTTAAATAAGGTAGAAGGGAAAATTCCTAAAGTCCTGTACAGCCCCCTCTACGCTATGTCCTAAGATAAACTCCTAGTCCTACGTCGTACGCTACTAGACTTACTAGAAAAAGGATTTATTAGAGCTAGCAATTCTCTAGCTGCTTTACCTATACTTTTTATACAAAAGCTAGGGGGTAGATTATAATTCTGTATAGACTATAGGGCTCTTAATGCCCTAACTAAGAAAGACAGGTACTCTCTCCCTTTAATTAAGGAGACCTTGAACATAATTAGACAAGCTACGTAGTATACAAAACTAGATATTATAGCTACCTTCTACAAGATTAGGATAATAGAAGGACAAGAATAGATAACTACTTTCTGCACACAATTTAGATTATATAAGTAGCTAGTAATACCTTTTAGACTAGCTAACGCACCTAGTACCTTCTAGAGGTATATTAACTAGGTATTAAGAGAGTTCCTAGAAAACTTTACCTTAGTATACTTAGACAATGTATTAATCTTTAGTAAAGGTTCCTTATAAAAACACTATAAACACATACAACAAGTAATTAAACGCCTATAAGAAGCTAGGTTAAAATTAGAGCTTAGCAAGTACAACTTTAAAATACAATATACAAAGTATTTAGGATTTATCCTAGAAGCTAGGAAAGGTATATTAATAGATCCTAAAAAGGTATAAGCTATCTAGGATTAGTAAGTGCCTACTACAGTCAAAGGCGTATAAGGATTCCTTAGATTTGTAAACTTCTACTAGAAGTTTATTAAGGACTTTACTGTACTGTTAGAACTGCTTATACAACTTACTAAAAAGGAAATTCCCTTCTAGTAGGAAGAAGAACAAGTTTAAGCCTTCTAGACTCTAAAAGAAGCTTTCTTATTAGATAAAGTCCTTACTTCCCTAAACCTAGAGTAGGGAGCTATAGTAGAGTATAATTCCTCTAGCTTTGCTATAGGGGCTACACTATCTTAAGGAGACCTATCTAGTAACCTTTATACAGTTATATACCTCTCTTAGAAATTTATACCTGCTAAAGCAAACTATCCTATCTATAATAAAGAACTCCTTATAGTAATATTCTGCTTATAGGAATAGGACTTAGAAATATAAAGTATACAGGAATTTAAAGTTATTACTAATTATAAGAACTGTTATAGGCTAGGCCCTAGATACAAGACTACATACAGAGCGGACCCTACGTACAAGCACGTAAGCTACTAAGAGACTAGCTTCTAGCTTAGCACTAGGATATATCTTGTACAAGAAGAGGCGTATCCTTTCTTTTCTCTATCTTTCTGCTTCTGTAGTTAGGACGAATGCAAACTCGTTAGCAGGCCTCTTTAACCCTTAACATAAGCAGAAAGATCACAAATAACACCTTGCAATAAGCCTTTACATATACAACTATAGAAGGAGTATTATCGCACTAGCTGCTAGGCAGCTAAGCAATATACAAACAGCAGATACAGCAGCAGCATCTGTATGAGCAACAGCAAGACCTGTTGCGCAACCTATTAGTAGACAAGCTAATAGCTATAATATAATCCCTAAAGGCCAACCTAGATAAAATAACAGCTAAGCAAGAAAGGTAACCGTACGAACAGTTGCAATCCCAGATAAACAAACTCAGAGGGATGCTTAACAACGCCTATATAGATGCCTTAGAAAAAACTAGACAAAGTCTCTCCTCTAGCCCTACCCCTTTAAGCGACCACTAAGATTACACTGTCTAAAGAGCCGAAAAGCTAAGGCTTCCTAATATAGAAGTATTTAAGAAGGGATTACATAAGCAATATCTCTAATAGAAGATAAAAGTACAGGCTAAGCTGTACAGGGACTAACTAGCGTACCCTAGTAAGAAGGACTAGGTTAACTACGTAATCACTCGTACAACTAGTTAAGCCTTTAACGCCCTTACACTAATAGTAACAGGCTTAATAAACAGAACCACTTAACTACTTTTAGTTACTGTCTAGGCCTACCTTAACAACTTCTTTAAGGACCTAACAGCAAGGGAAAAAGCCCTTAAGTACCTCTGTACGACAAAACAAGGCAAGAACGAGTTTAACACCTACGTTCAGAACTTCAACTTAAAACTACAAGAAGCTGCCTTAGACAGAGCAAGCAATGCTTAGAAGATTGACTACCTTAAGAACAGCCTAAACAGCAAGCTGTTAAGAGCCTAGGCTAGATACTAACCCCCTAGACCAGAAACGTACGAACAGTTCGTACAGCGCGCTAGGGTAACCTAGGAGAACTTAAAAGCTGTAAATAGGATTATAAGCAATAACTATTATACCTAGACATACAATAACCTAAGTTCCTAGAAAAACCCACGAAGAAACAGTAATAAAATAGAATAGCAGCCTATAGTAGGCGCCTATCAGCCTCGTACAAGGAGAAGAGAGTACTAGGGCACAGACAAAGAACTACGTAAAAGGAGAGCTACAGGAGCCTACCTAAAGTGTGGTAACAAGGGCTACATAGTGCAAGACTGCAAGAAAAAGGCCCCTTTAAGATTACCTACTCGTATAAACAAGCCAAAGTTAACCCTAAGGACTCCTAAGATAGCAGCTATATAACTAGCTAAGGACACCTTATTATTAGAGGAAGAGGGAAAAGAATAGCCCTAGCTAAAAGTTGTACACTAGGGCCTCTGCAATAAGTTCCTAAGTCTGTACAGTCTAAACGTTTACTACTCTACTAACTAGCTGCAACAAAACTAATATTAATTTATATAGTTATTAATGCTACTTTCCTAGCTACTGCTATAATTAATAATAGTTATTGCACCTACTACCTAGTAGATAAGAAGTCTATACAGAAGATAAACTTACTATGCATTCCTATTACACTAATAACTATAGAGGGAGTTAACAACTAGACAAGCACTATTACTGCTATTACAGAATTTACCTTAGACGTTAGAGGTATATAACAACACTGTGTTACTGCGTATATTACCTTATTAACGTACAACTACAATATAATTCTTAGGAAAACATAGTTAGAAGATGTTAGTAGTGTAATTAACACTAAGGACAGAGTCCTATCTATAGCACAGTACAATATAGCCGTATAAAGCACTAAAGTAACTACACCCCTAGACTACTACTAAGTATCTACAGTTACCTTCTAGTACTACGTATAAAAGAGCTAGAAGAAAGAGCTTAAGCTTTAAGTCTTTACTGCTAATATAAAAGACATACAAAAGGCACTAAAACCTAAGACTTAGATAACTAAACAGGAGGTTAAATAGTTATTACCTACCTACCTACAGCTGTACGCTAACTTGTTTATCCTAGAAGAAGGGAATAAACTACCTCCCTACTAAGGCCTAATAGTAGACTATACTATTAAGTTAAATAAGGTAGAAGGGAAAATTCCTAAAGTCCTGTACAGCCCTCTCTATACTATGTCCCAAGATAAACTCCTAGTCCTACGTCGTACGCTACTAGACTTACTAGAAAAAGGATTTATTAGAGCTAGCAATTCTCTAGCTACCTTACCTATACTCTTTGTACAAAAGCTAGGGGGCAGATTACGATTCTGTGTAGACTATAGGGCTCTTAATGCCCTAACTAAGAAAGACAGGTACCCTCTCCCTTTAATTAAGGAGACCTTGAACATAATTAGACGAGCTACCTAGTATACAAAACTAGATATTACAGCTGCCTTCTACAAGATTAGGATAACAGAAGGATAAGAATAGATAACTGCTTTCTGCACACGATTTAGATTGTACGAATAGCTAGTAACACCTTTTAGACTAGCTAACGCACCTAGTACCTTCTAGAGGTATATCAACTAGGCGTTAAGAGAGTTCCTAGACGACTTTGCCTCAGCATACTTAGACGACGTGTTAATCTTTACTAAAGGTTCCTTATAAAAACACTATAAACACGTACGACAAGTAATTAAACGCCAATAAGAAGCTAGGTTAAACTTAGAGCTTAGCAAGTGCGAGTTCAACGTGCAACGTACGAAGTATCTAGGATTTATCCTAGAAGCTAGGAAAGGTACATTAATAGATCCTGAAAAGGTATAAGCTATCTAGGATTAGCAAGCGCCTACTATAGTTAAAGGCGTGCAAGGATTCCTTAGATTTGCAAACTTCTACTAGAAGTTTATTAAGGACTTTGCTGTACTGTTAGAACTACTTGTATAACTCACCAAAAAGGATATTCCCTTCTAGTAGGAAGAAGAACAAGATTAAGCCTTCTAGACACTAAAAGAAGCTTTCTTATTAGATAAAGTTCTTACTTCCCTAAACCTAGAGCAGGGAGCTGTAGTAGAGTATAATTCCTCTAGCTTTGCTATAGGGGCTACACTATCTTAAGAAGACCTATCTAGTAACCTTTATACAGTTGCATACCTCTCTTAGAAATTTACACCTGCTAAAGCAAACTACTCTATCTATAACAAAGAACTCCTTGCAGTAATATTCTGCTTATAGGAATAGGACTCAGAACTATAAAGCATACAGGAATTTAAAGTTGTTACTAATTATAAGAACCTTAAGTACTTTACTAAGAAATAGAAGCTTACTAAGAGACACGTATAATAGGCCTAAATTATATTACAGTTTAACAATATAAAGATATAATACTAACCTAGTAAAGATAACGTACAAGCAGACGCCCTATTAAGGAGAGACTAGGACATGCTAAAGGGAGAGGATAATAAAAGACTAACTAGTAGAGAGTTTATTATACTAGTACTATTCTATTAATAAGACCTAATGTACGCTGTACTAATCTAACTACTAACCCTAACTCTAGAAGGCTCTGTACTGCTAGACAACCTACTACAACTACCTTACCTAAACAACTTAATAGCCTACTACTAGGACCAAGCTGTAGAACAAGATAAGACTTACTAAGCTGTATAACATAGCGTACAGAGTAGCACTAGGTCCCTTAACTCTGTTACTAAGAAACTAGCTGTATTGCTTAGAGATTATACAATAACAAACTACAACAAACTACAGTAGAGAAGCTGTACGTAGGTGCCTAATAGTAAACCTATCTGTACTAGGATTATATAACAAGCATACTTAGCTGTTTAGACTAGACACCCTAGAAGAGAAGAAACGTACTATACAATTGCAAGAATATAGTACTAGCCAGGAATAAGCAAAGACAATTACTGTTTTGTACAGAATTACAACATTTGCTAACAGAGCACACCTTGTAAAGACAGCAAATATAGGTACTTGCAACCCCTACTAGTACCTAGCTGTATGTAGTAGGACCTAACTATAGACTTTATTACAGGCCTCCTACCCTCTATAGGTTGTGTAAACCTTATAGTAATAAAGGACCGACTTAGTAAAGGTACAATCCTAGTACCTTTAGAAAAGATCGAAGTAGACAACATTGCCTAGGCATTTGTACGAGAAGTATACCGACTGCATAGGCTCCTAAGATTAATTACTTTAGACAGAGGTACTTAGTTTATTAGTAACCTCTAGGGAGGAGTGTGTAAACTCTTAGGTATACAACAAAACCTCTCTACAGTATTCTACCCTTAGACTAATAGACTTATAGAGAGAGCTAATAGCAATATTAAAGTAGTTACTTGTATATACGTAAACTAAGCGTAAGACAACTAGGCTACACTTACGCTAATATTAGAGCTTATACTTAATACCTGTACAAACTCTACTACAGGAGTATTGCTATTCTTCCTGCAGTATAGCTTTAAAAATACACTGTTCCTGCCCGACTTGCCTCACAACCTATTAGAAGGAGATGCAATAGACTGTACTACGAACCTAAAGGATCACGCTTAAGCAATTATACGGACACTACGGCAAGCAGCAGACTAGGCAGTTTCAGCTATAACTTACTCCTAACAATAACAAGAAGCTTAAGCAAATCGTACGAGACTACCAGCACCTAAGTACAAAGTCAGAGACTAGGTCTAGTTGAACCTAAAGAACGTCTAAATAAATAGGACAAGTAAGAAACTAGACTAGAAGAACTAGAAGTTCTAAGTCTTCTGTATACAGGACCCCTACTAGGTAGAACTTAATGTCCTATAGCAGATAAAGTCCTACTATATAGACCTTATAAGACCTGCTGCAAATAACCTGCTACCCTTATAAGTAGTAAGAGAGAAATAACTAGGCGCAGTTATTATACAAGATAAAGACTAGGAAGAACACCTAGAGTACCTAGTAGAGGAGATTACTAGCAAACGCGTACGGAATAGATAGCTATAGTATTAGGTTAAATAGGCAGGCTATAAAGCTCTAACTTAGGAGCTAGAAGTAAATATTATTAAGACTAAAGCCTATAAAAGATAGATAGCTCGTATAATAAGCATACAGCTACTAACAGGAAGGCTTACTAGAAATTAGAGGAAGAACCTTACTAGTGCTGCAAACAGTAACAGTACAGAGGGAGTGTCCTAACCCTACTTACTAAGATTAACAATACGCTCCTTAGACTTGTTAGGAACACAAACAACAGAGCGTCTAGACAGACTAGAACCCTTGTTAGCATTACAAGTAGACCTAGAAGGAGCAGCTGTACAAGAACAAGGGAAGGTGCAACGAGCACTAGCGTTACCCTAGACACAGTTAGAGCAAGCCCCGTTCTACTCCCCAGCAATAGACACGCAGCTGAAGAAGGCAGTAAATAGTTTCTCTCCTTAGACAGCACTAGCGCAATTGTTAGTATAGCTGGTAAGGTTAACAGCGCCACGGGAGTGAATAACAAAGGCCTTAAGATAAGACAGACGCTAGGTAAGCAGCTAACAAGCATAGAGAGTTACGCAAGTAATAACTAGAGAATAGTTGCAGACGCTAGTGCTAAAGACTGCGTTATACAGGGACTGATAACAAGGACGCAAGAAGAAGTTAGCAACACGCTAAACATCTGCCTGTATAATAAGTTAGCAAGAGACAAGACGCAAGGACAAAGATCGTACAGGAGCAAACATAAAGATGCAGCAAAGCTTATTAGCAACAGCTAGGTCTAAGATATACTAGACAGTATAGTGCTAGCTAAAGTTAGCAGGACCCTAGGGGACGCTAATATTGACTAGAATAACACTACTAGGAGACGTACGAGTTAACAACTAGTATGTAATAGTAGTAAGATAGTTAGACGCCTAGGCAAGAGTGCTATTCGCAAGACCACTAGTAGAAGCCTAGAGATAGTTTACACTACTACCCTGCTAGCTACTAGGACCCTACACACTATAGTTAATATTAGCCATAATTACGTACAGACGAAGGAAGTTAAGAGTTAAAGAGAAGGAAAGTATAGAAGGAAGAAGAGAAAGAGGCAGGTCTAGAGCTACTTATATAGGAGAGTAAACGCGCACAGCCTATGCTAGGCCTACCTTTACTTAAGGTAATTACAACTTATAAACAGCTGTTGTACGTAAAGGTAGCTTTACTACAAATAAACTAGCTAATTAGAGGCTTAGTGCAAATCTAGACCTAGAACGTACAATAAGTTAACAACCCTAAGTTACGTCAGCTTGCGGCCTTCACATACGAGCAAGCAAAACCTTTAGTAAAGGAGGGGAGTACTGTTATAGGCTAGGCCCTAGATGCAAAACTATATACAGAGCAGACCCTACGTACGAGCACGTAAGCTACTAAGAGACTAGCTTCTAGCTTAGCACTAGGATATATCTTGTACAAGAAGAGGTGTATCCTTTCTTTTCTCTATCTTTCTGCTTCTGTAGTTAGGACGAATGCAAACTTGTTAGCAGGCCTCTTTGACCCTTAACAAGAACCTTAAGTACTTTACTAAGAAATAAAAGCTTACTAAGAGATACGTATAATAGGCCTAAATTATATTATAGTTTAATAATATAAAGATATAATACTAACCTAGCAAAGACAATATATAAGTAGACGCCCTATTAAGGAGAGACTAGGACATACTAAAGAGAGAGGATAATAAAAGACTAACTAGTAGAGAGTTTATTATACTAGTACTATTCTATTAATAAGACTTAATATATACTATACTAATCTAACTACTAACCCTAACTCTAGAAGGCTCTATACTACTAGATAACCTACTACAACTACCCTACCTAAACAACTTAATAGCCTGCTACTAGGACTAAGCTGCAGAATAAGATAAGACTTACTAAGCTATACAATATGCTATATAGAGTAGCGCTAGGTCCCTTAACTCTATTACTAAGAAACTAGCTATATTGCTTAAAGATTGTATAATAATAAACTATAATAAACTGTAGTAGAGAAACTGTATATAGATGCCTAATAGTAGACCTATCTACACTAGGATTATATAATAAGCACGCTTAGCTATTTAGACTAGATACTCTAGAAGAGAGGAAACGTACTATATAATTATAAGAATATAGTACTAGCTAGGAATAAGCAAAGATAATTGCTATTTTATACAGAATTGTAATATTTACTAATAGAGCACACCTTAGAGAGACAGTAAATATAAGTACTTACAACCCCTACTAGTACCTAGCTATATATAGCAGGACCTAACTATAGACTTTATTACAGGCTTCCTACTCTCTACAGGTTACGTAAACCTTATAGTAATAAAGGACTAACTTAGTAAAGGTATAATTTAAGTACCTTTAGAAAAGATTAAAGTAGATAATATTGCCTAGGCATTTATATAAGAAGTATACTAACTATATAGACTCCTAAGATTAATTACTTTAGATAGAGGTACTTAGTTTATTAGTAACCTCTAGGAAGTAGTGTGTAAACTCTAAGGTACATAACAAAACCTCTCTATAGTATTCTACCCCTAGACTAATAGACTTATAGAGAGAGCTAATAGTAACATTAAAGTAGTTACTTATACGTACGTAAACTAAGCGTAAGATAACTAGGCTATACTTACACTAATATTAGAGCTTATACTTAATACCTATATAAACTTTACTATAGGAGTATTACTATTCTTCCTATAGTATAGCTTTAAAAATATACTGTTCCTACCTGTCTTGCCTAATAACCTATCTAAAGGAGATGCAATAGACTGTACTACAAACCTAAAGGATCGTACTTAAGTAATTGTATAGATACTATAGTAAGCAACAGACTAGGTAGTTTTAGCTATAACTTACTCCTAATAACAACAAGAAGCTTAAGCAAATTGTATAAGACTGCTAGCACCTAAGTACAAAGTTAGAGACTAGGTCTAGTTAAACCTAAAGAACGTCTAGACAAATAGGATAAGCAAGAAACTAGTGTGAGGATCTAGTTATAGGCAATAGTATTTGCTTTACACTAGTACAAGTAGTGGAGAATTAGTAGGTATATTCTATAGGTACAATAATACTTGTCGTTGCCTTCGTGCGCGCTGAGCGCAAGTTATACGCGCCACGCTAGGCAGTAACGCTAATCCTAACTAGGGCGGCTAAACACAACAACACCAAGCGCCTTCACGATAACTCCGTTACAACTAGACTAGAAGAACTAGAAGTTCTAAGTCTCCTGCGTATAGGACCCCTACTAGGTAGAACTTAATATCCTATTGTAGATAAAGTCCTACTATATAGACCTAATAAGACCTACTGCAAATAACCTGCTACCCTTATAAGTAGTAAGAGAGAAATAACTAGGTACAGTTATTATACAAGATAAAGACTAGGAAGAATACCTAGAGTACCTAGTAGAGGAGATTACTAGCAAACGTGTTGTGAGGATCTAGTTACAGGCAATAGTATTTGCTTCACACTAGTACAAGTAGTGGGGAAATGGCAGGTACATTCTGTAGGTACAATAATACTTGTCGTTCCCCTTGTGCGCGCTGAGCGCAGGTTATACGCGCCACGCTAGGCAGTGGCGCTAATCCTAACTAGGGCAGCTAAACACAACAACACCAAGCGCCTTCACGATAACTCCGTTACACGTGTACAGAATAGGTAGCTATAGTATTAGGTTAAATAGGCAGGCTATAAAGCTCTAACTTAGAAGCTAGAAGTAAATATTATTAAGACTAAAGCCTATAAAAGATAGATACTTTGTATAATAAGCATAGAGCTACTAACAGGAAGGCTTACTAGAAATTAGAGGAAGAACCTTGCTAGTACTATAAATAGTAATAGTACAGAAGGAGTGTCCTAACCCTACTTACTAAGATTAATAATATACTCCTTAGACTTGTTAGGGATATAAATAATAGAGTATCTAGATAGACTAGAACTATTATTAGTACTATAAGTAGACCTAGAAGGAGCAGCTGTATAAGAATAAGAGAAGGTACAACAAGCACTAGTATTACCCTAGACATAGTTAGAGTAAGCCCTATTCTACTCCCTAGTAATAGATACATAGCTAAAGAAGGCAGTAAATAGCTTCTCCCCTTAGACAGCACTAGCGCAATTATTAGTACAGCTAGTAAGGTTAACAGTACTACAGGAGTAAATAACAAAGGCCTTAAGATAAGACAGACGCTAGGTAAGCAGCTAACAAGTATAGAGAGTTGCGCAAGTAATAACTAGAGAATAGTTATAGACGCTAGTGCTAAAGACTGTATTATATAGAGACTAATAATAAGGACGTAAGAAGAAGTTAGTAATACACTAAACGTCTGCCTATACAATAAGTTAGTAAGAGATAAGACGTAAGGATAAAGATTATATAGGAGTAAACACAAAGATGTAGTAAAACTTATTAGCAACAGCTAGGTCTAAGATATACTAGACAGTGTAGTGCTAGCTAAAGTTAGTAGGACCCTAGGGGATACTAATATTAACTAGAATAACACTACTAGGAGACGTACAAGTTAATAACTAGTGTGTAATAGTAGTAAGATAGTTAGACGCCTAGGCAAGAGTGCTAGTTGTAAGACTACTAGTAGAAGCCTAGAGATAGTTTATACTACTACCCTACTAGCTACTAGGACTCTATATACTACAGTTAATATTAGCTATAATAATATACAGACAAAGAAAGTTAAGAGTTAAAGAGAAGGAAAGTATAGAGAGAAGAAGAGAAAGAGGCAGGTCTAGATCTACTTATATAGGAGAGTAAACGCGCACAGCCTATACTAGGCCTACCTTTACTTAAGGTAATTACAACTTATAAATAGCTGCTATACGTAAAGGTAGCTTTACTATAAATAAACTAGCTAATTAGAGGCTTAGCGTAAATCTAGACCTAGAATATATAATAAGTTAATAACCCTAAGTTACGTTAGCTTACAGCCTTTACATACGAGCAAGTAAGACCTTTAGTAAAGGAGGGGAGTACTGTTATAGGCTAGGCCCTAGATGCAAAACTATATACAGAGCAGACCCTACGTACAAGCACGTAAGCTACTAAGAGACTAGCTTCTAGCTTAGCACTAGGATATTTCTTGTACGAGAAGAAGTGTATCCTTTCTTTTCTCTATCTTTCTGCTTCTATAGTTAGGACGAATGCATACTTGTTAGCAGGCCTCTTTAACCCTTAACATAACAGCTATAAGAGCTACAAGTTGCTTGCTTTCTAGGATCTCTACAAAGAGAACAAGATAATTACCTTATATATACCTGCGTACTTATCTTATATCCTACAGCTACTTAATATAGGTTGTTTTGCCCCCTTAAATTAGGCGTATAGTAAGGAGATTAGAGTCTTAGTACTATACTATACTAGCTAGATTAATAAAAAAGCCTTTATTACAACCTTTGCAAAGGTATTTAATAAGGCGTTTTTAAAGACAAATATCCTCTTAAGCTTTAAAGCAACTAGCTTAGTGCCTAGTAACCTATTAGTAGTGCTATTAAAGCTTAACGTAAAGCCTTGCACGCTATTACTGCCTCTCTTAGTAGAGCCTTAATAGAACCCTAAGACACCTACTAACGCTAATAAGATAGAGGCTTAATTAACGCTGCTTTGTAATTGTATTTAAAGGCACTAAGGATTGTTACTAACTCTAATAGTAGAGATTATTAATTAGCTATAGAGAGGCACTGCAATGCTGCTATATAGGTAGACGTTATTAGCAGCCTAAGTGCTGTAGCTTAAATTGTTAAACAAGGCTGCTTCTAATCGCAAATTGCAGAAAAGAAAGCGAATCTAGAAGGGTAGAGACCTGTTAAAGGAAGAGGCAGAGGACTTAATCGCCTAATACAACGTTAGGGCGCAAGTTGAGGAGGAGACGCGTAAGGGTAGGGTTCAAACAGGTACAAGTAAGAGGGGTAAAAGGCACTATAAGCGCTGCAGAGAGACTAGGCACAATTTACACACATATAGAAAAGATATAACGTGAGTGCATAGCGAGTGGGCTGGCTAGGCAAGTAGGCCGCCCCAACAATCTATCAGGCCTACTAACCTTCAAACCTCAATGGATTAACCACTAGACTTTGAATTGCTTTTGAAAGAAGAGAGGATTAACCTTGCACTTCAAGCAATTAAAAAACTGCAAGAGCTAAGCGTGCGACGCGCTGCTATTGTCTACAATGTGCTAAAAGCAACACTCCAACAGCGACGCGCTGGAACGCAGTCAACACGCAATACCCACCCAAAGTTATTAGCTCTGACTAAGGCAGAAGAGTAGGTGCTTGTGCAGTGTATAAAGAAGCTTAACGCACAAGGACTTACCCTAACACTTTGTTACGTTAAAGATATAGCTAATCAACTACGTGCTGCACGCAACACAGACCCTATTAGCCTGTAATAGGCTTTAAACTTTGTTAAACAAGAACCTAGACTCAAATTGCATATAACTTGATAGAGGGATCGCTAGAGAGTCCTCTGCAGCGACCTAGCTGTTATTAGGCCCTAGTTTAACCTGGTACAGAACGTTAAGGCTAAGTACAGTATCTAGGACAAAGATACCTACAACTTTAACGAGACTAGCTTTACTATAGGCATTAGAAACTGCATCAAAGTGGTTACTGCATTAGAGAGACGCACTGAGCCTATTAGGGTCTAGTAGGGAGACCGTAAGTGGGTAATGTTAATTACTGCAATTAACGCAATAGGCTAGGCAATTGCGCCCTACCTTGTCTTTAAAGCAAAGAACTATAATAAGTCTTAGTACCCTAATCTAAAGCCCTAATAGCGCATTAGGGTTAGTGACAATAGCTAGACTACAAACAACATTAGTGTAGCCTAGCTAAGGCACTTTGTTAAGCAGATTTAGGGCTAGAGAGTAGGTAGCTATATACTGCTAATACTTAACAGCTACGAGAGCTACAAGTCGCTTGCCTTCTAGGATCTTTGCAAGGAGAACAAGATAATTACCCTGTGTATGGCTCCTTACTTATTACACATCCTGCAGCTACTTAATGTAGGTTGTTTTACCCCCTTAAAGCGGGCATATAGCAAGGAGATCAGAGTCTTAGCGCTTAACTATATTAGCTAGATTAACAAGAAAGCCTTTATCGCAACCCTTAGGGAGGTATTTAAGAAGGCGTTTTTAAAGGCAAATATCCTCTTAAGCTTCAGAGCAACTGGCTTAGTGCCTAGTAACCTATTAGTAGTGCTATCAAAGCTTGACGTAAAGCCTCGCACGCTATTACTGCCTCTCTTAGCAGAGCCCTAATAGAACCCTAAGACACCTACTAACGCTAATAAGATAGAGGCTTAATTAACGCTACTTCGCAATCGTATTCAAAGGCACCAAGGATCATCACCAACTCTGATAGTTGAGATTGTTGATCAGCTGCAGAAAGGCACTGCAATACTGCTGCATAGGCAGACGTTGTTAGCAGCCTGAGTGCTGCAGCTTGAAGCGTCAAACAAGGCTGCTTCTAAGCGCAAATCGCGCAAAAGGAAGCGTATTCAGAAGGGTAGAGACCTATTAAAGGAAGAGGCAGAGGACTTAATCGCCCAATACAACATTAGGGCGCAGGTTAAGGGGGAGACGCGTGAGGGTAGGGTTCAAACAGGTGTAGGCAAGAGAGGTAAAAGGCACTGTAGGCTCTGCAGAGAGACTGGTCACAATTTGCGCACGTGTAAGAAAGATGTAGTAGAGGTTAGTGATTAATAATATCTACTGCAGGTTGCAATACAATATTATAGTGTTAAGTAATTACAGGTAGTAGGCCTAATAGATTGTTAGGGCGGCCCACTCGCCTAGCCGGCCCACTTACTATGCACTCACGTTAGTAAATATTAGCAATTAATAATATCTACTACAGGTTATAATACAATATTGTAGTGTCAGGTATTTATAAGTAGTAGGCCTAATAGCTTGTTAGAGTAGCTAACTTACTTAGCTAGCTAACTTGCTTTATACTTATATTAGAAGAGAAGTATTATTATATAAGGTTCTTCTTATAGGCAATAGTACTTACTTTACACTAGAAATAATAGTAGAAGAATAGCTCTATTATATCTTTACAATAATACTTGTTAAGCCTTAGGCGCAACTACAGCGCTAGTTTTACACCCAGCGTTCGCCTTTAGCGCTAATACTAGATAGACCTAGCGCTAAACACTACAACACTACACTTAACCTTGTGATATCCGTTACACTTAGAGGCTACGGAGATTTTAACAACAATTTGTCTTGCTAACCCTCCTTCCTTTTTAGATCTTTTTTTAACAAGGGAGAGTCCTAAGACTTACATTCCCACAATAAATTGACTGTAACTAAACATGCCTGCGGTATGGCCACTATACATAGCCTTGTGGATTGTATTTGAGTAAGTCTTCTCGCACATAGAGGACAGCTTTTTCTTGCAGTAGAAGCAATCTCTACAAGCAATTTGGAAGTTTGCCACGACTCGTTGGCTAAATTGGGTACAGTCAGCAAGGGTAGATAGACGGTCATGCTGAAGCCCACTTACCCCTTCTTCAAACCCTTTACATTAGGTCCAATCTCGTCCACGATACCACAAAACTCATGGCCTAGATTGTCACCTTTCTGCATCTCTGTGACAACGCCATGCAGTAGGTGCAGATCTGAGCCGCAAACGGTGGAACCAGTTGCCCTGACTATCACATCGCGAGGTTCTATGATAGCTGGTTTGGGAACGGTCAGGACCTTCACTTTATTCTTACCCATCCACGCGAGTGCTTGCATAGTTTCACCGGACGGGTCTGCTGCTTCTAGAACGAGTGCTGGGTTTGACATATCTTGTGCTGTGGTGGCGTTGGTGTCGTGGCCGATGGCCTGCTCGAGCTTGAAGGTTGCTTGGGAGGCTGTCATGATCGATCGTCTCTGGTCGAGTAGGAAGACTCAGCCAGTGTAGTGTCTGGAAGATGACAGAAGAATCTGGTCGTCTGGATTGGAGATGCAACTTGTGTGTAATTGTCGACCGTCAGTACTGATGAAGCCTGATCGGACGGAGGAGATTACTGGGGTTATTTGGAGCTCAAACATCGTACAAATATTTCTGTCTGAGGTTCCCATGTGTGACATTGTATCATTGTCGCAATTCTATAAAGGTGATCTCACATGATTTACGTAACAGAGAAGCTAGCTTTTACTAGCTATCACTTCCCACTTAGGTAAGCCGAGAGATGATAGTTGATCGCCCTGGAGTAGCTCTTTTGTAAACTTACGTGTAGGGCATTGATGAAGCAGCAATGGTTGAATCTGTCTCATCGCGAAGAAACTGGGTGTAGCGAGAGAGGTTCCGAGCTGCTCCACAATTTCCCAATGTTCCACATATACTGTTGAGTATTCCGATAGGCATTCCTGCAGCGACGATGCAACCACGTACTAACACTCCGCGGAAGTTATGAAGCTCAGTTGGCTCTCAGTCCTCGTCTATGCTTAAGATGGCGCAGATATGGTACTGTTCATCGAGGTCTTGGAAGCATTAGGGACGCCATAGCCCTTGATTGTGGGTCCCTGTTGTCTTTTCAAGGCCTAAAACAGGCCAACGCGATGTCGTTCACCTCTATTCTACTAAATATAAACGCGCGCATTGCTAACAAATTAAGATTAACGGTACAGCCCTCACCCTGATGATAGCCCTAAACCCTGCACTATACTCAAACCCTGGCCCCGGAAACCTAAACTCTAACTACTTCAAACTCTTAAATAATAGGCGGAGGGGTAGTTGTAGAATCGCTCGCTCGGTTGCTGAAGACGCTGAGTCTCGATTTTGCTCGCTTGAAAGGTTTGAAGCCTCCGCGGAGACGAAGTGTGGGCGTCCCTAGGGGAAAACCTCAAGGATGAAGTACCTACCAGCTAGGGCGCCAGGCATCGGAGAAAACTCCGCTGGCTGAGAGTTGCGCCCTTATTATACCAGCCAACCGGAGCTTTGGAATGCAGCTTACTCACCGCGCACTACCTACCAGCACGATTTAAAGCCCTGCAGACGGGGTCCTGGAAACAGCCATAAGGACACGGTTCGCCCCACATTCTCTATCATATGTACCCGAGCTTCATCGATTGCTCGGCTGACATCGATGCCTGGCCCCAACATTTTGGAACGAGCTCAACACCCACACGATGCAGATCGATCAGAAAACGCAGATGATGCGAATATGGGATTATCGTCTGGGTATAGATTGTAACAGATTCTTGAAATGCGCCGAAATACCTGTTCATTACTTGGTACCATAATGTTTTCTCAATGTTAAAGTTAAAGATCGACTACTCGAGGTCCGCGGAACTGCTTCTTCCGAAAAGCGATTGCAATACCTATCATTGGACACGGTAGTTTCGGCCGCTAGCTGAAGCTAAGACGTGTGACCGGCGATCGGACGTGGGGAGCTTTACCGGAGAGGTGGGATTGCGCAAGGTAGCTCGTACCTACGTATGTCACTATCTACTACTTCACAATTCTTCACCTGAGCGATACTCATGGTTCAGGTCCATTGCAGTACACCAGGGTCGGAGCCGTTCAGTGTATGGTTTCGGGCAATTGGAGTTATGGGTTTGAATATTTCATAATGTGCTAAAATCGCACTCGTTCCATATTGCTGTATGAAAGAGATGAAGGGTAGCTCAAGCTGCAATCAGAAGAATGAACGTTCGAAGGGCGGGCTCCGCTCCGGGGCAGCATATCAAGGCAGTTTCAACATCCTTGGACACAGTCAGGCCATCATTGCAGAAGGTTTCGTTAGTATTTTCATGCCCCTAGTAGCAGTAAGAAAAGAGTGAGACGGGGTGATCGAAGGTTAATAACGTTAGATTCTGGGCTTCTTTGTGTCAAAATTGTGACGTCGAGCTAATACATAGCGAATGCGTCACACATCGGATAACATATAACCTCGCGGATCAGCAGCTCGACATCTTTGTCTCACCAACCTCACTGCCTCACGTCTCAACTCAAACTTCAAACTTCTTGCACGCGAATATAAGCCTTCCATACGATACTAGCACAAATGCCTCGCAATGGAGACGGAAGTTCCGACAATGGTCCGTTTCCAGAGGCAGGACATGACATCTTGCATGGAGCAGAACCTGAGGTATTTATAGATCCCCAAAAGATCCGAGTTTGTGATTTTCACAGTTGTTTTAGGACTCCCTCCCAGTTCGCGCCTTTAAGAGTGAGCCAGTGCCTGATCACAAGCCAGGAGGAGCGATTGAGGGTTTGAAGGCGAGTGGAGGCGGTTATACACTCCCAGTGCATATGGGCTTGGGCAAAGGACCACTCGATCATGAATCCAAGCCGAAAGATCCAAACTGGCGTTGATTGATATACAATTGTATTTAGAATTTTGCTCAATTATCTGAACGGGATGAACGCATCAAGAAGTTCAATTTCACGAACTGCTATTTGCATGCGGGATTGATCCAGCTTATATTGTTATACTCTGTCTATTCTCATCTAGTGCATTTCAGTATTGAACAAATCGTGATAGTTCTCGAAAACAGCGTAGAAATCTACTCCGACATCGAATTTCGATTGTCCGTGCATGACTGGTGTCTGAAACTCGTTTCCGGGAGTATGTTCCTCCTGGTTACAGTCAGAGCGGCCGGAACTAGACACTTGATCCGAGTTTCTTCGTGGCAGTGCAGATTTTTCTTTTTCGGGAGTCAGCTGACTGCCTGCAGATTTCGCAATGTATCCATCGATGATGAGAGAGCCGCATCTGGCATGACCTAATATCTCATTCTTCAAGTTGAGTAGTTCCTCGCTAAGAGCCACAACATCCGCCTTCAATGTTTCGTTTCTAATGGATAAGGCTGACATTTCTGCTGAGAGTCCGGCAGTGTATACCTTCCTCTTCTGTCGACATTTCTCGGCAGCAAGACGATTTTTCTCAAGCTGCATGATGCGCGACGCCGACAAATTCTCATACGATATATCAGTGATGTTGAAGCCGGATGATGAAGGGCGCAGTCGAGGGCGACCACGTTTGCGTTTAACAATGCCGGGGTTGGCATGTGCTTGCGAACGGCTAGTATCGAGTTCAGTCGCATCATGCAGGGCTTCCTTGTCCGTGTGCGCGTCTCCTAACATCGGCAACGATGTGTCCTGACCTGAGAGGGAAGGTCGTCGCTCTTGATGGAAGCTGCCGGACTGTTGCTGTTCAGGCCACAAGGCCTCGTGTAAGAAATGCTCAACAGGAATTGATGTATCTCTGTCAAAGGATCCTCGAAGCCTTCTGGATGGATTTTGCTCATTATTATTGAAATGTTCCATCATTCCAAAGGAGTCATAGTCTAGCGAGTGGGGAAACACATCCAGTGCCTGCTCTGTAGCGCTTCGAAATGCGTTCCATTTGTCGTGCCGTTGGCTCGCGGAAGGGTCGCTCGAAGCAGACGGTGTATGCTCTGTCCATTCGAGATGGCGCTGGGTAACAATTTCCATGATGCACAGCAGATGTGAGGGCCCGGTGCTGAATGGATTGCAACAGCTCTGTTGAACCAATATGCCAACGTTTGGGTCAAATAACACCAAGTACTGAGCAAATAAAGCAGCCTAGCCACCCAAATAGCTTTGTATTGTGTCAGAGCGAAATGAGAAATGTGTGAGATGAAGTGCTAAGAAAAGACTCGGATGATTCTTTCCATCGGGCGTTTTTATGGTTGATATAGGATTTGCAGGCCGGTTAGCCTGGAGTGTACTTGGAAACCTAACCATGCATTCCAGTCTGCATTTCCTTTGATAGGCTAGGTAAACGTAGCCTAGTACAAATTGACTCCCTTAAAGTCTGCAGGGACGCAATGTCTCCGCGGTTGAAAAGGGCCGAGCTGCTCCAGATCGTTGCCACAACACACTTGGGAGTTGCCTCATCGGACTATGCTGAACTGGACTGCAAAAATGTGCTTCTGGCTTTGCTTGATAGATAGTTATCAGTCTACACACGGCGAACTGCGTCTCCACATGCTCACGACGTCTGAGCCGTGTAGTAATACAATTAGAATATTACGCTGCATAAGCAACCATGTAGCTTCTCTTTGTGGTCGTTCAGAGCATGGATATCGATCAAAAGCCACATGCAAGTTAACGCGCGACTGTATGCAGGATGAGACAATTCCCAGGCTTGCCTACGACTTGGCCTAACTACAAGGTTACGCGGTGGCGTGTCCAAGCTAACCCAGAGCGGGAACCGGGAGGCGGCTACGCATTGGGGAAGTGGAGCCACAGATGTGAGCCAAGGAAGATCTATGGCGTACGGGGCTATCGCCCCGGCAAATCAACAGGCTCGTCTGATGTTTGCTCCGCAGATTAGACGATATCTTAGATCAGAGGGCCTGCTGCGGTGATCTGGTCTCCACCAAAATAAGTGCAACAAATCATCAGGGTGATGGGATCGTGATCAACAGCCTTGCTTGGAAAAAGGTTTCGCTTCTTATCGCTAACCGCTGTCAATAACGGTTGCTAGGATAGGGACTGACGCGCCCGACGCCTTACGGAGTTATCAACCACTGGGAAGCTGTTCCGTCTCGTCTTTCCTACTAATTACGCCATGTCTCTAAGTGGAGTCAAGTGTCGGGCGTCTATGAACGCGGTTCCTCGTTCTTCTCCTAGTATCTCGTCTCGACGCATGCGCCGCCATTCTACTTTAACGGGTCCGCGGACACCACACGGAAGGCGGAGCTTCACATCGTTACCATAATGGCATGCGCATCCTTTGGTTGCGAAGCATGGCACGTCAGGGGTACCATGTAGTACGCCATTTGTTGACGGTTCTAGATCCCAGAGTCGAGCGAGCAGATCGTTTACAGTTGTCCGATGTGTCAGGCGGTACCAGCAGCCGTGACGCGCAATCCGGGAATAGCTTCGGTGCGCATTCGTATTTCCCGTAAATCATCTAGCTGTAAGTCATATCATCCCGCCTACTCGAACAGCTGCTGATATCAGTGGATTCGATCTCCTTCTGCAAATGACTTAGTGAGATCCAAAATTTCAGACTCTTTCATCCTTAAGCACTTCCGAGTGAATACCGGCAGTATAGACGCACATCGGCAGTTTGAGAGTTGAAGGCAACATCTGAAGTGCAGAGGCAAATCGGCAACTTTAAAGTTCAAGGCAACATCGGCAGCAAAGAGGCAGCGGAGTTGGCGGCAACTTCAAAATTGACGGCATCTTCGAAGTTGGGCGGCATCCTCAAAGCTCGCGGCAACTTCAATGTTTGGGAGAACATCGCCAGTAGATATAAAGGCACACCCACACCGGCGGCAACTTTGAAGCTCGAGCCGACATCGGCAATACCTATGGTATCGGTACATCGGCAAGCTCAGAGTCCGCGTCGACATCAGCAGTACAGAGTCACAACGGCAGCACAGAACATAGTTACAGCGGCAGCACAGAAGCACAGCGGCAACATTGGAATCAATGGGAAGCTTGTGACTGTTATGATGCATCGCTATTCGCCGTCAAGGCTCTACATGTACTACCTCCCCAGGTGTATAAAACGAAACTTATTCCCACCTCGTGCACGATGATTGAAAGATATTTGAACAACTCTCCTAAGTGTCGAGATCTTACAGACAGCAAGTGCTTGTACGGAGCACCCAACCAACATGGTCATTTGATTGTTGGTTCCAGATTGTACATACTTGGAGAGAGACTTGGCAATCGCTTATCTGATGACTTTAACTACTTGTATTACTGGTCCGCGGGCTATTAAGTTCGCGTATTGCCCTATTATGATGCTTGTCGTTGCAAATGAATCACAATTGCTCGATGGCATCAATCGAACCCTAACTCCGATGTTCAGCGATAAGGACATCCTTGTTCACTACGCCAGCAATTACACGAAGTGATATGTTCATGATCTTGTAACATTGTGGGAGAGCTGACCTACTGCTTTCATCTTATTGTGGCGAGAGCAGTGGTGTTTGTACCTCTTCAAAGGTGAGCACATTACCCGTTATCAATGAACGTACTACCTCGCTTGATCGACCAAATATTATTTAGCTTCAACCGAGTCTGCTTCAATGGCTCACCCACCTTCACCTGAGTTTAGTTCGACAGCTCACTCACCTTCACCAGAATCTACTTCAATGGCTTGCTCACCTTCACCTCAGTCCACTTCCATGTCTTGTTCACCTTCAAAGTCTACTCTTATGGCTCATTCACCCATACAACCGCGTTCTTCATTCTCCTCTACAGCCTCAATGGCAACATCAATCACCAGTTACGATGGCGATGGTGAATACTTTCGCGTCTTTCTTATACAAACTGCGAAAGGCCTTGACTCTCCTTCTGGCGGATACAAATCAAACATCAGTCTCATACGTTATCTTGCCTCGCGCGGTCACACCGTTCGCCAGATCTGCCAGCCGAGTCGCGGCGAAGTGGATGCATATATTCAGAAGGTGACCGACAGTGGTGGTCGAGATCCTCAACATCATACAAGACAGTTGCATCTGAGAACTGAAGATGGAGAAAGTGGAACTGACGTCAGGGTTGACAATCTGACCATGGAAGACGGTGTGCAGATCGTAGGGTTGGAGGATGAAGCTATCACCATTGCATTTGGTGGAAAAGAGGATTACCACAACCAACTGACTACAGACACTGCAGCCTATATCGAGGTACAAGTTCATAACCTTTCATTTAGTCGTTGTTTGTCGTGTCAGAGCTAACTCGAGCCGCCTCAGCATGGAAGACTGTCACCAAGATGCGAGGACTATGTCTCATTCCTGAAAGAGGAGATTGCAGCTTTTGCACCCACGCACATCCTTTTCAATGACGGCCTATCTATGCAAGTCACATGCGCTGCTGAAATGCCCGAGCTCAATGCTTGTCGCGTCGCTATCATACATACAGCTGAACAATTTCCTTTTGGGCCATTCTTTAATGGCAGGACCGAACAATGTAGCTCACCAGACGAATACAAGCTCCTTGAAGAGCTCGATGGAATTTGGTGCGTATCCGACGCGCTCAAACGATACGCATTCGAGCACGGACGGCTGGCAGCAAACTTCCACGTACATCACCCGTGGACATACCTTACCGAAGAAGATCACGAAATGCCCACGCTCTATAACAATTGGGACAAGGAGTTCGTCGCTATGATCAATCCTTGCGCTGTCAAGGGCATCCATATCTTTGCGAAGTTGGCCAGTCTCTGCCCGCAGCATAAATTTCTGGTTTACAAAAGCTGGGGCTTCACCAAGAAGATTCAACAGCAGCTGAATGCTCTGCAGAACGTAACGTAAGTCACCACGCCGGTCCATTCAAGTGAACATGAATCTAAACCGGATGCCACAGCCTACGCCCACCGACTATGGATATGGAAACCGCATGGCAGGATATCAAAGTGCTTCTCGTTCCATCTCTTTGGTTCGAGGCTTGGGGAATTGTGGTGATCGAAGCTCACCTCCGCGGCATCCCGGTGATCTCATCCGACGCGGGCGCGCTCTCCGAATCTATGCTGAGCTGCGAGTATATCGTTCCCGTGAACCACATTCGAGGAGAACGAGACGAGAAAGGCAACTATACTATACCTGAGCAAAACGTTCAGCCGTGGGTCGAAACCCTGAACAAGCTCATGAGCGATAGGGACGAGTACGAGAGGGTCTCGAACAAAGTGCGCAGCACTACCGAGGAATGGTTGCGAAATATGGATCCAAACGCAATGGAGGACTGGTTTACGGATATGGCTTTGAGAGCGAAGAGAATGGAAATCTGAAATTATCAGGTTTGTAGGTAATCATCGGGATTGATGAAGACTCTTTTCAATTTCTGATGGATTTGCAATCGTAAATCACCATCCCGAATTGTAATCGAAGATTAGTTTCACACATGCTTCGTTTAAAAAAAGAGGAGAAAAAAAATGAACGCGTAGTCCTTGTACTTAGTGTCTAATCAAGTTATATCGGTGCATCACTACCTCCTCGATCGTAAATTATTTGGTCACGTGACTTGATTACGCTGTGTGCAGGCCGCGACAGCATGTTAGAGCAATGCAAATAAAGCACGAATCCCTCAAATCGAATAGCTCAGCTCTGCTTTATCGATGACAACGTTTTGCAATTTGGTGAAAATGATATGTCAAGGTATCCATCTGAAACCATCTTTACCAATTAGTGATCGTAGCATGACGCTGGACGATTATCACAAAACTCACCGCATCGTCGCTCAGTCACCTTAACTTAGAAGGATCAAATATATAATAGCCATTCCCAATGTTCGGCTTGGGGATGTTTCATCCTGTTGTTCAGTGAGTGTCAAATCTCATATGAGACACTTCCACAGGCTCCTTGCTATCCCTAGAAGTTCTTTCGTGCGCCCCTTTTTCAAACAGCAACGCCTCCTAAACGCCTTCCATAACTGCAGGCGCTTTGCACAGGAAAGTAGCCCTGTCAAGGAGATGCCAGAGGTTGTCACACACTACGGTACAAAATCGGGTAAAAAAACACAGGTTGAGTGCGGTGTTTTTGTCATAGAAGAATGCATGCTAGAAACACCGCGTTAAAAGAGTAAATTTACACAGAATCTAGGAAAAAATTATACAGTATAATGCAGAACAAAAGTTGAGGGACTACCCCCCCCTGTCAAAAAAAGTAAGGAAATATAATCTTATCAAACCAAGGTCCAAAGTACAGGTATAACTGGCCTATCTCACCTCTTTCTCCTTTACAGTGCCGCTTCACTATAGGTTAAAGAATTCCTCTTAACGTTCTGCAAGACGTTTTGCTCCGTTATTGTGCTAGACAGAGCCTCCAGCGCATCTCCAAAGAGTGTTTTGTTAACAGGAAGACTGTACGCCGTCTTATTACCCACATAGGAGTGTCTAGCCAGGCGTACTTGCCACCTACTATTACTTAGGGTCGACCTTAAGAGCTGCTTCTAATGCAAGAACAGGCAAGTTTGTTGTAACTAGCGGCTAGGCGTTCTAGTAATAACATATATATAGGAGCTTCGCAATTAGGTTGCAGATTATAAAACCGCGTACCTGGATAAGTGCGTTTAGTAGGTGAGCAATACATTTGGCCTAGATATTAGAGAGCGTACTGTAGCTCGCATACTCTATTAGGGATTGCTCTTATATAAGGTCGTTACTAAGTACAGTAACCACTGTAACACGCTACTTTAGGACTACTTTTACGCAAGGTCTCGAACGTTCTGGATAGATTAGATTGTAGCAATTGACAAGTCTGCTGCTAACGAGCGCTTAGCAGAAAGGAAGAGAGGCTAGGTGCTACTAAACCTCCTATATAAGGCTCCGTACAGGTTTAATTAGACGCCTTAATAGAGTATCCTTCTAGCAATAGACGCTAATAGGTACTTTGCCTAGGAAATTATTAGTAGCAGTTATACTAAAGAGCTTTCTAAAGCCTTTGTTATTAAGTAGGTACTACCTTACTATAATCTATTTCTAGGCCTAAAAAGTATTGTCCTTATAGACAACGCCTCCTAGCACAATATACCTCGCCTTTGCGCTATCTGTAGTAGTTACGGCGTCTACCTAGAGCAGCTTCCTCTATACTTACCTAACCTTAACCTAATTAAGCAGTCCTTTAGGGTGCTTAAAGCCTGGATCCAAAGATACTAGTAGATAATAGAGGATTTCAGAGACCTAGGTTACTTCCTAAACTACAGAGTCTAGGCCTGTATAGTAGGAACTAATTGCAGGAGCATACACGCAAGGTGTGGCTATAAGGCAGAGGCACTTAGTGCAGTAGTAATAGTGTAATTAAGATAACTAAAAAAATCTGTATTGCTAGAGTCTTAATACTTTAACTACGTTATAGTAAGAACAACAGTAAATTAGTTACTCTAGTTTAATTAGATATTGTAGAATTAAATCTTAGTGTTAAGTTAAGTATGACAGTTGTGTAACGTTATGTTAAGATTACTAAAGTTGCGCAGTGTGCAGAGTTGTCTCCGCCTGTACGCCTAGTTATTAGTACTAGTACGTACCTAACTCTGCTAATTGCGTGCGTTTATTACTCCTTCTCCCACGCCTTTGCCTGGGCTGATAGAGGTTTTAGTGAGGGAGGGCGTGTCTGCTCCTACTTAATGTGAATCGTACACGAAGCAAAGCCCACACAGGTATATAAACCTTAGGCTAATTCTAAAGCTAAGCCTCTATAAGGACTATATAAGAAGTCCTCCCCCTATAAACTACTATCTCTCCTACACTATACTTATAGTAGAGTTATCTAGTGTATAGCCTGTCTGTAGAGTTATCTAGCGCATAGTTCGCCTGCATTAGTTTATGCATATCAAGAGATAAGAGGCGCAGCTATCTAGGTTTCCTTAACTAATATTAGGCTAGGCTCTGCCTACTTAGCTATCTAAACCTCTAAAAGGCATCACTATCGCGTATTAGGTGATAGTAGGCAGAATAGTACTAATATCTGCTATCTCAACTTACTTAAGACAACTCCGCCTCGCACATGCCGCGCAAGGCCTGACAACTAAAGGAGACGCAGCTATCAGATTTCTTAGACCAAAAGAGACGCAGCTATTCTAGGTTTCTAGGACGAACAGAGCTAAGCGCAGCTATGCTAGTTTCTTAGACTATAGGAGGTATAGATATACTAAGTCTCTTAGACTATAATAGACAAAGGGATAGAAATGCTATAACGCTAAGTCTTCTATACCTGTAATCTATACTTGCTATGACGTTGTAGTATTTAACGTAATAGTAGGAGGATTGCTGATAATCTCTTAATTCTTTAGTTCAAATAATAACTCTGCGTTATTAAGAACTGATACACTAAGCAAGGATAAAGCTTAGGATTAAAGGAGACATAGAAATAACAGGAAAATTAGCACTTTTAGTTGACTATCTGTTACAGCAGCTATCTCAGTCTTCAAGATTAGACATACCTATTAAATCTAGAGTGTGTGCTGCTAGGTACTTATACTCCTCCCTCTCAAACGTCGCAAGGTCCTACCTAGTTGGCAAACCAACCTAGGTCTCCTAGCTGTTATTGTTAATGAATCTCGAGACTATGTGCTTTATCCTGCTGAGCGCGTTGATCGGGAAGCGCTATATCTCTGCCTATCTAAATAATAAGATCTTTTGTAGATTGCGAATTTAGCTAAGGGTAAGCTGCTTATTTATAGCTACCTTTTGCGCAATTAATACAACATACTACAAGTATAGGTCCTTATAACTATCAAAGTCGTACTAGTATTAGAAGAACGCCCTTATAAGCAACTAATCTAGGTGCTTATAGTTAAGCAGCGTCTGTCTTACGCGCTCGCGCTCTATCTAAGCTTCTTCTGCAGCAGTCCTTGCAGCGAGAATCTAAGTTAAGGAGGTAGCAATGCTACTAAGTTGCTGTGAAGCATCGCTCTGCTAGGTCAAGGCAGTAGTCTGTTGCTGAAGCTGATCTACGATCTCGTGATGCTGCATGCCCTAGGTAGTCCTAGAGTTGACTGAGCGCTCCCTTAATTGCCTTAGTCTTGCGATGATCCGCTCTAAAGGTTCTTTAATAGAAGAGTCGCCCTTCTTGATCTTAGTAAGCTACATTGTTATAGCGCTGTTGTGCACAGGATAATAATAACAACTCCTCCTAGGCAGAGTCTCGCTATCGCGTAGAGCGACCTAGCAGACTTAATAAAGGTTAAAACACCCAGGTAGCGTACAGTGCTAGTGCTGGGTAAGCAGCAGCAGGTACTGACTAGCTATAACTTACAGTTCAGTAACTCTATCATTGAGCTCGTTTAGCTGTCGCTGCGTAGCACTTTGTCAAGGCAGTAGTAATTGCTCAGCGTCCTGCGAGACCTGACCTCAGATTCGACCTTGGGACTGAGAGTGATGCGGGATGTCTAGGTAGAGCTCAAATTTAACTATAATAGCTCTGCAGTGCCTGTACGCCTTCCGCTCCTTCTTCTTCAACTGTAAGGATACCAGAAAGCGACGCTAAGACTGGGCGTCAGACTCGAAGATAGTCTCTGCAATACACTCTCTCTTAGTTTAACTAGTAACGTATACAAACGCAGTGACTGAAGTGTACGTTACTAGAACTAGTAGCTACTTCTCTACCTCACAAGCTGCCTAAGAGAACAGTTCTAACTGGTCTAGGTCCTTGTTAGTGTGCTCTTGCGTTAACAGGCTACTCTAGATAACTCTGTCACCACTATAAGCCTTATACTTAGCGGTGAATTTGACCTTTAGGGCGTCGTAGATGCTGCGGTCGTTGACGTCGCTGTCTTCAGACTTAGGTATTGTTACCCTGTTGTCTAGCTTAGGCGCAGCTTCGCTATCGCTATCGCTATTGCTATTGCTGTTGCTATCACCGTCGTCCTTGTCGTCCACGTAATTGAGGAGATAATTGCCAGCGCTGAGTCGTCTAGGTAGTTCGTTATTATCAGGAGGAGTCTCAGGTATAATATAATCCTGTAAGCTTTGCTCGTGCTAGGAGGGGTGAGCAGACGATAGTTTAGTAGAGCTGCTGCAATTAGCAGTCTGATTGCTCCTGTAATTAGTACTCTGGCTGCTGTTGTTAGTATCTTAACTGTGATGTCGGTGTTTTAACACCTCAGATAGCTGTAAGCCGCGCTTAGTAAGCTTGATCTTGTGTTTGCCTGCCTAGGATGTCATGCTAACAATGAATTGGGGTAGGGTAGAGGCAGAAATTAGGTAGGAGACGCCTGTATAAAGCTACTGTGATCCTCACCAGATTCCCTAGCTTCTCTTCTGTAGGTATAGAACACGCTAGCACTAAAACTAGCTTATCTATAGAAGTAATCTCGCTTATAAGTATAGTCTAGTTATTGTCTAGTTATAATATAGGCCTATACTATGCCCAGCAACTACTATATATAGTCCTGCACCGACACTGTTAAGACTTCTAATGTTGCTATCCTAAATTATCACTACCTTCCTTTATTTATCTATCGCGCTTATCTTAAGCCTTTTTGGGACTAGCTATGCCTATTCAGGTTCCCTAAGCCTGTGCTTATAAGCCTGTGACGTCGGAATCTATTTTTTTTAACAGGGGGGGGTAGTCCCTTAACTTTTGTTCTACACTGATACTTTAAGTGAATTTATATAACGTGCAACCTATGCAAGTAGTGCACCTAGGCGAGTAGCGCGCCCTAACAAGCTATTGCGTCTACCAACCTTTAAACCTTAATAGATCAACAACTAGATCTCGAATTGCTTTTAAAAGAAGAGAGAATTAGGCTTGCACTTTAAGCACTTAAATGTCCTTAAGAACTAAGCATACAACGCGCTGCTGTAGTCTACAAAGTACTAGAGACAACCCTCCGCCGCTGACGCGCTAGAACGCAGTTAACACGCAATACCTACCTAAAATTATTAGCTTTAACTAAGGCAGAAGAGCAGACACTTATACAGTATATAAAGAAGCTTAACGCATAAGGGCGTACCCTAACGCTTTATTAGGTTAAAGATATAGCTAATTAACTACGCGCTGCACGTAATATAAAGCCTATTAGCCCTTACTAGGCTTTAAACTTTATTAAACAAGAACCTAGACTTAAATTGCGTATAACTTAATAGAGGGATTGCTAGAGAGTCCTCTACAGCAACCTAGCTATTATTAGGCCCTAGTTTAACCTAGTACAGAATATTAAGGCTAAGTACAGCATCTAGGACAAAGATACCTACAAATTTAACAAGACTAGCTTTACTATAGGCATTGGAAATTACGTTAAAGTAGTTACTGTATTAGAAAGACGCACTAAGCCTATTAGGGTCTAGTAGAGAGACTGTAAGTAGGTAATATTAATTACTGCAATTAACGTAATAGGGTAGGTAATTACGCTCTACCTTATCTTTGAAGCAAAGAACTATAACAAGTCTTAGTACCCTAATCTAAAGCCCTAATAGCGTATAAAGGTTAGTAATAACAGCTAGACTACAAACAATATTAGTATAGCCTAGCTAAAGTACTATATTAAGCAGATTTAGGGCTAGAGGGTAGGTAGCTATATACTGCTAATACTTAATAGCTATAAGAGCTACAAGTTGCTTGCCTTCTAGAATCTTTACAAGGAGAGCAAGATAATTACCTTATATATGCCTGCATACTTATCTTATATCCTATAGCTACTTAATATAGGTTATTTTACCTCCTTAAAGTAGGTATATAGCAAGGAGATTAGAGTCTTAGTGCTTAACTATATTAGCTAGATTAATAAGAAAGCCTTTATTACAACCCTTAGGGAGGTATTTAAGAAGGCATTTTTAAAGGCAAATATCCTCTTAAGCTTTAGAGCAACTAGCTTAGTACCTAGTAACCTATGAGTAGTACTATTAAAACTTAATATTAAGCCTTGCACGCTATTACTGCCTCTCTTAGTAGAGCCCTAATAGAACCTTAAGACACCTACAAACGCTAATAAGATAGAGGCTTAATTAACGCTGCTTCGCGATTGTATTCAAAGGCACTAAGGATTGTTACTAACTCTAATAGTTAAGATTGTTAATTAGCTACAGAGAGGTACTGTAATACTGCTGTACAGGCAGACGTTATTAGCAGTCCGAGTGCTGCAGCTTAAAGCGTTAAACAAGGCTGCTTCTAAGTACAAATTGTACAAAAGGAAGCGTATTTAGAAGGGTAGAAACCTATTAAAGGAAGAGGCAGAGGACTTAATTGCCTAATATAATATTAGGGCGCAGGTTAAGGAGGAGATGCGTAAGGGTAGAGCACAAATAGGTATAGGTAAGAAAGGTAAAAGTTACTGTAAGCGCTGTAGAGAGACTAGGCACAACTTACGCACGTATAAGAAAGATATAGTAGACGTTAGCAATTAATAATATCTACTACAAGTTGCGATATAATATTATAGTATTAAGCAATTGCAGGTAGTAGGCCTAATAGCTTATTAGGGTACGCTACTCGCCTAGGTGCGCTACTTGTATAGGTTGTATGTTAGTACTTTAGGAGATTTATTACTAATATATAATTTATATTTAGGATTTTACATCTAATATACTACTATAAGCTCGAGCCTAATATATACTATATTTTAGGGCAGATTAACCTCTAAAAAATAGTGCTTATCTACAATATAGAAAGACTTCTCTGTTAATACGCTACTTTAGTAGCAGACCTGTGCAGCTCTAACAAGAGTAATAACTTAGTCTATAGAGATCTAGATTACATTATTGTTATTATTATTAAACTAACATAATATAAGAGAACTATTAAGTAGGCTTAATACTTTAATTAAGTAGAGTCTAGTAATCCTCGCCTACGAAATTAAGTTCCTAAAGTCTATAAATAGTATAACTACAGTGCTAAATAATAGCTTTATTAAACTTGCCTAATTATAAGCGTCTGTATAATATATAACTAGCAAATTTTTTGTAACAGAGTTATCGTAAAGGCGCTTAGTATTGTTGTGTTTAGCTGCCCTAGTTAGGATTAGCGCTACTGCCTAGCATAGCGCGTATAACTTACGCTTAGCGCGCACAAAGGCAACAACAAGTATTATTGTACCTACAGAATATACCTACTATTTCCCTACTACTTGTACTAGTGTAAAGTAAATACTATTGCCTGTAACTAGATCCTCACATAATAATACTTTAAGGAAGTAGTCTAGGAAATAGCGCCTATAACAAGGGGAACGATTCAGCCCCTAAGCGAACCTTAGGACACGTCTGATATACGCAGCAAGCGCAACACAACCTCTACACGCATAATAAACAATACTATAACACTAGATAAGCACATCTAAGCTGCAGAAGCAAGGCATAACAAGCTACTAAGGCTACATTACTTACAGGCGCTAGAAGCTGAGATTGCTTAGCTAGAGGTAACACTACCTACTACTACACCTCCTACTATAGTAGAAGTTAAGGAAGACCTAGTCTCCTAAGCCTAAGAAACGTATAAGAGGGACGCACCTTAAGCGCTTACGCTACTATATGTAAAATATATAATTAAACTAAAAGACCTAGTAAAATATAAGGAAGGACATTAAAAGAGTACTATAAATTTTTCTGCTCTCATAAACTAGCCTTTAGACTATTACTACTAGAATTTTGCTGTAATAAGGACAAGACCCTATAGGCTATACAATATCTAGTAGGGGACCTAAGAGAGCTCTAGTATATATACTATAAGCGTACTTTTAAAGTAAGTAAAGAAACCCTAACATAGGAGTACTTTAAGGATTATATACTTAACCTAATTTCTAATTCTATTAACTATACTCTTAAAGTAGCTACTACGCATACTTATACTATATAATAAAAAGACTAGACTATCTAGGCTTTTATAACTTACTTAGATATTCTTAAAGAACAACTTACCCCCTATACTAAGGAACAGCAAGTTTAGCACCTCTTCTTAAAGCTTAAATCTAAGCTATAGCAAGTAATTACTAATTACTACTAGGTCCTAGTAATAAGAGAAGATCTAGTAGCGTTAGGCTCTACGCTTAAGAGGAACTTATACTATGCATTACCCCCTTAGGAACAACACCTACGTAGCAAATTTAGTAAGAAACAAAGAGAATCTAAGTTAAAGGAGGGAAGCCCTGTGTTTATTAATAAGCCTATGCGCAATAAGAGAAGTGTAACCTATTATAAATTCTAGAAGGTAGGCTACTACGCTAATAAATATAGAAGTAGTAACCTAAACTAAATTCTAGTCTATATTAACTAAGTAGGAAAAGGCCTTGCCTTACTAATTAACTATTAATAGTAAGGTATATACTAATAAATATCTTACTAGATATAAAGTGCATATATACTATATAAGGGGAGACTACCCTAGAAAGAGAACTCTAGGTTATTCTAGACCTATAAGCAGACGTTAGCCTTATTAGCTAACGCTTTATAGTAGAAATAGACTTACTACCTATCTAAAGGGCTAAACTCCCTTAGTTAGGTTAGATTAGTGTGCAAAGACAAATCACCTATACTGTATACAAACTCTAGGTATACCTAATTAATAATACAGGTGTAGAATATATATTATAGACTATAGTATATAGAGTAGATAAGGAAGGCTTACCTCTACTCCTTAGCAACCCCTTTTTTTAATAAGAGTATATTTTTATTAATTAAAGTACCTAAATATAGCGTTAGGGCTATACTATAGCTAGTATCTAACTATTTACTATAGAGCAATTAGAAAAGGAATACCTATAGAATATACTCTAACTTCTTAGAGTATTACAGTCTATTAGTATAAACTTAGAGTATAATACCTATATCTATAAAGCGTATATAGCGTATAATACGTATATATTAGACGCACTACATAAATATATAAATATATTTAATAAAGCAGCAGCTACTACTCCCCCTTAGTTTAAGATATTGGATTACTTAATTCTGCTTATAGAGGGCAAAGAACTACCTTATAGACTGCTTTACAACCTCTCCTTATATAAGCTTAAGCTGCTCTGCAAATACCTAGAATAGGCTCTCTAAAATAGTTAGAAACAATACAGTACTAGTCCTACAGGAGCCCCTATACTCTACCTTTGTGTAGATTATAGGGGTCTTAATGTAGTAACTATTAAAGATTATTACCTGCTCCTGTTAATTAGAAAGACGTTAGACTGCTTATTAAGCGCACGCTACTACACTACTCTAGATCTTAAGAACGCTTATTACTAGTTAAAAATTAAGGCAGGTAATAAGTAGAAAATAGCTTTTCGCACTAGATATAGCTATTTTAATATCTAGTAATACCTTTTAGGCTTACTAATACCCTAGCAAGCTTCTAAGCTTATATTAATAGGGCTCTAATTAAGCACATAGATTATATCTATATAGTATACCTTAATAATATACTTATCTATACTAGCGGCAATAATATTAAGCTATACTAGCGCGCTATGCGCGCTGTACTTTTATTACTAAGGAAGGCAGAACTATTTATTAACCTCTAAAAGTATACTTTTACAGTAGACTAAGTGCACTTCTTAGGATTTATTATAGGGACGTAAGGTGTATACGCTAATCCTATAAAGGTAAAGACTATTACTAAATAGCTGCAGCCTATAAATATAAAGGAGCTCAAATTATTCCTTCGATTTGCGAATTTCTATTACTGTTTTATCTAAGGATATATAAAGAAGACAACCCCTCTTACAGACTTGCTTAAAAAGGATTAAAGTTTCTAGTAGATAGAGCTAGCTACTAAATCCTTTAAAGGGTTTAAGACACGCTTTGTAAGTATACCTATCCTGTAATACTTTAATATAGCCCTTAAGATCTACGTTAAGATTAACGCTTTAATCTTTACAATATCTAGAATACTTTCCTAGCTATTTAAGAATGCGAAGTAGCACCTAGTTACCTTTATATTAAGGAAGCTTACTGCTTCTAAACTTAACTATTAGGTATACAACCTAGAACTTCTAGCTATTATATATAGCTTTAGGATATAGTAATATTACTTAGAAGGCACTTAATACACTATTTAGGTACTAAGTAACTATAATAACCTATGCAGTATACGCGTTACATATAAGCTTAGCCTATAGCAAGCACGCTAGGTAATAGACCTAGCAGTATTTAATTTTAAGGTAGAGTACTACCTAGGGAAGACTAACCCTGCTAATAGTCCCTTATAAAGAGTAGACTATATATAGGATAACCTATTACTAACCTAGTAGTTACCTACCCTATAGAACAAATTATTAGTAAGGGATAGACTTAGTAAAGAAGGAGGATCTACAAACAAGCTAAGCTTATTAGGCGCACATAAGATACGTGTAGCTAACATTTACAGTACTATAAACGTCCCTACTGCTAGTGCTATAGTATACACACTATACGTACTACGCTTACTTACTAGAGTACTAGTAAGTAGCAAACCTGTAATAGTAGGAGCTTAATTACTTGCTAAGACCCTATACCTGCTGCAATAAAGAGACGCTTTTGCATAACAGCAGATTTCAGACTTATTAGGCAAGAAGAGCAGCTAAATACACAGAAGAGCGCTAGTATAGTAACTTAATAAAAAGGAAGTCCTAAGATATAATAGTAGAATATATATTACTAACAAACTAGCTATTAGGTAAGAGATTTTGTTCTAGAACTTTAACACGCATATAGCAGGCTACTTTAGTACACGTAGAACGCTTAAGCTAATTAAGTAGACCTATTACTAGCCCTCTCTTAGCAAAGATATTTAGAATTACGTAAGAACGTATACTGTTTGCTAGAGGAGTAAAGCTCTAAGGTATAGTAAATATAGATAGTTATTACTATTACTAATACCTAATAAGATCTTTAAAGATATTATACTAGACTTTATTACTAGCCTACTACTATTAAAGGATTCTACAGGTTGCGTCTTTAATATAATACTTATAATTATTTACTACTTCTCTAAGATAGTACTCTATATCTCTGCTTTAAAGGCTTAGGATATAAAATAGTTTATAGAAGTATACTTTAATAAGATAATCCTTAAATTTAGAATATAGAAAGGTATTATATCAGATAGAGGACCTATCTTTACATCTATATTTTAGACTAAGATTTGCTACAAACTACAGGTAAAGCACAGGCTTAGTACAGCCTTCTATCTGCAAATAGATAGCTAGACTAAGTACTAGAATTAGACCTTAGAATAATATCTGTAAATATTTTGTATAATATTATAGGATAATTAGCCTAGCTTACTAAAGCTTATATAGTTTACCTATAATAACTTAGTATATAAGTGTACTAAGACTACCCCCTTCTACATAGTATATAGGAAGTACCTACTTATTTCTAAGCCTCCTAGGGATAGTAGGCTAGAAGGGTAGGTACTAGATGCTATAGCAAGAGTCAAGCGTATATATAGCGTAAAGATAATACTTAAAGAGTACCTATAGATTATATAAGAGTATTAGAGCTAATACTATAACAAGAAATATAAGAATAAGGTATTTTGTATAGAGGACTTAGTGCTATTAAGCACTAGGAACCTAAGCCTTAAATATTAACCTAATAAGAAGCTTTTAGGGAAATTTATTAGGCCTTTTAGGATCTAAAGCGTAATTAGAATATAGGTATACTGCCTACTCCTCCTACCTTCTTATCGAATTAATAATGTATTCTACGTATCTTTGCTAGAACTTTAGAAATTAAGGAACAAAGGCTAAGAAGACAATATAAAATTACTAGAAGTAATACCTAAAGATAAAGAAGTCTAGGAAGTTAAAGAAATCCTAGGCAAATAAATATAGAAGGGCTAAGTCTAATACCTACTCTACTAGAAGGGGTACAATAACTTATAGGATACGTAGACACCTGTATTAGACTTTAAAGATATTAATAACCTTATCTAAGAATATAAGGCTAAAGGCGCTTTATAATTAAGGAGACCTTATAGAGCATGAATAGAGTATATATAATATACAAACAAAGTAGTTATTATTAGCCTTAGGCCTAAGCAGGATATCTAAAGAAAGAGTTATTACCTTAGCAGTAGAAAGGGCGCAATATACCTACGCTTAACACAAGCTACACTAGCTAAGTATTATCTATCTTATTATTATTACTCTCCTTAAACTCTACAGTACTAGTCTCCTTATTATTATTATTATCCTTATCCTTATTAGTAGCAGCAGCAGTAGGGGCAGTAGTAAAGTAGTTAGCCTAAGATTTGTTAGCATATACTATACCTACATAACAACTGTGTACTTATAATAATAGCCACGCTGTTTGTAAGACTAGAGATAGCCTTAGCAAGGGCTTTAGTAGCCTTAGCGTTGCGCTTAAGCATAGCGTTATTACTGCAGTGCTTAGCTAGTAACAAGCCTAGCATCTAAGGAGTTATAGTAGGCACCTACGTAGGCACACTAATAGGGGTACCTAAGTAGGCAGCGACACGCCTGAGGTGCAAGAACTCTAGGTTAAAGGTACGCTGGGCGCGCGCAAGCTGGACGCTAGTACGCGCAACCTTAGCATTAACCCTAGCAGCTTAAGGGCTACTAGAAGTAAGGATAGCTTAGTTATATAAGCAGCAGAGACTGTAGAGACGATTAACTTTAGTATATAGGGAGAGAGGTACCTATAGAGATTAGTAAGGGCGCATATAAAGCAGATATATACTTACTAAGTTACAACTACCTCTATTCCTATTAGCACAATAGTTACAGCGCTAAGAAGCTAGCTTATAGTACTTCTTCTTCTAACTAGCAATAGCCTGTATATAGTAGGGGCAGGTTACAATTAGCACCTTAATATTCTTACGCTTATCAGCTGCGCTCTACCTGTACGGGTGTGTATTGCAGAGCTGCGACTTCCTAATAAATTTAGAGAGCAGATAGTAAACTTTAGCTAAAGGCGATTTATATACAGTTAAGATGCGTAACAAGTACGATATAAGGTTGTAGAGATAATAATATAAAGCTGCTAAAGTTTATAAATAACTAACTCCTAAAGCACTAACTAATTTCCTATATTAGGCATAAAGCAAACAAGTAACTACAATAATAAGTAGCGTATATAAGGGGTAACTGTTAAGGTTTAAAGAGGCCTGCTAACGAGTATAAATTCGTCCTAACTATAGAAGCTAGAAGATATAGAAAAGAAAGGATATACCTCTTCTTATATAAGATATATCCTAGTACTAAGTAAGAAGCTAGTCTCTTAGTAGCTTATATACTTGTACGTAGGGTCTGCTCTGTATATAGTCTTATATCTAGGGCCTAGCCTATAACAGTACTCCCCTCCTTTACTAAAGGTTTTGCTTACTTGTATGTAAAGGCTGTAAGCTGACGTAACTTAGGGTTATTAACTTATTATACGTTCTAGGTCTAGATTTACGCTAAGCCTCTAATTAGCTAGTTTGTTTATAGTAAAGCTACCTTTATATATAGTAGCTGTTTATAAGTTGTAATTACCTTAAGTAAAGGTAGGCCTAGTACAGGCTGCGCGCGTTTACTCTCCTGTATAAGTAGCTCTAGACCTGCCTCTTTCTCTTCTTCCCTATATACTTTCCTTCTCTTTAACTCTTAACTTCCTTTGTCTGTATATTATTATAGCTAATATTAACTGTAGTATATAGGGTCCTAGTAGCTAGCAGGGTAGTAGTATAAACTATCTCTAGGCTTCTACTAGTAGTCTTACAACTAGCACTCTTGCCTAGGCGTCTAATTATCTTACTACTATTATACACTAGTTATTAACTCGTACGTCTCCTAGTAGTATTATTCTAGTTAACATTAGCATCCCCTAGAGTCCTGCTAACTTCAGCTAGCACTACACTATCTAGTATATCTTAGACCTAGCTGTTGCTAATAAGCTTTACTATATCTTTGCGTTTACTCCTATACAATCTTTGTCCTTATATCTTATCTCTTGCTAACTTATTATATAGGCAGATATTTAGCGTGTTACTAACTTCTTCTTACGTCCTTATTATTAGTCCCTATACAACAGAGTCTTCAGCACTAGCGTCTGCAACTATTCTCTAGTTATTGCTTGTATAACTCTCTATACTTATTAGCTACTTACCTAGCGTCTGTCCTATCTTAAGGCCTTTATTATTTACTCCTATAGCACTGTTAACCTTACTAGCTATACTAACAATTGCACTAGTGCTGTCTAAGGGGAGAAGCTATTCACTGCCTTCTTCAGCTACGTGTCTATTACTAGGGAGTAGAACAGGGCTTACTCTAACTGTATCTAGAGTAATGCTAGTGCTCGTTGCACCTTCCCTTATTCTTATACAGCTGCTCCTTCTAGGTCTACTTATAGTGCTAATAAGGGTTCTAGTCTATCTAGACGCTCTATTGTTTATATCCCTAACAAGTCTAAGGAGTGTATTGTTAATCTTAGTAAGTAGGGTTAGGACACTCCCTCTGTACTGTTGCTGTTTGCAGCACTAGTAAGGTTCTTCCTCTAATTTCTAGCAAGCCTTCCTATTAGTAGCTGTATACTTATTGTATAAGCTATCTATCTTTTATAGGCTTTAGTCTTAATAATATTTGCTTCTATCTTCTAAGTTAGAGCTTTTTAGCCTACCTATTTAACCTAATACTATAGCTACCTATTCTATACACGTTTGCTAGTAATCTCCTCTACTAGGTACTCTAGGTATTCTTCCTAGTCTTTATCTTGTATAATAACTGTACCTAGTTATTTCTCTCTTACTACTTATAAGGGTAGCAGTTTATTTATAGTAGGTCTTATAAGGTCTATATAGTAGGACTTTGTCTACTATAGGATATTAAGTTCTACCTAGTAGGGGTCCTGTACGCAGGAGATTTAGAACTTCTAGTTCTTCTAGTCTAGTTTCTTGCTTATCCTATTTGTCTAGATGTTCTTTAGGTTTAACTAGACCTAGTCTCTAACTTTGTACTTAGGTGCTAGCAGTCTGATACAATTTGCTTAAGCTTCTTGTTGTTGTTAGGAGTAAGTTATAGCTGAAACTGCCTAGTCTACTGCTTGCCGTAGTATCTGTACAATTGCTTAAGCGCGATCCTTTGGGTTCGTAGTACGGTCTATTGCATCTCCTTTAGATAGGTTGTGAGGCAAGTCGGGCAGGAACAGTGTATTTTTAAAGCTATACTATAGGAAGATTAGTAATACTCCTATAGTAGATTTTATACAGGTGTTAAGTATAAGCTCTAGTATTAGTATAAGTATAGCCTAGTTATCTTATGCTTAATTTATATATGTATAAGTAACTACTTTAATATTACTATTAGCTCTCTCTATAAGTCTATTAGTCTAGGGGTAGAATACTGTAGAGAGGTTTTGTTGTATACCTAAGAGTTTACATACTCCTCTCTAGAGGTTACTAATAAACTAAGTACCTCTATCTAAAGTAATTAATCTTAGGAGTCTATATAGTTAGTATACTTCTTATATAAATACCTAGGCAATGTTGTCTACTTTAATCTTTTCTAAAGGTACTAGGATTATACCTTTACTAAGTTAGTCCTTTATTACTATAAGGTTTATATAACCTATAGAGGGTAGGAGGCCTATAATAAAGTCTATAGTTAGGTCCTACTATATACAGCTAGGTACTAGTAGGGGTTGCAAGTACCTATATTTACTGTCTCTCTAAGGTGCGCTCTATTAGCAAATATTGTAACTCTATATAAAATAGTAATTGTCTTTGCTTATTCCTAGCTAGTACTATATTCTTGCGATTATATAACGTGAGTGTATAGCGAGTTAGCTAGCTAAGCAAGTCAGCTACCCTAACAAGCTATTAGGCCTACTACTTGCAATTGCTTAACACTACAATATTGTATTATAACCTGCAGTAGATATTATTAATTGCTAATATCTACTCTATCTTTTCTACACGTGCGCAAATTATGCCTAGTCTCTCTGCAGCGCTTACAGTGCTTTTTACCCCTCTTGCTTGCACCTGTTTGAACTCTACCCTTACGCGTCTCCCCCTTAACCTGCACCCTAACGTCGTATTAGGCGATTAAGTCCTCTGCCTCTTCCTTTAATAGGTCTCTACCCTTCTAGATTCGCTTTCTTTTCTGCGATTTGCGCTTAGAAGCAGCCTTGTTTGACGCTTTAAGCTGCAGCACTTGGGCTGCTAATAACGTCTGCCTATGCAGCAGCATTACAGTGCCTCTCTGTAGCTGATTAACGATCTCTACTATTAGAGTTGGTGACAATCCTTGGTACCTTTAAATACGATCGCGAAGCAGCGTTAATTGAGCCTCTATCTTATTAGCGTTAGTAGGTGTCTTAGGGTTCTATTAGGGCTCTACTAAGAGAGGCGGTAATAGCGTGCGAGGCTTTACGTTAAGCTTTGATAGCACTACTAATAGGTTACTAGGCACTAAGCTAGTTGCTCTAAAGCTTAAGAGGATATTTGCCTTTAAAAACGCCTTATTAAATACCTTTGCAAAGGTCGCAATAAAGGCTTTTTTGTTAATCTAGCTAATATAGTCTAGCGCTAAGACTCTAATCTCCTTGCTATACGCCCGCTTTAAGGGGGCAAAACAACCCACATTAAGTAGCTGTAGGATGTGAGATAAGTGCGCAGGCATGCATAAGGTAATTATCTTGTTCTCCTTGCAGAGATCCTAGAAGGCAAGCGACTTGTGGCTCTTGTAGCTGTTAATTATTAGCAGCACGTAGCTACCTACCCTTCAGTCCTTAATCTGCTTAACAAAGTACCTTAGCTAAGCTACTCTAATATCGTTAGTAGTCTAGCTATTGTTGCTAACCCTAATGCGCTATTAGGGCTTTAAATCTAGGTACTAGGACTTATCGTAGGTCTTTGCTTTAAAGATAAAGTAGGGCGCAATTGCCTAGCCTATCGCGTTAATTGCAGCAATTAAAGTTACCTACTTACGGTCTCCCTGCTAGACCCTAATAGGCTCAGAGCGTCTCTCTAATGCAGTAACTACTTTAACGCAGTTTCTAATGCCTATAGTAAAGCCTGTCTTGTTAAAGTTGTAGGTATCTTTGTCCTAGATGCTATACTTAGCTTTAATATTCTGTACTAGGTTAAACTAGGGCCTAATAACTCTTTGGTCGCTGTAGAGGACTCTCTGGCGATCCCTCTGTCAAGTTATACGCGATTAGAGTCTAGGCTCGCGTTTAACAAAGTTTAAAGCCTATTAGGGGCTAACAGGGTCTATATCGCATGCAGCGCGCAGTTAATTAGCTATATCTTTAACCTAATAAAGTGTTAGGGCATGCCCTTGCATGTTAAGCTTCTTTATATACTGCATAAGCGTCTGCTCTTCTGCCTTAGTCAAAGCTAATAACTTAGGGTGGGTATCGCGTGTTAATCGCGTTCCAGCGCGTCGGTCTTGGAGAGTTAATCTTGGCACGTTATAGACGATAGCAGCGCGTCGCTCGCTTAGTTCTTGTGGTTTTTTTATTGCTTGGAGTGCAAGCTTATTTCTCTCTTCTTTTAAAAGCAATTTGAGGTCTGGTTGTTAATCTATTAAGGTTTGAAGGTTGGTAGGCCCAATAGCTTGTTAGGGTGGCCGACTCGCTTAGCTAGCTGACTTGCTATACACTTACGTTAGTATATTTCTTCTCTTCTAGAGTATCTAGTCTAAACAGCTAAGTGTACTTATTATATAATCCTAGTATAGATAGGTTTACTATTAGGCACCTACGTATAGTTTTTCTACTGCAGTGTATTTTAGTTCGTTATTATATAATCTCTAAGTAATATAGCTAGTTTCTTAGTAATAGAGTTAAGAGACCTAATGCTACTCTATACAGTATATAATACAGCTTAGTAAGTCTTATCTTGTTCTACAGCTTAGTCCTAGTAGTAGGCTATTAAGTTATCTAGGTAAGGTAGTTGTAGTAGGTTATCTAGTAGTATAGAGCCTTCTAGAGTAAGAGTTAGTACTTAGATTAGTATAGTATACGTTAAGTCTTATTAGTAGAATAGCACTAGTATAACAAACTCTCTACTAGTTAGTCTTTTATTATCCTCTCCCTTTAATATATCCTAGTCTCTCCTTAATAGGGTATCTGCTTATATATTGTCTTTACTAGATTAACGTGAGTGCATAGCGAGTAGGCCGGCTAGGCGAGTGGGCCGCCCCAACAATCTATCAGGCCTACTAACCTTTAAACCTCAATGGATCAACTACTAGACTTTGAATTGCTTTTGAAAGAAGAGAGGATTAACCTTGCACTTCAAGCAATTAAAAAACTGCAAGAGCTAAGCGTGCGACGCGCTGCTATTGTCTACAATATGCTAAAAGCAACACTCTAACGGCGACGCGCTGGAACGCAGTTAACACGCAATACCTACCCAAAGTTATTAGCTCTAACTAAGGCAGAAGAGCAGGCGCTTATGCAGTGTATAAAGAAGCTTAACGCACAAGGACTTGCCCTAATACTCTATTATATTAAAGATATAGCTGATTAACTACGTGCTGCACGCAACGTAGACCCTGTTAGCCTGTAATAGGCTTTAAACTTTGTTAAACAAGAACCTAGACTTAAATTGCGTATAACTTAACAGAGGGATCGCTAGAGAGTCCTCTGCAGCAACCCAGCTGTTATTAGGCCCTGGTTTAACCTAGTACAGAACGTTAAGGCTAAGTACAGCATCTAGGACAAAGATACCTATAACTTTAACGAGACTAGCTTTACTATAGGTATTGGAAATTGCGTTAAAGTGGTTACTGCATCAGAGAGATTCACTGAGCCTATTAGGGTCTAGCAGGGAGACTGTATGTAGGTAACATTAATTACTGCAATCAACGCAATAGGCTAGGCAATTGCACCCTACCTTGTCTTTAAAGCAAAGAACTACAACAAGTCTTAGTACCCTAATCTAAAGCCCTAATAGCGTATTAGGGTCAGTAATAATAGCTAGACTACAAACAATATTAGTGTAGCCTAGCTAAGGCACTTTATTAAGTAGATTTAGGGCTAGAGGGTAGGTAGCTATATACTGCTAATACTTAATAGCTACAAGAGCTATAAGTCGCTTACCTTCTAGGATCTTTGCAAGGAGAACAAGATAATTACCCTGTGTATGCCTCCTTACTTATCACACATCCTACAGCTACTTAATGTAGGTTGTTTTGCCCCCTTGAAGCGGGTATATAGCAAGGAGATCAGAGTCTTAGTGCTTGACTATATTGGCCAGATTAACAAGAAAGCCTTTATTGCAACCCTTAGGGATGTATTTAAGAAGGCGTTTTTAAAGGCAAATATCCTCTTAAGCTTTAGAGCAACTAGCTTAGTGCCTAGTAACCTATTAGTAGTGCTATCGAAGCTTAACGTGAAGCCTCGCACGCTATTACTGCCTCTCTTAGCAGAGCCCTAATAGAACCCTAAGACACCTACTAACGCTAATAAGATAGAGGCTTAATTAACGCTGCTTTGCAATTGTATTTAAAGGCACCAAGGATTATTACTAACTCTAATAGTTAAGATTGTTAATTAGCTGCAGAAAGGCACTACAATACTACTGTATAGGCAGACGTTGTTAGCAGCCTAAGTACTGCAGCTTAAAGCGTTAAACAAGGCTACTTCTAAGCGCAAATCGCGCAAAAGGAAGCGTATTTAGAAGGGTAGAGACCTATTAAAGGAAGAGGCAGAGGACTTAATCGCCTAATACGACGTTAGGGCGCAGGTTAAGGGGGAGACGCGTAAGGGAAGGGTTTAAACAGGTGCAGGCAAGAGGGGTAAAAGGCACTATAGGCTCTGCAGAGAGACTAGTCACAATTTGCGCACGTGTAAGAAAGATATAGTAGAGGTTAGTGATTAATAATATCTACTACAGGTTACAATACAATATTGTAGTGTTAAGTAATTACAGGTAGTAGGCCTAATAGATTGTTAGGGCAGCCTACTTGCCTAGCTAGCCTACTTGCTATGCACTTACGTTAGTATTATATCTTTATATTGTTAAACTATAATATAATTTAGGCCTATTATACGTATCTCTTAGTAAGCTTCTATCTCTTAGTAAAGTACTTAAGGTTCTTATAATTAGTAACAACTTTAAATTCCTATATACTTTATAGTTCTAAGTCCTATTCCTATAAGCAGAATATTACTATAAGGAGTTCTTTATTATAGATAGGATAGTTTGCTTTAGTAGGTATAAGTTTCTAAGAGAGGTATATAACTGTATAAAGGTTACTAGATAGGTCTTCTTAAGATAGTATAGCCCCTATAGCAAAGCTAGAGGAATTATACTCTACTATAGCTCCTTGCTCTAGGTTTAGGGAAGTAAGGACTTTGTCTAATAAGAAAGCTTCTTTTAGTATCTAGAAGGCTTAATCTTATTCTTCCTCCTACTAGAAGGGAATATCCTTTTTAGTAAGTTATATAAGTAGTTCTAATAGTGCATTAAAGTCCTTAATAAACTTCTAGTAGAAGTTTACAAATCTAAAGAATCCTTATACGCCTTTAACTGTAGTAGGCGCTTACTAATCCTAGATAGCTTATACCTTTTTAGAATCTATTAATATACCTTTCCTAGCTTCTAGAATAAATCCTAGATACTTTATATGTTGCACATTAAACTTGTACTTGCTAAGCTCTAAGTTTAACCTAGCTTCTTATAGGCGTTTAATTACTTGTTGTACGTATTTATAGTGTTTTTGTAAGGAACCTTTACTAAAGATTAATACATTGTCTAAGTATACTAAGGTAAAGTTTTCTAGGAACTCTCTTAATACCTAGTTAATATACCTCTAGAAGGTACTAGGTGTGTTAGCTAGTCTAAAAGGTGTTACTAGCTACTCGTATAATCTAAATCGTGTGCAGAAAGCAGTTATCTATTCTTGTCCTTCTATTATCCTAATCTTATAGAAGATAGCTATAATATCTAGTTTTATATACTAGGTAGCTTGTCTAATTATATTTAAGGTCTTCTTAATTAAAGAGAGAGGGTACCTATCTTTCTTAGTTAGGGTATTAAGAGCCCTATAGTCTATACAGAATTGTAATCCGCCCCCTAGCTTTTGTGTAAAGAGTATAGGTAAGGCAGCTAGAGAATTGCTAGCTCTAATAAATCCTTTTTCTAGTAAGTCTAGTAGCGTACAATATAGGACTAGGAGTTTATCTTAGGATATAGTACAGAGGGGGCTGTACAGGACTCTAGGAGTTTTCCTTCTACCTTATTTAACTTAATAGTATAGTCTACTATTAGGCCTTAGTAGGGAGGTAGTTTATTCCCTTCTTCTAGGATAAACAAGTTAGCGTATAGCTATAGGTAGGTAGGTAATAACTGTTTAACCTCTTGTTTAGTTATCTAGGTCTTAGGTTTTAGTGCCTTTTGTATATCTTTTATGTTAGTAGCAAAGACTTAAAGCTTAAGCTCTTTCTTCTAGCTCTTTCTTCTAGCTCTTTTATACGTAGTACTAGAAGGTAACTGTAGATACTTAGTAGCAGTCTAGAGGTATAGTTGCTTTAGTGCTTCGTACAGCTATATTATACTATGCTATAGATAGGACTCTATCCTTAGTGTTAATTACATTACAGTATCTTCTAACTATATTTTCCTAAGAATTATATTGTAGTTATACGTTAATAAGGTAATATACGCAGTAATATAGTATTATAATATGCCTCTAAAGTTTAAGGTAAATTCTATAATAGCAGTAATAATACTTATCTAGTTATTAACTCCCTCTATAGTTATTAGTATAATAGGAATGCGTAGTAAGTTTATCTTCTGTACAGACCTCTTATTTACTAGGTAGTAGGTATAATAGCTGTTTTTAATTATAGTAGTAGCTAGAGAAGTAGTATTAAGAACTGTATAAATTAATATTAGTTTTATTACAGCTAGTTAATAGAGTAGTAAACATTTAGACTATATAGACTTAGAAACTTATTATAGAGGCCCTAGCGTATAACTTTTAGCTAGAGCTATTCTATTCCCTCTTCCTCTAATAATAAGGTATCCTTAGCTAGTTATATAGCTACTTTCTTAGGGGTCCTTAGAGTTAACTTTAGCTTATTTATATAAGTAGGTAATCTTAAAGGGGCCTTTTTCTTACAGTCTCACACTATATAGCCCTTATTACTATACTTTAGATAGGCTCCTATAGCTCTCCTTTTACGTAGTTCTTTATCTATACCCTAGTACTCTCTTCTCCTTATACAAGGCTGATAGGCGCCTACTTTAGGCTGCTATTCTATTTTATTACTGTTTCTTTGTAGGTTTTTCTAGGAACTTAGGTTATTGTATATCTAGGTATAATAGTTATTGCTTATAATGCTGTTTACAGCTTTTAAGTTCTCCTAGGTTACCCTAGCACGCTGTATAAACTATTCGTACGTCTCTAGTCTAGGGGGTTAGTATCTAGCCTAGGCCCTTAACAGCTTGCTGTTTAGGCTGTTCTTTAGGTAGTCGATCTTCTAAGCGTTGCTTGCTCTGTCTAAGGTAGCTTCTTGTAGTTTTAGATTAAAGTTCTAAATATAGGTGTTAAACTCGTTCTTGCCTTGTTTTGTCGTACAGAGGTACTTAAGGGCTTTCTCCCTTACTATTAGGTCCTTAAAGAAGTTGTTAAGGTAGGCCTAGACAGTAAATAAAAGTAGTTAAGTAGTTCTATTTATTAAGCCTATTACTATTAGTATAAAGGCGTTAAAGGCTTAACTAGTTGTATAAGTAATTATATAGTTAACCTAGTCCTTCTTACTAAGGTAAGCTAGTTAGTCCCTATATAGCTTAGCCTATACTTTTATCTTCTATTAGAGATATTACTTATATAATCCCTTCTTAAATACTTCTAAATTAGGAAGCCTTAGCTTTTTAGCCCTTTAGACAGTACAATCTTAGTAGTTGCTTAAAGGGGTAGGGCTAGAGGAGAGACTTTGTCTAGTTTTTTCTAAGGCATCTATATAGGCGTTGTTAAGCATCCCCCTAAGTTTATTTATCTAGGATTGCAACTGTTTATATAGTTGCCTTTCTTGCTTAGCTATTATTTTATCTAGGTTAGCCTTTAGAGATTATATTGTAGCTATTAGCTCGTCTACTAATAGGTTGCGTAATAGGTCTTGCTGTTGCTTGTATAGATGCTGCTACTATATCTGCTATTTGTATATTACTTAGCTGCCTAGTAGCTAGTGCAATAGTTCTCCTTCTATAGTTGTATATATAAAGGCTTATTATAAGGTATTGTTTGTAATCTTTCTGCTTATATTAAGGGTTAAAGAGACCTGCTAACAAGTATACATTCGTCCTAACTATAGAAGTAGAAAGATAGAGAAAAGAAAGGATACACCTCTTCTCGTACAAGATATATCCTAGTACTAAGCAAGAAGCTAGTCTCTTAGTAGCTTACGTGCTTGTACGTAGGGTCTGCTCTGTATGTAGTCTTATATCTAGGGCCTAGCCTATAACAGTAACTATAACACAAAGTAAAAGCACAACTAAGGCGCGTAGAGGGTGTAATTAAGGATACTCTTTTCCTTACTAAGGTTTTTATTAAGGCTAATATTACTGCTAAAGACTGTAGCCTAGAAAGGGAGGTTTTGTAACAGAGTTATTGTAAAGGAGCTTAGTATTATTATATTTAGCCGCCCTAGTTAGGATTAGTGCTACTGCCTAGTATAGCGCGTATAACTTACGCTTAGCGCGTATAAAGGCAATAATAAGTATTATTATACCTACAGAATATACCTGCTATTCCTCTACTACTTGTACTAGTGTAAAGCAAATACTATTGCCTGTAACTAGATCTTTATATTTTTACTTTTTACTCGTCTACTCTGCCCTATAGCTATCCTAACTTAAGTACCTAATAGTAGGATTAAACAGTACTATGTTAAGAGATTAGCTACTAGGATACTTGTATACTAGGGCTCCTAAGGATAATCTAGCTGTTTAAACTCCCTTTAGGTTTTAGAAACCTAAGAGTTTTAGGGTAATAGAGTAGCTTAGAATATATATAAGTAATAAAGTAAGATCTTGTTTATAGCTATAATATATTGATTAACTATAGACTAAACGCTACTAAGCAGCTTTAGTCTGCGATAGACTATATATACTTAGTCTACCTAGTTTAGTACTAAAGTACTGTACTTTGGGGTATTTCTACCCTTAAAAGTCTATTATAGACTGTTCTAGGTTAGAGTCCTAATAATATCCCCCTTCTATAGGATATTTATCCTAAATACTAAGGTTATAATTTAAAAGACTTCAGGTGCTATAATAGGCTATAGTAGGCTATTATAGGGTAGAATATATAGACGCTAAATTTTTAACTCTTATTTAAGAAATATCTTACTTTTACTATAAGACCTACTTTTCCTATTTGCTTACTACTAGATATAGAAGTAAGCTAGTTAACTAGCCTATAAGGGTCTATAGTCTAGTATAAGTAATATCTCCTACCTATTCTAAACCTTATCTCTTATACCTTACTTCTATAAGTATCTACTTTTCTAATATCTTTGATTTTTAAAGGGAGAGCTAGAAAAGTCTAATATAGCCTATTATAGGCCTTATGTGGCCTTTAGGTACTTTTCTAAGCTCTTCTAGATATTTCTAACTCTTCTAAGCTAAATTAGGGCTAATTTAGCTATAGTAACCTATAGTAGCCTCTTTTAACCCGTAACAGCCTTTTTCGACCTATAATACCCCTCTTTGCTATAGACAATTCTACTATTAGCAACCTTATAGTAGATAAGGCTACCTATACCTTCTAGAAATATATTAGGTATATTGCCTACTTTGCTACTAGTAGCCTTTACTATAATAGCAAGTTAGGCTGCTACTTCTTGCCTCCTACTAATAGTAACTTCTACTATCTCTGCGCTTAGCGTGTTAAGGCTATATATGCAGATAATATCTAGTATATGCGCTGTATAAGGTGCTTTTTTATTAACTCTAACTACCTTTGTGTATATATAGCCTATTCTAAGCTATTATATCCTATTACTAATTATTCTAGTATATAGCTTCCTAAGGAGTTTAAAGGGGAGCTAGATAAGATAGCAGCTTACTTTACAGTCTTATCTAGTGCTAATACTAATACTGTTGTAAAGCGTACTGTAGAGGTTAAAATTTAGCGTATTATAACCTTAGTAACTAAGGCCTTATCTCTATAAGTTGTTTTTAGCTGTATTAACCTATATTAGTCTATTATAACCTGTTATTAACTATTATTACCTATAGCAACTATATTTCTTAGGCTACTAAGCTGTGCCTCTATTCTAGCGCTATTAACAAGAATAGGGAGCCTAAGACTAATACCTATACTAACGCCTGTTCTCGCTTAACTATTAATATTTCTGCTAAGTAGGAGGCTAAAAAGCGTCTTTTTAAGGAGAAGGCGGCTGCTAAGGTGTAGAGCTCCTAGAAACATGTTAGTATAGGTATTTTTAGTCTTTTATATCCTATTCTAACCTATTATAGGCTAAAATAATTAAGGAGAACTCTTAGTATAATACCTTTACGCAGGTAGATAAGATACAGACTTACCTTAATACCCTATTTACTAAGAAGGCTACTACTAATACTAGGGTAGAGAAGGCTAAGATCTAGAAGAGGATTAGGACTCTTACTAATAAGCGCACTGCTAAGCTAGCTGAGGCCTCTTAGCTCTAGATAGTAATTTAGTAGTTAGTTTTCCTTCTCTTTAGTAGATTCTAACTAGATTTTAGTTGTTTTAGACTATTCTAGACTGTTATAGACTATTATAGACTTATCTTAGTATTTCTAGATATTATAAGGCAGTTTGTACTATTATAACCTAGAATAACCTATTATATACCTTTTTACCCCTTAATAATACCTTGTCTACTATTAGTATTAGAGAAATATAATAGAGTTTTAACTTTTTTAAAATATTTTATAAGTCTACTTCCTAGAAATAATGTAACCTATTCTTAGCTAGAGTACCCTATAGTACTCTTTTATGCTGCATAATTAAGCGCTGTTAAACACCTAAAAACCTAGTAGGAAAAGTAGTAAAGGTAGCTTGCAATAGTAGAGTTTGCCTTAGATAGGTATAAAAATTGCTGTTTAGACCTGTTTCTAACTCTTATATACTATTTTAACCTATTATAACCTATAATATCTCTATAAGTGTTATTAAATACCTAAATACCTAATAAGAAAAAAGTAGTAAAGGTAACTCTTAGATTATTTATAGTCTAGATCCTGCTTATCCCTTCTTTTCTTTAGTAGTTATCCTAGTTACCTATTAGGCTTCTATTTGTTTGTTTAATGCCTTAGAATTGTTCCTTCTATCTTCTAGAACTCTTTTAGCGCATTATAAGATATTTTAACTCCTAGTTCTTATAAATTCTTATTTTTAAAGTAGCCTACCTATTTTATATAGTAGAGCTATCTTCTAGTATTATCCTTCTTTTTTTTAAGGATTTTCTCTACTTTCTATATATTATAACCTAGTAAGGTTAATATCTCTATAATATTAACCTTAGAGTGTAAGATCTAGCCTTTAGGATTATAAGGCTCTAATAGTAATATATAGAAGACTAGGTAGATATATTATAGGCTAGGAAGGTCTAATTTAAATACTAATAGCCTAATTTAGGCAAAATATAACCTAGTCCTGTATATTTCTAGTTAAGCTTCTTTTTAGGCCTTATTAACTTTATATTCTAGGTAGAGACTAAGACTTTATTACCTACCTTAAAAGGTATAGGAAGTCTCTTCTTATTCTAGTACTTCTCTTAATACTTATTAGCCTAAAGGATATTATCCTTACAATTTTTCTATAATATATTACCTTTGCAGTAATATGCCTCTCTAGGGGTGCTTCTCCCTTATTAAGGGGTATTGTAGGCTATTCTGCCCCCCTTAGAGTTACTCTATAGTTTACTAAGAAAGGAGTAGTCTTTATAGTTATATAAAGGCTATTGTTATACACAAACTCTATAATTAAGATCTAGAGGGCCTAATTATCTTATTCTAAAGAGTAATAGCACTAAAGGTATTATTCTAATATTTAATTCTGCCTTTTAGTCTGTCTATCTGTCTATAGATAGAAAGCTAATAAAAGAATCCTTCTTGTACTTAAGTAGTACTAGAAAGTATCTGTTAAGGGTTAAAGAGGCCTGCTAACAAGTTTGCATTCGTCCTAACTACAGAAGCAGAAAGATAGAGAAAAGAAAGGATACACCTCTTCTTGTATAAGATATATCCTAGTGCTAAGCTAGAAGCTAGTCTCTTAGTAGCTTACGTGCTCGTACGTGGGGTCTGCTCTGTATATAGTCTTGCATCTAGGGCCTAGCCTATAATAGTACTCCCCTCCTTTACTAAAGGTTTTGCTTGCTCGTACGTGAAGGCCGTAAGCTGACGTAACTTAGGGTTGTTAACTTATTGTACGTTCTAGGTCTAGATTTGCGCTAAGCCTCTAATTAGCTAGTTTATTTATAGTAAAGCTACCTTTATATATAACAGCTGTTTATAAGTTGTAATTACCTTAAGTAAAGGTAGGCCTAGCACAGGCTGCGCGCGTTTGCTCTCCTATATAAATAGCTCTAGACCTGCCTCTTTCTCTTCTTCCCTCTACACTTCCCTTCTCTTTAACTCTTAACTTCCTTTGTCTGTACGTTATCATAGCTAATATTAACTGTGGTGTGTGGGGTCCTAGTAGCTAGCAGGGTAGTAGTGTAAACTATCTCCAGGCTTCTACTAGTAGTCTTGCGACTAGCACTCTTGCCTAAGCGTCTAACTATCTTACTACTATTGCACACTAGTTGTTAACTTATACGTCTCCTAGTAGTGTTATTCTAGTTAATATTAGCATCCCCTAAGGTCCTGCTAACTTCAGCTAGTATTACACTGTCTAGTATATCTTAGACCTAGCTGTTACTAATAAGCTTTACTGTATCTTTGTGTTTACTCCTGTACGATCTTTGTCCTTGCGTCTTATCTCTTGCTAACTTATTATACAGGCAGACGTTTAGTGTATTACTAACTTCTTCTTGCGTCCTTGTTATTAGTCCCTATACAACGCAGTCTTCGGCACTAGCGTCTGCGACTATTCTCTAGTTGTTGCTTGCGCAACTCTCTATGCTTATTAGCTGCTTACCTAGCGTCTATCTTATCTTAAGGCCTTTGTTATTCACTCCTGTAGCGCTGTTAACCTTACTAGCTGTACTAACAATTGCGCTAGTGCTGTCTAAGGGGAGAAGCTATTCACTGCCTTCTTCGGCTGCGTGTCTATTGCTGGGGAGTAGAACAGGGCTTGCTCTAACTGTGTCTAGGGTAACGCTAGTGCTTGTTGCACCTTCCCTTATTCTCGTACGGCTGCTCCTTCTAGGTCTACTTGTAGTGCTGATAAGGGTTCTAGTCTATCTAGACGCTCTGTTATTTGTGTCCCTAACAAGTCTAAGGAGCGTATTGTTAATCTTATTAAGTAGGGTTAGGATACTCCTTCTGTACTGTTGCTGTTTACAGCACTAGTAAGGTTCTTCCTCTAATTTCTAGCAAGCCTTCTTGTTAGTAGCTGTATGCTTATTGTACAAGCTATCTATCTTTTATAGGCTTTAGTCTTAATAATATTTACTTCTAGCTCCTAAGTTAGAGCTTTATAGCCTGCCTATTTAACCTAATACTATAGCTATCTATTCTATACGCGTTCGCTAGTAATCTCCTCTACTAGGTACTCTAGGTGTTCTTCCTAGTCTTTATCTTGTATAACGACTGCGCCTAGTTGTTTCTCTCTTACTACTTGTAAGGGTAGCAGGTTATTTGCAGCAGGTCTTATAAGGTCTATATAGTAGGACTTTGTCTGCTATAGGATATTAAGTTCTACTTAGTAGGGGTCCTGTATGCAGGAGACTTAGAACTTCTAGTTCTTCTAGTCTAGTTTCTTGCTTGTCCTGTTTGTTTAGACGTTCTTTAGGTTTAACTAGACCTAGTCTCTAACTTTGTACTTAGGTGCTAGTAGTCTTGTACGATTTGCTTAAGCTTCTTGTTGTTGTTAGGAGTAAGTTATAGCTGAAACTGCCTAGTCTACTGCTTGCCGTAGTATCCGTACAATTGCTTAAGCGCGATCCTTTGGGTTCGTAGTACGGTCTATTGCATCTCCTTTAGATAGGTTGTGAGGCAAGTCGGGCAGGAACAGTGTGTTTTCAAAGCTATGCTGTAGGAAGAATAGTAATACTCCTGTAGTAGAGTTTGTATAAGTGTTAAGCATAAGCTCTAATATTAGTATAAGTGTAGCCTAGTTATCTTACGCTTAGTTTATGTACGTACAAGCAACTACTTTAATGTTGCTATTAGCTATCTCTATAAGTCTATTAGTCTAGGGGTAGAATACTGTAGAAAGGTTTTGTTGTATACCTAAGAGTTTACACACTCCTCCCTAGAGGTTACTAATAAACTAAGTACCTCTGTCTAAAGTAATTAATCTTAGGAGCCTTTGCAGTTAGTATACTTCTTGTATAAATGCCTAGGCAACGTTGTCTGCTTTAATCTTTTCTAAAGGTACTAGGATTATACCTTTACTAAGTTGGTCCTTTATTACTATAAGGTTTACGTAACCTGTAGAGAGTAGGAGGCCTGTAATAAAGTCTATAGTTAGGTCCTGCTACGTACAGCTAGGTACTAGTAGGGGTTGCAAGTACCTATGTTTGCTGTCTCTCTAAGGTATGCTCTGTTAGCAAATGTTGCAATTCTGTACAAAACAGCGATTGTCTTTGCTTATTCCTAGCTAGTACTATATTCTTGTAATTATACAGTACGTTTCTTCTCTTCTAGGGTATCTAGTCTAAATAGCTAAGTATGCTTATTGTATAATCCTAGTGTAGATAGGTTTACTATTAGGCACCTACGTACAGTTTCTCTACTGCAGCTTGTTGTAGTTTGTTATTGTATAATCTCTAAGTAATACAGCTAGTTTCTTAGTAATAGAGTTAAGGGACCTAGCGCTACTCTATACAGCATGTCGTACAGCTTAGTAAGTCTTATCTTGTTCTACAGCTTAGTCCTAGTAGCAGGCTATTAAGTTGTCTAGGTAAGGTAGTTGTAGTAGGTTGTCTGGCAGTATAGAGCCTTCTAGAGTAAGGGTTAGTACTTAGATTAGTGTAGCATACGTTAAGTCTTATTAGTAGAATAGCACTAGCATAACAAACTCTCTACTAGTTAGTCTTTTGTTATCCTCTCCCTTTAGCATGTCCTAGTCTCTCCTTAATAGGGCGTCTGCTTGTATGTTGTCTTTACTAGGTTAGTATTATATCTTTATATTGTTAAACTGTAATATAATTTAGGCCTATTGTACGTGTCTCTTAGTAAGCTTCTATTTCTTAGTAAAGTACTTAAGGTTCTTATAATTAGTAACAACTTTGAATTCCTGTACGCTTTGTAGTTCTAAGTCCTATTCCTATAAGCAGAATATTACTGCAAGGAGTTCTTTGTTATAGATAGGGTAGTTTGCTTTAGCAGGTGTAAATTTCTAAGAGAGGTATGCAACTGTATAAAGGTTACTAGATAGGTCTTCTTAAGATAGTGTAGCCCCTATAGCAAAGCTAGAGGAATTACACTCTACTACAGCTCCCTACTCTAGGTTTAGGGAAGTAAGAACTTTATCTAATAAGAAAGCTTCTTTTAGTGTCTAGAAGGCTTAATCTTGTTCTTCTTCCTACTAGAAGGGAATGTTATTTTTAGTAAGTTATACAAGTAGTTCTAACAGTGCAGCAAAGTCCTTAATAAACTTCTAGTAGAAGTTTGCAAATCTAAGAAATCCTTGTACGCCTTTAACTGTAGTAGGTGCTTGCTAATTCTAGATAGCTTATACCTTTTTAGGATCTATTAATGTACCTTTCCTAGCTTCTAGGATAAATCCTAGATACTTCGTACGTTGCATGTTAAACTTGTACTTGCTAAGCTCTAAGTTTAACCTAGCTTCTTATAGGCGTTTAATTACTTGTCGTACGTGTTTATAGTGTTTTTGTAAGGAACTTTTAGTAAAGATTAACACGTTATCTAAGTATGCTGAGGCAAAGTTGTCTAGGAACTCTCTTAAAGCCTAGTTAATATACCTCTAGAAGGTACTAGGTGCGTTAGCTAGTCTAAAAGGTATTACTAGCTACTTGTACGATCTAAATCGTATATAGAAAGTAGTTATCTATTCTTATCCTTCTGTTATCCTAATCTTGTAGAAGGCAGCTGTAATATTTAGTTTTGTATACTAGGTAGCTTATCTAATTATATTCAAGGTCTCCTTAATTAAAGGGAGAGGGTACCTGTCTTTCTTAGTTAGGGCATTAAGAGCCCTATAGTCTACACAGAATCGTAATCTGCCCCCTAGCTTTTGTACGAAGAGTATAGGTAAGGTAGCAAGAGAATTACTAGCTCTAATAAATCCTTTTTCTAGTAAGTCTAGTAGCGTATAATGTAGGACTAGGAGTTTATCTTAGGATATAGTATAGAGAGGGCTGTACAGGACTTTAGGAATTTTCCCTTCTACCTTATTTAACTTAATAGTATAGTCTACTGTTAGGCCTTAGTAGGGATGTAGTTTATTCCCTTCTTCTAGGACAAACAAGTCGGCGTACAGCTGTAGGTAGGTAGGTAATAACTGTTTAACCTCCTGTTTAGTTATCTAAGTCTTAGGTTTTAGTGCCTTTTGTATGTCTTTTATGTTAGCAGTAAAGACTTAAAGCTTAAGCTCTTTCTTCTAGCTCTTTTATACGTAGTACTAGAAGGTAACTATAGATACTTAGTAGTAGTCTAGGGGTATAGTTGCTTTAGTACTTTGTATAGCTATATTATACTGTGCTATAGATAGGACTCTGTCCTTAGTGTTAATTACACTACTAATATCTTCTAACTATATTTTTCTAAGAATTATATTGTAGTTGTACGTTAATAGGGTAATAAATGCAGCAATACAGTATTATTATATACCTCTAACGTCTAAGGTAAATTCTATAATAGTAGTAATAGTACTTGTCTAGTTATTAACTCCCTCTATAGTTATTAGTATAATAGGAATACGTAGTAAGTTTATCTTCTATACAGACTTCTTATTTACTAGGCAGTAGGTATAACAACTGTTATTAATTATAGTAGTAGCTAGGAAAGTAGTATTAATAACTGTATAAATTAACATTAGTTTTATTGCAGCTAGTTAGTAGAGCAGTAAACGTTTAGACCGTACAGACTTAGGAACTTGTTATAGAGGCCCTAGCATACAACTTTTAGCTAGAGCTATTCTTTTCCCTCTTCCTCTAATAATAAGGTGTCCTTAGCTGGTTGTATAGCTACTATCTTAGGAGTCCTTAGGGTCAACTTTAGCTTGTTTATACGAGTGGGTGATCTTAAAGGGGCCTTTTTCTTACAGTCTCACACTATATAGCCCTTGTTGCTATACTTTAGGCAGGCTCCTATAGCTCTCCTTTTACGTAGTTCTTTGTCTATGCCCTAGTACTCTCTTCTCCTTATATAAGGCTAATAGGCGCCTACTATAGGCTGCTATTCTATTTTATTACTATTTCTTTGTAGGTTTTCCTAGGAACTTAGGTTGTTATATATCTAGGTATAATAGTTATTACTTATAATCCTATTTACAGCTTTTAAGTTCTCCTAGGTTACCCTAACGCGCTGTACGAACTGTTTGTACGTCTCTAGTCTAGGGGGTTAGTATCTAGCCTAGGCTCTTAACAGCTTACTGTTTAGGCTGTTCTTAAGGTAGTTAATCTTCTAAGCATCACTTGCTCTGTCTAAGGCAGCTTCTTGTAGTTTTAAGTTGAAGTTCTAAACGTAGGTGTTAAACTCGTTCTTGCCTTGTTTTGTTGTACAGAGGTACTTAAGGGCTTTCTCCCTCGCTGTTAGGTCCTTAAAGAAGTTGTTAAGGTAGGCCTAGACAGTAACTAAAAGTAGTTAAGTAGTTCTATTTATTAAGCCTGTTACTATTAGTATAAGGGCGTTAAAGGCTTAACTAGTTATAAAAGTAATTACGTAGTTAACCTAGTCCTTCTTACTAGGGTATACTAGTTAGTCCCTGTATAGCTTAGCCTGTACTTTTATCTTCTATTAGAGATATTACTTATATAATCCCTTCTTAAATACTTCTAAATTAGGAAGCCTTAGCTTTTTAGCCCTTTAGATAGTATAATCTTAGTAGTTGCTTAAAGGGGTAGGGCTAGAGGAGAGACTTTGTCTAGTTTTTTCTAAAGCATCTGTACGGGCGTTATTAAGCATCCCCCTAAGTTCGTTTATCTAGGATTATAACTGTTTGTACAGTTGCCTTTCTTGCTTAGCTGTTATTTTATCTAGGTTAGCCTTTAGAGATTGTATTATAGCTATTAGCTTGTCTACTAATAGGTTACGCAATAGGTCTTGCTGTTGCTTGTATAGATACTGCTGCTGTATCTACTGTTTGTATATTGCTTAGCTGCCTAGTAGCTAGTGCAATAATTCTCCTTCTATAGTTGTATATGTAAAGGCTTATTGCAAGGTGTTATTTATAATCTTTCTGCTTATGTTAAGGGTTAAAGAGGCCTGCTAACAAGTATGCATTCGTCCTAACTATAGAAGCAGAAAGATAGAGAAAAGAAAGGATACACCTCTTCTCGTACAAGATATATCCTAGTGCTAAGCTAGAAGCTAGTCTCTTAGTAGCTTACGTACTTGTACGTAGGGTCTGCTCTATATATAGTCTTGTATCTAGGGCCTAGCCTATAACAGTATTCTAATACTTTGCCTTTATAAGAGGTCCTCTATCTAAGATTACCCTTCTTAGTACCCTATAGAGTTAAATAATTTCTCTTATCTAGGCCTATACTAGGTCTACTCTATCCTTATCTTCTTTTACTAGGATATAATAGTCTATCTTTGTTATTTAATATATAATAATAGGTATTATATTATACACTACTCTATTTACCTTGCTTAGAAGAAGCTCTATAATAAAATCTATAGTTACTTCTTTCTATAGATAGGCTAGAGGTAGTAGTAGTACTAATAGTCTATATAGCTAATATCTTGCAGGTATTAACTTCCTATAGGGTATATAGTCCTAGTAGTACTAGCTTATATCCTCTACTATTCCTTTCTATCTATAGTAGTGTTAGACTTTCTCTAATATCCTTCTTGCGCTAAAATAGCCTGCTAAGGGGTTATTATAACACCTCTAAAGTACTTTTAATTTCTATATAGTTATAGTAAGCTATAAGAATCTATTCTAGTCTAGAGCTAGCTATTCTAGGCTATTATTAGTAATTCTAGCTTCTAGGTCTTTATTATTAGATTCTTTGTCTAATTCTATATTAGAATTATTCTTAGCTAGTTAAGGTTTCTTCTAAGCCCTCTCCTTAGCCTTCTTAAAGTTCTTAAGTGCCCTACTTTACTTCTTAGATAGGTTATTAATCTTTATTTTCTAAGTTATTACTGCTCTAATCTATAGACTTAACTCCCTATTTCCTAATAGCAAATCTCTTATAGTATTTATAAAAACCTTATTATTCTTTAAAGCAGGTTTCTTTGCCTCTACTATATAGTCTAGGCGCCTTAATAGTCTATCTACTAGGTTAGTAGCTCTAGGTTAATTGGAAAGGGTAAAATTATACTAGAATAGTACTTAGTATAATCTTACCTACTAGTAATTTAGGCTCTTAGTATCTATAAACTATTTAAGGTTTATGTAGTCTATAAGGATTTTAAAATAGATCCCTTAGAGATAATAATAATAGTGCTTTATACTTAAGACTATTATAAGTAACTCCTAGTTATATATACTATAATTATACTCTACTTATATTAATTTCTTTAAAAAGAAGTCTACTAGCCTCTATTACGCCTTTCTAGTTAATTCTAGGCTATTCTAGCTTAGAATACCTAATATCGCACCTCTAGAAGTATTAACCTCTAGTCTAGTCTCCTTTTCTCTTTTAAAGTAAGCTAAAATTAGAATATTAAGGAATATATCCTTAAGTTATTAGAAGGCTTTCTTTGCTTCTTCTAAGAGTTTTAGAGTTATACTCTCCTCCCTTCTTATAGCAGGGCTGCCCTAGGCCTACCTAGGCTCTTTCTTTGTTAGAGTTGTTAGAGGCAGCGTAATTCTGCTAAATCCTTTAATAAATCGCTAGTAATAGTTTATAAATCCTATAAACACGTAAATATTGCGTATACTAGTTAGTAATAGCTAATTCTAGATTATTTTAACCTGTTTTAGGTTAATACTAACCTCTTCTAGCAATATAACGTATCTAAGGTACTCTGTGTAACCTATATACTACTTATACTTAGAAAGCTTTATAAATAGCTTTGCTTATTATAGTCTCTCTAGTACCTTATAAACATGTTATATATATTTCTCCTTAGAGTTAGAAAAGATAAGGATATTGTCTAGGTATATAATATAGGTAATATTAACTAACCTAGCTAAGGCTTTGTTTATATAGGCCTAAAATTAAGTAGGGGCATTAGTAAGGCTAAAAGGTATTATAGTATACTTAAAATAGCTATATCTTATATAAAAAGCTATCTTCTACTTATTACCTTCCTTAATACAAATCCTATAGTAAGTATTCCTAATATCTAATTTAGTATAGATTTTAGCCTATGCTAGACGCTCTAATAATTCTAAAATAAGAGGTAGTAGGTGTTAACTCTTAATAGTTACCTTATTTAGACCCTAGTAATCTATACAGAGTCTTAGACTGCTATCTTTCTTCTTAGTAAAAAGAATTAGTATGCCTGCTAGCAACTTTAAATGCCCTATTTGTTAAGAATAGCAGCCACCTCTAACCTCTAATTAGGAGGTCTGGTATACCTTACTAGAGGTAACTAACTACTAGTACGTAGAGGGAGAGTAACTGGAGCTACTTTAGGAAGACTAGTAAGAGTGTACAGATGTATAGTACCCCTTAGAAAACTTTACTATTGTATACTATAAACAGATTAATTAACTCTAGAGGTATCTATAATATATCTATTATACACACTTTAATTCTAATTATCTCTAGGGAGCTTCTAATATTAGCAATTTATTTTAACTAGTTATAAGCCTAGGTTTTGTAACCCTAAGAGATAATTAAGTGTATACGCGTTGTGTACGACAGGTACAAACAAACGCACAGCAACAGTAGTAAGTTGCTACTCAAGGAGCAGGCAATAACTCTGTCCCCTAGATAGTAGTAAGTTGCTACTTAAGGAGTAGGCAATAACTCTATCCTACCTACTTCTGTTACTTGCGAGTTGCTGCTAAGGCAGGTAATACTGATAACGTTGCAGAGGTAGTAAATTGTAACTAAGACAGTTAGCAATAACCCTACGCAACAATAACAAACTAAGTTAGTAAGGCGTTACACTAGCTGTAGACAATAACTGCACTAACTACAATCTAGGAAGGCACTAAGGCCTACTTACTATTATAATAAGACCTTACTAGAGGTTACCCTAAACAATAATAATTTATATTAACTAGTAACTAATATAAGTATAATTACTATATACTATATAGTAGGAGGTAGACGTAATAAGTTTACCTATAGATAAAGGGATATCTAGGTATAGGAAGGTAGTAATACTCTTAAAGGAGAACTCTAATGTATAGTTTAAGCAAATAAGGGATTAGCTAGAAGGCAAAGGTCTATTCTAGGTAATTAAGACTACTACACTACTCAGCTCTATAGGGTCTACGCCAGACCTAAAGGGGACTACTAAGGGGGTAGGAAATCTCTCCCTAGATAATCTACCCCTAGGAGAAACTAGCAGCCTACTAACCTTTAGGAGACTAGATACTAAGGTAAGGTACACTATTAGGCTCTTACTAAATAAGTTTAATCTTAAGCAGGTAGAGGGAGCTGATACAGCAAGAGAGATCTAGGCAATAATCTAGAAGAAGTATAAGGTAAAACTACTAAGCGCTAGAAGGCACTATCTTACTAAATACGTTAACTACAAGATAGACTTATCTATAACAATAGAGAGAGCCTAGGAGGAGCTAAGCAAGCTAGGACGTAAGGTAGTTAAGCAAGATCCTTCTTTGAAGACCTTAAACAGCACTAACTAACGCCTAGCCAGGCTCCTAAGCACACTACCTGCAGAATACAGCTTGTATTAAGCAGCACTTAATGCCTGCAGGGATATAGACGTAGAAGAGGCTCTTAAGATTCTTATAGAGGCTAAGCATACTATCTATCTAGAGGTAGGCATGTTTACTAAGAGGCCTACTAGCAGCTATAAACCCTAGAGATCTTAGAGCCCTATTTAGAAAGAAGGGCAGGACTGTTACTTGTGTAAGAGATATAGTCACTACTTAAAGAACTATCCCTACACTAAAACTGCAGTTCAGGCAGTATCTAAGAAGTAAAGGGCTAAGACCTCTAGCTAATAATTAAGTAATAAGACAGAGACTAGATTTAACTAGATGTAAGTAATAATTAACAGCCTGTAGAAGAAGCTGAAGGAAGTTAAGTCTAAGCAGAAGTTAAAGAAGGCCTACACTGCTAGAGTAGTAGTATTAGAGTTGTCTAGTAATAAGGACAAGTATTAGCCTAAGGAAGAATATTAAGAAGAGACAGCAACCTTCTGCAAAGAGAATGTTAGTACTACCTTAGATACTTAGATATTAGACTCTAGTGCAAGCTCTTATATAACTAACAATCTTAGATTCTTTAGTAAGCCCCTACAGCAAACAGGTCAAACCCTAATTAAGGTTAGTAGAGGTAGACTGTACTTAACACAGAGGGGAACTATTTAAATTTAAGATAGCAGTAGGAGCTAGATTAAGCTAAAGAACGTACTTTACGTACTAGGCTTAGGAGTTAACCTGCTATCTAGGAGGAAGCTCTGTAAGGAGGGGCTAACAGGCTACTTTAATAATAAGAAGATATATTACTAGAACAGGCTAGAGAATACTATTATTAAAGCTACTAAGAGGAACAGAGTATACGTCCTAGACAAGATTAAAGCAACCTACAGTAACGTAGGTAAGCTAGAGGAGATTACTACAAGCTACGCTCTTAATTACTAAGTAATTAAGGAGGAGGCTAGTAACTCTAAGCTAGAAGTGCAGGATAAGAATGTAGTAGAAACCTACTAGCTATACTATTACTGCTTTGCCTACCTTAGACTAGCTAAGATTAGTTTAATCTATAAGATAACTACACACTCTAAGCTAGTTAAAGTAGCTAAGTGTGAGTATAAGGTCTGCTAGGAGACTAAGATAGTTAAGAGGAAGGGGAAGGTAGCTAACTAAGCAGAAGTACTACTTAAGTAAGTGTTAATTAATACCTGTAGGCCGTTCCCTGCCTTAAGAGAAGGGTATACCTAAGCGCTAGTAATTAAAGACAACTACACCTAGATGTCTTAGATAATCCTAATTAAAAACAGGAAGGACTGCCCTAAATAGCTCTAGCTCTAGAGGATTAAAGTAGAAAAGCAATCTAGGTATAAGCTTAAGGCAGTACGCATTAATAACGCAAGTAAGCTTGTAAGGCACTTCTAGAGCCTAGAGCAAGAGCTTAGAATTAAAGTACAGACTACAGTTCTACACACATTAACCTAGAATAGGCTAGCTAAGAGGGAGAACTAATAGATCTAGGCAGACTCGCACACACTGCTAAAGGATGCTAAGATGCTACCTAAGTTCTAGGTAGATGCCTGCTAAGCTAGAGTGTATATCTAGAACTGTATTAGAGCAGGGCCTACTGTTAATAATTACTTAATTAGCCCCTATAAGGTATTTACAGGTAATATCCCTACTATTAACTACGTCTAAGTATAGGGGTGCAAGGTATACTTATATATAGAGAGGGAGTTAATACTGTAAGGGTTCTAATACAACAAGTTGATAGATAAGTTAAGAATAGGAGTATTTATTAGCTACGTAGGAGACACTAGCAAGCAGTTCTTAGTCTAGGCACCTAACTAAAGGGATATTATAAATTTAAGCAACGTCGTGTTCTATAAGGACTAGCTAGGTAGTAAGATTAACCTAAAATTCTAGAGCTAGCACGCTCCTAGTACAGCCCTAAACTAGAACGCTAGGGGAAGACTACAGCTAGAAAGAGAGACTGAACCTCTAGGACTATATAAGGAGCTACCTAGCCCTCTGTTATAGAGGTTAGTAGGAGCTAAGGCAGAGGCTAGTAACCCTACCTAGAAGCTAATATTAGTAGGAGCTAACGTCCTAACTACTAACTAGAGCACACGAGCTACTACTTAAGAGGAGGAGCTAGAGTAGGAAGTACTAGCTAACTAGAAGCTAACTTAGAAGGTTAAGGTAGTTATACTACTAAACCCTCTAAAGCAAGCCAGAGAGGAAGATCTAGCTAATTAGGAAGATAAGCAAGCAGCTAAGATGCACTAAGCCCTACTAGCACTGCTTACTGCCTTAGGTGTTAATAGTATAGCTGAAGATAAGGTTAAGGATATCTATTAAGAGGCAGTAGAGCTATTCTAGCTTATAACCTACAAAGCAGAGATAGTAGAAGCTGCCTTTAGCGCTATAGGTAAGGGATCTATACCTGTCCTACAGAACTACTATAAAGCTATTATAGATTAAGTCTAGGGAAAAGGCTAGAAGGAAGCAATTAATAAAGAGCTAATTGCGCTTGCAACAAACTAGACCTAGGAAGTAGTAACTCCTCTATTTAGGGCAAACCTAGTTACTAGCAAGTAGGTATTTAACACTAAGTTTAACACTGACAGTTCACTTAACAAACTAAAGGCTAGGCTAGTAGCAAGAGGCTTCTCCTAGAAGCTTAGGATTAACTACTTCTATACTTTCGCGCTAACTCTACGTTATAATACGCTTTGAGTGTTTATAGCAGTCTGTGTAATGCTTAACCTAGAGATGCACGCAGCTAACGTAAATAATGCCTTTACAGAGTTGTTCTTAAAGGAGGTAATCTATATAAAGGCTCTACCTAGAGTAGATATACCTGCTAGACAGTGCCTTAAGATTAATTAGAGCCTGTACGGCCTAAAGCAGGCAGTAAGAGATTAGAATAAGACCTGCATTGTAGAACTGCAGAGGCTAGGCTTTGTTTAATTAGACTCTAACCCGTGCCTCCTTACTTACCTAGAGCAAGGGATTATTCTCCTAGTCTACGTTAATAATATTCTACTAGGCGCTAAGAAGCTAGAGAATATTAGATAGTTTATAGAGGAATTTAGCAAGGTATTTAAGATTAAGGACCTTGGTAAAGCTAAGAAGATCCTTAGCGTACGAATTACCTAAGATCAAGCTAAGAGAGCAATTACACTCAATTAAAGCCACTACGTAAGGGATATCCTAGCAGGATATTAGATAGAACAGGATAAGGCAAAGAAGACTAATATCCTAATAAATAGGTACAACTTATTAAGGCTAGCTGAGCCTTCTAATACTAGGACTAATTAACAGGCTTACTAAACGCTTGTTAGAAAGCTCTTGTACCTGTTAATCCTTATAAGGCTAGATATCAGCTTCGCTCTTAGAAGACTGAGCTAGTATCTCTCTAATCCTGCTAAGTTCTACATAATTGCTCTAAGGAAGGTGCTTAAGTACCTCTGATCGACTATAGACTACGGAATTACCTTTAGTAGAAAGAGACCTAAAGGCCTAATTAGATACTCTAATTCTGATTTTGCCTCTAACTGCAGCGATAGGCTGTCTATCCTAGGCAACGTATTTATACTTAGAGGCAGACTAATTAGCTAGGTAAGTAAGAAGTAGAAGTTAGTTGCTACGTTAACTATAGATGCTGAGTATATAGCAATGTATAAGGCAAGTAAGCAGTCTTAGTAGCTATTACTTATACTTAGGGAGATAGGAACTCTAGAACTAATAGGCAATTATAAGTTTAAGCCTATAGTTAAGGAGAAGACTAAGTTTATAATTAGTTCTCTAGTACTTATACGTAGAGATAATTAGGCTGCCCTAGGACTTGTTTAAGACGCTTAGATTACGCTAAGGTTAAAGTATATTAATATAGTGTACTACTATTAACAAGACCTAATAAAGAAGAATTAACTAAGGGTTGAATTCGTAGGTACTGTAGAGATAGCAGCTAACAGCATGACAAAGCCGCTTCTAAAGACTAGGTTTAACCAATTTCTAGAGCTACTAGGGATACAATTAATTAGCCTACGTGCCTGAGTAGGAGTGTTGAGAATAGCAGCTACCTCTGACCTCTAATTAGGAGGTCTAGTATACCTTACTAGAGGTAACTAACTACTAGTACGTGGAGGGAGAGTAACTAGAGCTACTTTGGGAAGACTAGTAAGAGTGCACGGATGTATAGTACCCCTTAGAAAACTTTACTATTGTATACTATAAATAGATTAATTAACTCTAGAGGTATCTATAATACGTCTATTATACACACTTTAATTCTAATTATCCCTAGGGAGCTTCTAATATTAGCGATTTATTTTAACTCTATTAAGCCTTGTCCTATAAACTTAGCTAGATACTTCTAGAGTACTACTAGCTTAGCCTCTAAGAGGCTATATAACAGCTAGTAAGGCAGTACCTCGCCTTCTACTATATTAATTGCTAGATTAGTCTAGCTATGCTTAGCAAGCTCTTTTAAGTTATCTTCTAAAGCAATATTAGTAAAATTAGAATACTCTAGCAGTAACTAGGCTATTTTAGCCTACTTTACTCTATTCTAGGCTACAAAACTAATACAGCACGTAAAAACCTCTAATCTAGGGTCTCTTATTATATGCTTAAACTCTATAGTACTCTCTATAGCTACTTTCTAGAACCTGCCTCTCTCTAAGACTTTGTTCCCTTTAAAAAGTATACAGCTTATAGCGTAGTTTAACTTAGGTTTATATATATTAATCTATAGTAAACTAAGATATATTAGATACCTCTTTAAATCTATTACTATAAATAGTACTTTCTAAGCTTTTAACCTTCTTCTAGAGTCTATAATCTTTATAGTAACTATAGTAGTACTATATACTAGTGTACTACCTCTATTAACTCCTTCTACTAAAAGTAAAGGTAAAAGATCTACTTAGAGACTCTACTTCTTTGTAATTGTTACTAAAAGTAGGTTTAGTTATAAACCTCTATCTATAAGGGCCTGTAATAGCCTAGAGGACCCTATTTTAGCCTGTACTATAAGGAGGCAGACTATTTTTAGATACAGCGCGTTATAGAGGGTGCTAAGGTCCTTACTTTCTTCTAAGTAGGTAATATAGGCAAGAAGGAGTAGACTTACTCCTTTTGTCCTATCTCTTTTCCTGTATCTAGGCCCTCCTTAGGCTTCTTAGATAACCTAGGACTTAGATACTTTAACTTCTAATGCCCCTCTTCCCCGCACTTAAAGCAGGCTGTTAGTAAGGTATTAGACTAGGTACTATAGTACGTTTTAGTATACTTTAGGCTAAAACAGCCCTTTCTACCCTCCTTTTTATGCTTCTAGGGCTAGTTATGCCCCTCTTCCTTCTTTTAAACCTTAATAGTGTTATCTTTTACCTTCTTAGCCTTTCTATCTTTAGATAGCTTCTTCTAGCTAGATTGTTAATAGATAAGGTTAGTAATCTCCTCTACCTCTGTAATAGTCCTGTAACAATCCTTAGGGTATATAAAGAGTTGCTTCTTAATATTATTAGGCAGTATATTTATAAAACCTATTACTTACAGCTCTAGGCTATGTATACTGCCTAATTCTTCCTAGTAGGGTCTTATATAGTCTAACAGATCTATTAGAGATTAGCTAGGGAGTATCCTAGCTTAATTTAGTAACTTATAGGCTTGCTAATATCGTTCTAAGACTATTCTAAGGGACTTAAGCATAACTGCTTTTAAGACTTCCTAAGTAGGCTCCTAGGTAGGGGAGGTATATTCTTAGTGTCAGAAACCTAAGGGTTTCGGGGCAACAGAGTAGCTTAGAACACACACAAGTAACGAAGTAAGATCTTGTTTACAGCTGTAATGTATCGATTAACTGTAGACTAAACGCTGCTAAGCAGCTTTAGTCCGCGATAGACTATATATACTTAGTCTATCTAGTTTAGTACTAAAGTACTGCACTTAGGGGCATTTCTGCCCTTAATAGTCTATTATAGACTGTTCTAGATCAGAGTCCTAAAACTAAGTTAGTATAATAGGCCTACTATAGGCTTATTATTATTTCTAAGATATATTATATACTAAAGTCTACCTTTATAATCTTATATAAGAAATTAGCAGGTATTATTATAAAGTATTATTTACAATCCCTTATCTAGTAGTTAATTTCTAGGCAAGTACGCTTAGTAAATATATGTAGCGCCTTTAGGGTAAGTAGTTTTGCTATTAGTATATTTAAGACTAAACTGTACAATAGAGCACCCTTAAGGACTGTTTAAAGTGCTGTCTAGTTACTAGCAATATATCTTGCCTGTGCCCGCTATAGCTATATAATTCTCTATAGTTTTGTAGTTTTCTCTCTCTAGGCTTCTAACTCTTGCAGTTCCTTGTCTACTAGATCCTGTTCTAGCTTATTATAGGCTACTCTAGGTAGTTATTAGGTAGAGGCATGCCTTTTATTGTCCTCTTCTATATTACTGCTCTTTCTAGATAATTCTAAGCCTAAGAAATTAACAGTAGCTCTTCTTGTGTTAGATAATTTGCCTGTTTTGTGTTTTAGCTACTCTACGCCCTAAGGAGTGATTAGTTCTACTAGTAGGCGTAGGGGAAGATCTATTGCTATATATACTCCTAAGTTCTTCTCTAATATAGGAGCGTTTAGAATATTAGAAACCTAAGGGTTTTAGGGTAATAGAGTAGCTTCGAATATATATAAGTAACGAAGTAAGATCTTGTTTACAGCTGTAATATATTAATTAACTATAGACTAAACACTACTAAGTAGCTTTAGTCTGCAATAGACTATATATACTCAGTCTACCTAGTTTAGTACTAAAGTACCGCACTTAGGGGCATTTCTGCCCTTAACAGTCTATTATAGACTGTTCTAGGTCGGAGTCCTAACACTAACAGGAAGACTTACTAGAAATTAGAGGAAGAACCCTACTAGTGCTACAAACAGCAACTATATAGAAGGAATATCCTAACCCTACTTGCTAAGATTAACAATAAACTCCTTAGACTTGTTAAGGACACTAATAATAGAGCGTCTAGATAGACTAGAACCCTTATTAGCACTATAAGTAGACCTAGAAGGAGTAGCTGTATAAGAATAAGGGAAGGTGTAATAAGTACTAGTATTATTCTAGATATAGTTAGAGCAAACCCTATTCTACTCCCTAGCAATAGACACGCAGCTAAAGAAGGCAGTAAATAGCTTCTCTCCTTAGACAGTACTAGCGCAATTATTAGTACAGCTAGTAAGGTTAACAGTACTATAGGAGTAAATAATAGAGGCCTTAAGATAAGATAGACGCTAGGTAAGCAGCTAATAAGCATAGAGAGTTATACAAGTAATAAATAGAGAATAGTTGTAGATACTAGTACTAAAGACTATATTATATAAGGACTAGTAATAAGGATATAAGAATAAGTTAGCAATACGCTAAATATCTACCTATATAATAGGTTAGTTGTTGAGAATAGCAGCTAACTCCAACCTCTAATTAAGAGGTCTAGTATACCTTACTAGAGGTAACTAACTACTAGTACGTAGAGGGAGAGTAACTAGAGCTACTTTAGGAAGACTAGTAAGAGTGTACAGATGTACAGTACCCCTTAGAAAACTTCACTGTTGCATACTATAAACAGATTAATTAACTCTAGAGGTATCTATAATATATCTATTATACATACTTTAATTCTAATTATCCCTAGAGAGCTTCTAATATTAGCAATTTATTTTAACTAGTTATAAGCCTAGGTTTTGCAACTCTAAGAGATAATTAAGTGTGTACGCGTTGCGTACAACAGGTACAAACAGACGCATAGCAACGGCAGTAAGTTGCTGCTTAAGGAGCAGGCAATAACTCTATCCCCTAGATAGTAGTAAGTTGCTACTTAAGGAGTAGGCAATAACTCTATCCTACCTACTTCTATTACTCGCGAGTTGCTGCTGAGGCAGGCAATACTGATAACGTTATAGAGGCAGTAAATTGTAACCAAGACAGTTAGCAATAACCCTACGCAATAACAATAAACTAAGTTAGTAAGGTGTTATACTAGCTGTAGACGATAACTGCACTAACTACAATCTAGGAAGGCACTAAGGCCTACCTACTATTACAACAAGACCTTACTAGAGGTTACCCTAAATAATAATAATTTATATTAACTAGTAACTAATATAAGTACAATTGCTATATACTATACAGTAGGAGGTAGACGTAATAAGTTTACCTATAGATAAAGGGATATCTAGGCATATGAAGGTAGTAATACTCTTAAAGGAGAACTCTAATACATAGTTTAAGCAAATAAGGGATTAGCTAGAAGGCAAAGGTCTATTCTAGGTAATTAAGACTACTACACTACTCAGCTCTACAGGGTCTACGCCAGACCTAAAGGGGACTACTAAGGGGGTAGGAAATCTCTCCCTAGACAATCTACCCCTAGGAGGAACTAGCAGCCTACTAACCTTTAGGAGACTAGACGCTAAGGCAAGGTACACTATTAGGCTCTTACTAAATAAGTTTAATCTCTAGCAGGTAGAGGGAGCTAATATAGCAAGAGAGATCTAGGCAATAATCTAGAAGAAGTATAAGGCAAAACTACTAAGTGCTAGAAGGCACTATCTTACTAAATATATTAACTACAAGATAGACTTATCTACAACAATAGAGAGAGCCTAGGAGGAGCTAAGCAAGCTAGGATGTAAGGTAGTTAAGCAAGATCCTTCTTTAAAGACCTTAAATAGCACTAACTAACGCCTAGCTAGGCTCCTAAGCGTACTACCTGCAGAATACAGCTCGTATTAAGCAGCACTTAACGCCTGTAGGGATGTAGACGTAGAAGAGGCTCTTAAGATTCTTACAGAGGCTAAGCATACTATCTATCTAGAGGTAGGCATGTTTGCTAAGAGGCCTACTAGCAGCTATAAACCCTAGAGACCTTAGAGCCCTATTTAGAAAGAAGGGTAGGACTGTTACTTGTACAAGGGACATAGTTACTACTTAAAGAACTGTCCCTACACTAAGACTGCAGTTTAGGCAGTATCTAAGAAGCAAAGGGCTAAGACCTCTAGCTGATAATTAAGTAATAAGACAGAGACTAGATTTAACTAGATACAAGCAATAATTAACAGCCTGCAGAAGAAGCTGAAGGAAGTTAAGTCTAAGTAGAAGTTAAAGAAGGCCTATACTGCTAGAGCAGTAGTATTAGAGTTGTCTAGTAATAAGGATAAGTATTAGCCTAAGGAAGAATGTTAAGAAGAGACAGCAACCTTCTGTAAAGAGAACGTTAGTACTACCTTAGATACTTAGATATTAGACTCTAGTGTAAGCTCTTATATAACTAATAATCTTAGATTCTTTAGTAAGCCCCTACAGCAAACAGGTTAAACCCTAATTAAGGTTAGTAGAGGTAGACTGTACTTAACACAGAGGGGAACTGTTTAAATTTAAGACAGCAGTAGGAGCTAGATTAAGCTAAAGAACGTACTTTACGTACTAGGCTTAGGAGTTAACCTGCTATCTAGGAGGAAGCTCTGTAAGGAGGGGCTGACAGGCTACTTTAATAATAAGAAGATGTATTACTAGAATAGGCTAGGGAATACTATTATTAAAGCTACTAAGAGGAATAGAGTATACGTCCTAGATAAGATTAAAGTAACCTATAGTAATATAGGTAAGCTAGAGAAGATTACTACAAGCTACGCTCTTAATTACTAAGTAATTAAGGAGGAGGCTAGTAACTCTAAGCTAGAAGTGCAGGACAAGAACGTAGTAGAAACCTACTAGCTATACTATCGCTGCTTTGCCTACCTTAGACTAGCTAAGATTAGTTTAATCTATAAGATAACTACACACTCTAAGCTAGTTAAAGTAGCTAAGTGTGAGTGTGAGGTCTGCTAGGAGACTAAGATAGTTAAGAGGAAGGGGAGGGTAGCTAACTAAGTAGAAGTACTACTTAAGTAAGTGTTAATTAATACCTATAGGCTGTTCCCTGCCTTAAGAGAAGGGTATACCTAAGCGCTGGTAATTAAAGACAACTACACCTAGATGTCTTGGATAATCCTAATTAAAAACAGGAAGGACTGCCCTGAACAGCTCTAGCTCTAGAGGATTAAAGTAGAAAAGCAATCTAGGTACAAGCTTAAGGCAGTACGCATTAACAACGCGAGTAAGCTTGTAAGGTACTTCTAGAGCCTAGAGCAAGAGCTTAGAATTAAAGTACAGACTATAGTTCTACATACATCAACCTAGAATAGGCTAGCTAAGAGGGAGAACTAACAGATCTAGGCAGACTCGCGTACACTGCTAAAGGATGCTAAGATGCTACCTAAGTTCTAGGTAGATACCTGCTAAGCTAGAGTGTATATCTAGAACTGTATTAGAGCAGGGCCTACTATTAACAATTACTTAATCAGCCCCTATAAGGTATTTACAGGCAATATCCCTACTATTAACTACGTCTAAGTGTAGGGGTGCAAGGTATACTTATATATAGAGAGGGAGTTAATACTGCAAGGGTTCTAATATAACAAGTTAATAGACAAGTTAAGAATAGGAGTATTTATTAGCTATATAGGAGACACTAGCAAGCAGTTCTTAGTCTAGGCACCTAACTAAAGGGACGTTATAAAGTTAAGCAACGTCGTGTTCTACAAGGACTAGCTAGGTAGTAAGATTAACCTAAAATTCTAGAGCTAGCACGCTCCTAGTACAGCCCTAAACTAGAACGCTAGGGGAAGACTACAGCTAGAAAGAGAGACTAAACCTCCAGGACTATACAAGGAGCTACCTAGCCCTCTGTCGCAGAGGTTAGTAGGAGCTAAGGCAGAGGCTAGTAACCCTACCTAGAAGCTAATGTTAGTAGGAGTTAACGTCCTAACTACTAACTAGAGCACACGAGCTACTACTTAAGAGGAGAAGCTAGAGTAGGAAGTACTAGCTAACTAGAAGCTAACTTAGAAGGTTAAGGTAGTTATACTACTAAACCCTCTAAAGCGAGCTAGAGAGGAAGATCTAGCTAATTAGGAAGATAAGCAAGCAGCTAAGATGCACTAAGCCCTACTAGCACTGCTTACTGCCTTAGGTGTTAACAGTATAGCTAAAGACGAGGTTAAGGATATCTATTAAGAGGTAGTAGAGCTATTCTAGCTTATAACCTGCAAAGCAGAGATAGTAGAAGCTGCCTTTAGCACTACAGGCAAGGGATCTATACCTATCCTACAGAACTACTATAAAGCTATTATAGATTAAGTCTAGGGAAAAGGCTAGAAGGAAGTAATTAATAAAGAGCTAATTACGCTTACAACAAACTAGACCTAGGAAGTAGTAACTCCTCTATTTAGGGCAAACCTAGTTACTAGCAAGTAGGTATTTAACACTAAGTTCAACACTGACGGTTTACTTAACAAACTAAAGGCTAGGCTAGTAGTAAGAGGCTTCTCCTAGAAGCTTAGGATTAACTACTTCTATACTTTTGCGCTAACTCTACGTTATAATATGCTTTGAGTGTTTATAGCAGTCTATGCAATACTTAACCTAAAGATGTATGCAGCTAACGTAAACAATGCCTTTATAGAGTCGTTCTTAAAGGAGGTAATCTATATAAAGGCTCTACCTAGAGTAGATATACCTACTAGACAGTGCCTTAAGATTAATTAGAGCCTGTACGGCCTAAAGCAGGTAGCAAGAGATTAGAATAAGACCTGTATTATAGAACTGCAGAGGCTAGGCTTTATTTAGTTAGACTCTAACCTGTACCTCCTTACTTACCTAGAGCAAGGGATTATTCTCCTAGTCTACGTTAATAATATTCTACTAGGCGCTAAGAAGCTAGAGAATATTAGATAGTTTATAGAGGAATTCAGCAAGGTATTTAAGATTAAGGACCTTAGTAAAGCTAAGAAGATCCTTAGCATACGAATTACCTAAGATTAAGCTAAGAGAGCAATTACACTTAATTAAAGCCACTACGTAAGGGATATCCTAGCAGGATATTAGATAGAACAGGATAAGGTAAAGAAGACTAATATCCTAATAAATAGGTATAACTTATTAAGGCTAGCTAAGCCTTCTAATACTAGGACTAATTAACGGGCTTACTAAACGCTTGTTAGAAAGCTCTTGTACCTATTAATCCTTACAAGGCTAGATATTAGCTTTGCTCTTAGAAGACTGAGCTAGTATCTCTCTAATCCTGCTAAGTTCCACATAATTACTCTAAGGAAGGTGCTTAAGTACCTCTAATTAACTATAGACTATAGAATCACCTTTAGTAGAAAGAGACCTAAAGGCCTGATTAGATACTCTAATTCTGATTTTGCCTCTGACTACAGTAATAGGCTGTCTATCCTAGGCAACGTATTTATACTTAGAGGTAGACTAATTAGCTGGGCAAGTAAGAAGTAGAAGTTAGTTGCTACGTTAACTATAGATGCTGAGTATATAGCAATGTGTAAGGTAAGCAAGTAGTCTTAGTAGCTGTTACTCGTGCTTAGGGAGATAGGAACTCTAGAACTAATAGGCAATTACAAGTTTAAGCCTATAGTTAAGGAGAAGACTAAGTTTATAATTAGTTCTCTAGTACTTATACGTAGAGACAATTAGGCTGCCCTAGGACTTGTTTAAGACGCTTAGATTACGCTAAGGTTAAAGCACATTAATGTAGTATACTACTATTAACAAGACCTAATAAAGAAGAATTAACTAAGGGTTAAATTTGTAGGTACTACAGAGATAGCAGCTAACAGCATAACGAAGCCGCTTCTAAAGACTAGGTTTAACTAATTTCTAGAGCTGCTAGGGATACGATTGATCAGCCTACGTGCCTAAGTAGGAGTGTTGAGAATAGCAGCCAACTCCGACCTCTGATCAGGAGGTCTAGTATACCTTACTAGAGGTAACTAACTACTAGTACGTAGAGGGAGAGTAACTAGAGCTACTTCAGGAAGACTAGTAAGAGTGCACAGATGTACAGTACCCCTTAGAAAACTTCACTATTGCATACTATAAATAGATTAATTAACTCTAGAGGTATCTACAATACGTCTATTGTACACACTTTAATTCTAATTATCCCTAGGGAGCTTCTAATATCAGCGATTTATTTTAACTTTAGTAAGAAATAAGACGTAAGGATAAAGATTATATAGGAGTAAACGTAAAGATATAGTAAAGCTTATCTGCTATAGCTAGGTCTAAGATATACTAGATAGTATAGTACTAGCTAAAGTTAGCAGGACCCTAGAGGACGCTAATATTAACTAGAATAACACTACTAGTAGACGTACAAGTTAACAACTAGTGTGCAATAGTAGTAAGATAGTTAAACGCCTAGGTAAGAGTGCTAGACGCAAGACTACTAGTAGAAGCCTAGAGATAGTTTATACTACCTTACTAGCTACTAGGACCCTATACACTACGGTTGATATTAGCTATAATAACGTGCAGACAAAGGAAGTTAAGAGTTAAAGAGAAGGAAAGTGTAGAGGGAAGAAGAGAAAGAGGCAGGTCTAGAGCTACTTATATAGAAGCGTAAACGCGCGCAGCCTATACTAGGCCTACCTTTACTTAAAATAATTATATCTTATAAATAGCTACTATACGTAATAGTAGCTTTACTATAAATAAACTAGCTAATTAGGGGCTTAGTACAAACCTAGACCTAGAATATATAATAAGTTAATAACCCTAAGTTATATTAGCTTACAGCCTTTACGTACAAGTAAGTAAGCCTTTAGTAAGAGAGGGGAGTACTGTTACAGGCTAGGCCCTAGATATAAGACTATATACAGAGCAGACCCTACGTACAAGTATATAAGCTACTAAGAGACTAGCTTCTAGCTTAGCACTAGGATATATCTTATATTAGAAGAGGTGTATCCTTTTCTTTTCTCTATCTTTCTGCTTCTATAGTTAGGACAAATGCAAACTCGTTAGCAGGCCTCTTTGACCCTTAACAGATACCTGTTTTAGTAGAGTAGAATACCTAATATTAAGTAGCTATATAATTAAAGAGGCGTATAGCGGTATATAGAGAGTAATATTTTTACTTTTCTTACAAATACTCTAGAATTTAAGTAACTTATAGCTCTTATAGCTGTTAATAATTAATAGCTAATAGCTTTCTATAGTGTCAGCCGCTCGCTCTACCACATTTCTATTCAGAACTCACTGCTCTACTACAAGAAAGCAGGCCTAAAAGAGGCTCTTAGGACCTAGAAGAAGCACAAGAAGAAGAGCAAGACTCTTAATTTGCAACAGAAGAAGTAGGCGCAAGGTAGAGCAGTGTTCTGGTCACCTCAGAAGGTAGAGGAAGCTCGTGAGCGTGAGAAGACTAAACAACAAGAGCAGCGCGCAGAGGAGCTTAGAAAAGCTGATATGGCTGAGCTTAGAAAGGCTAATAAGCTATACAATAAGAAGATTGCTGAGGAGAGGCGTGTACAGCAAGCAAGAGAGAAGGAAGAGCGTAAGCAGCTTAGGGCTTAGAAGGCTGCAGAAGAAGCTGAACGGAGGGCTCAAAAAGAGCGTGATAAGGAGATTCAGAACGCTCAAAAAGCTCTACAATTATCCTAAAGAGACAGAGGCAGGCCTTCAAAAGCTGTAGTAGCTAAAAAGAAGCCTGCGCGTCGTGCTGTAGGTGCTTGTAGGGCACCTTGGCCTGCAACGCCTCCTCTACCTCCTCGCACTTATAAGACCCGCAGCGGCCGCACTGCAACTCTATACATGTAGTTTATATAACTAAAGTTTATTATCTATATCTATAGAACACTCTACTAAGATATTGTACAATAATAGCTATTGTACGTTGTTGTGCAGGCTCATTTTTAAGTAACTGCTTAGGCGCCCGATCGGGCGTTGCGCGACTCCGGGCGTTGCGCGCACAGACATGGTACTATAATAATTAATAAACAGTAGGTATAGTACTAAGGCAAGAGAACAAGCTACGTACAAAGCTGCGCTATATAGACACATATTAAATATAGCTAAGGCAAGAAGTATAGCAACAGCGTATACAGGTAACCTACTGTTTAACTACAGATATGCTAGCAGACAGACTAAGTAAGACTCTAGTTAGATAGAAGTATAGTAGATTTATTAAATAGCTAGGGCTAGAGAGTGTAGAACGCTATATTACAGAGCGTTTAAAAGGCCCTAATAGGCTAGATTTAGCAAACCTTACAGGATAGTACTAGTAGTACAACGTTTAGCTTTATTGTTCACGCTAGCTAGGGGGGTGTGTTGCGGTGCAATTCGGTTATATAGGCCCTGATTGTCACCTCTATTAACTATCCTGGACTAGTACGTCTCAGGGCATGTATATATCGTCACCTTCTAGCTAGATAGCAACTCAGCGCAGTTTCCATCATTTTCAGCCGCTGTCTACGCCGCCACACCACATCCTACTGAGAAAATGAAGGCAGCAACCTGGACTGGTACGAAATCGATTACTCTGGATACTGTACCGAAACCTACCATTACCGCTGCCAAAGACGCCATTGTTCACATTACTAATTGCACAATATGTGGCTCGGACCTACACATGTACGCCGGCGAAATGAATGTCGCAATGGAGAAAGGCTTGATCATGGGTCACGAAGCCATTGGCATCGTGGAAGAAGTTGGATCTGAAGTCAAAAACCTCAAGGTAGGAGATCTGGTTGTTATTTGCCCAGTGATATCTTGCGGCGAATGCCTCTACTGCAAGCGCAAGGAGTTCTCTCTTTGTGATACGACCAACCCATCTGAGGTAGAGGCAATGTACGGACATCGCCTCTCGGGCATCTTTGGGTATTCCAAGCTTACGGGTGGCTATCCTGGCAACCAATCAGAGTACTGCCGAGTCCCTAATGCAGATCTTGTCTGTGTCAAAGCTCCAAAGAGCACTCCTGCTGCATCACTGCTCGGTTTTGCAGATGTAACACCTACAGCCTGGCACGGCAACGAACTTGCTGAAGTTGGGAGGGTGATGTGGTTGGTGTTTGGGGTTGTGGCGCGGTCGGCCTCTCTATCCAGCGTTTGGCAAAGTTCCGTGGAGCCAAGAAGGTGTACGCCGTCGACAAAGACCCTAACCGACTCAAGCTCGCGGAGTCTTATGGCATGATCCCCATCGACGTCAATGTGCATTCGGACCCTGCAGAATATATTCTCTCTATCGAACCCTACGGCCTGGATAGAGGTATTGAAGCAAGTGGCTCCAGAAGCACGAACTCGATCGCTCATGCGACCATGAGGACGCTGGGTCTCGAAGGCGACAGCTCCGATACTGTGAGTGCCGTGATCAAAGCAACACGTAAGGGTGGCAATGTTGCTTTGATCGGTAACTTCTTCTGCGAGACCAACAACTTCCCGATCGGAATGTTGATGGAAAAGGCCATCACTCTCCGTGGCGGGCGACTTTACGCCGAAAAGGTAAGTCTCTTGTATATGCCTCCTGCACTTTCGACTACAGTACCCAACGTAATCAATACCGCTTCAGCGGCAATTATTGACAGCTGTCTCTCTAACTATACAGTACTTCCCCTATCTTTTAGACATAGTCAATGAAGGCAAATACGATCCTGCGTTTGTATTTTCGCACAAGGGTTGGTTGAATCAGTTTGGTTGCAACGCCTCACGTACTGTCGCACGCAGATAATTTTGAGAACATATCAAAGGCTTACGAGCTATTTAACAACCATAAGATCCCCGGAGGTATGAAGGTCAACCTCGTGACTGCTTTTGGTAGGAACCAAGGCTCTGCTTAGCGGTTGTGTCTATACTTGTAAGCTAGCCAAAATTAATAGTCAATCACTACGCCATGACAAACAAAGGTTATGTTTTCTGTATATTGAGTTGTCATTGCAAGCAATGTGATGTCGATGTCAAGAATCTAAGTGATACTGTCGAGAGCGAACTTACACTTCATTCGTATGTACAAAAAATGTCTGTAGGCGTCGTCTCTCGTGTAACCTAGCCATGTTGTTGGAGAAATCGTACCCGTGTGGCGCAGCATTCGCGGATCTCGCTGAAACAAGATCTCAAAACTCGTTGAACTTGTTGATTGTCAATACATTGGTCCGCACATATCCTCTTCTACGAGATCAAGTGTAGTCTTGTGTGCAAACGTTTCAACAACACTTGGCCAACATCATGTTATGGGTTCTGGTTGGAGATGACAACGGCTTGACTATAAAACATTGCTCAGGCTAATACCGCCTCGTTGACATCAGGGGACCCAACAATTGTACAGATAGAGACAAAATCGGAAGAAGACTGGGAGAAGGGGCAGACTGGTCTAGCGTGACCTGCAGCGAAATTTGACAACAGCGTGCTCTGAGATCATTTCTGCGATATCAAGCAATGGCGAGTGACAACATTGCCTAAGCTTCTTCGATAGGAGGAGAGATCGTTAGAGATCTTGGCTACACTGTTGGCTGACATCCATGAACGGAACAGTTCCTGAGGTATCAGACTCCATCTCCAGCAACCTCATAACCGAGTCGGAATGCAAGTTAATCCTACACACCGGAAAACCCATGTCGGATAAAGCCTCGTGACTCAGCTCGCATGGCATTGTTATGCGCGTAAGTACCAAGACCTCGAATATGCAATAGCAACCCTCTTATGTTCTGCCAACACAACGACATCGATGCGGGGGATCGGACGATGGGCAAGGCTTTACAGTACTCAGACAGGGATGGGCATGTAAAGGAGTCTGAATCATTTGATACGGACTTCTTCTTTCGAAGCTATCGAATCCTCTAAAAGCGGGACTCCCGTTGTGTCGCGCGTGTCCGGCACGTGCCAAGATAGAGCTCACGCATGCTAAAGACTTCGGCTTCGGCACATACATCATCCGCCATTAGGTACTTGAAACCGGTAATGCTGCATCATCTACTTTCCGACGTAGCTTCGGGAAACTTATCCAACCGCCAACGCTCGTGCAAAGAATGCGAACATAGTCTCTTGATGACCGTTGAGATGCATAAGAAGATGCACTGACCCGAACGCATGCACTTGAGCCGCGGGGTATTGGAGCGGATAGCGCTTGCAAGCAGCCGAAATTGACGTCGAGGGTCAGCCGCCAAGCGACTTGGAGAATCATCCCGCCTCCAATTTTGGAACTTTACGCTGCCGGTTCAAGTTCGGCAGGTCAGTAATGTTGGCGTACACGCCACTCCACCACAGACTACTAGAACTGGTACCGATGACGACTGTGAATATTTCGAAGAACAGCCACATCTTCCCACAAGCCGTTGTGCGGGCAACTCGATGTAGGCGCCTTCCCCGTCTCCCACAACATAACGAAGGTTGAAGTCAATGCTACAATTCGTTATCAGGGTCCAGTCGGAGTGAAGCCTGGCATGCTCGTGCTTTACCCTGATCAAATTCCTGTAGGTCGTCCAACCCAGCTCTATCCCTGAGCTAGCTGGGTATACTCGAAGCGATCCTAATGTTGCAGTAGCTTCCTTCCTACTTGGTAGGTTTTGTGGACTTGACGGTCCACTCTTACGGGCTTCATCTTTTCCTGCCGTCTTTACCCTGTGTGTTATCTGCTGACACGACAGTTGGACAGGGTAAAAGGACGGTGACTAGGGTTGAGCGGCACGCTACTAGTAGAAGGCTGCAGCTTTCCACATGGTCTTCCTGCCCAAATTGATACTTTCTGAACCAGGCATCCAAATAGGATGCCCCCAGATTTGCGGCAATTGTGATCTGAACTATTAAAGATGACCTCCCTCCTGCCTCTTAGTTCTAAGCTACCTACGGTCGTCACGAATCCTTACACTCGCTTGTTGTTACACAATATACATACCCTAATAATTAATAATGTCGTCCATCCGTCAGACTCTCGCCATTGGCGCTCTCTCTGCACTTGCCGCCGCCCAGGTCACTCCTCCCAAGCTCGAGGCACCATGCGCCGATGTAGTCATCTTCATGGCTCGCGGTAACGATGCGCCATACCACGATGGTCGCACCTTCCCCTTCGTCGAGGCCACTTGCGGCAAGTTCACTGCCCAGGGCAAGTCCTGCGACTACATCGACATCCAGTACGATGTCACTCTTGGTGCCGACTACTGCACTCAGGTTGCTGAGGGTGCCCGCAATGGCATTTCTCAGATCACTGCCTTTAACCAGCAGTGCCCTTGCACACACATTGTCGTCAACGGCTACTCTGAGGGTGCTCACGTTGTTGGTGACGTTCTCGGTGGACCTGGTGGCTGCACCTTTGTCTCTACCGGTCTCGACAATACATCTTCCGCCGGAAAGGCCATTGGTGCCGCGCTCCTCTGGGGCAATGTCATGCACACTGCCAACCAGCCCTACAACGTCCTCGACGGTGCCTCCCTGCAGAAGAATCCCCGCAGTGCTGACGACCTCGCGCGTCTCGGCCGTTACGCTCCTCTCCTCCGCGACTACTGCGCTGCTGGTGACCCAGTCTGCGCTGGCGGATCTGTGGTTGCTGACCACCTAAACTACTTCGAGCTCTACACTGACGAGGCTTCCTCGTGGGTTGTCAGCAAGATCGACGGAACCGCCGATCTCTGCCCTGCCTCCTCCAGCTCTTCTTCCACTCCCGCTACCTCCTTCACCGCTGCTTCAAGCTCCATTGTTGTCCCGGAAAGCTCAACTCTCGTCACTGTCCCTTCGTCGACTGGCGCGGCCTCATCCCCGTCCGCCTCTGCCACGAAGGAGGGCTTCCCAACTGCTGTCTACCCCACTGGCAGCTACCCCACTGGCGGCCACTCCGCTTCCACTGCTCCTTCCAGCACAGTGACTCCTGCGCCCTTCCCCGAGCCCATTGGTTACGAGGAAGCATGCCACGTTGTGTACGAGGTTCAGTACAAGTACGAGTAGGAAGGTCTCAAATCAGGAAAACTATCATAGAAGCAGTTCAATCCGCCTGATTACCAAACTTCTCCATACAAAACAGTCGTTTGATCCAACTGTGCTTACTTGTTTGTACCACTTGATTGTCGTGCTTGACTTTACGCCTCCTTCTTGCTAACAAGCCACTGTTTGACATTGATTCAACTTCGATTCTTCATAACGGCGCTGACCCTGCAGAGAAAACACCAACTGCCGGGATAGTTGGTGCATACGACCATGCCGATCCCACGCGTATACTTTTATTTGGAATGGAATCAACTGGTGCGACATCGATAAGAATCAACCCCGAAGTACATCTTTCAGCTGCCTTGGATCTGCCAAGCCCACATAAATTGATCTAGGGGCTCCCGACATTCCAGTAACACGTGATGAGTTACTTACCATCAGCAGTAGCATCGTAGTGTTTGAGACCACCAATCTGAGGACAGAGTACGAGCGTATGCAATCTTAAGTCTTGTCTTATCACGCATCTACCTAGGTACATCGATTACCACCGATCCTGCTTACCAAGATTATCGGGCGATGAATCCCATTGGGCTGATCCCAGAGCAGTGTTCCAAACCAATTTCGTATAGCACAACCATTTTGACAACTCGCACAAACAAACAGGGTTATTCAATAGGTTAGGTAAGTTGGAAATCTAGGGCGTGTTGGATTTGATGATACTTGCTCGAGCTTAAGCCTAACTATCGAAGCTCTCCGTCTGGCTACCACCTACTCCGCAAATCATCGGGCATGGAGCATACTCACGTTCTTACCTGAAGGCCCGTGGTGATGCAGCACTATCGACTGGGCGTTAGGGTTGCAAGAGAGCTCTGACAATGCGAAAGCACTCGTATTTATAGCCATGAAAGGCTAGCAAGACCGAGCTCCTTCCCTAGGGGTCTACGCTTACGACGGAGGACTGTTATGTAGACGGTCTGCTTCGGACGAACAACTCAGATTGAAGTCGGAAACACAACCATCTAGTGGGGTGGATCACGAGCACGGCCATTTAAATAATCACTACGATACATAAGCGTCAAATCTCATTGTGGTAGTCTTTTATAATATCGTATGACAAGTGGGTGATCACTTTGAGCGTACAAATCATTCTTCAACACCCTTTACAACTTCGACTTAACATCCTCAGGCTTCGCCACCTCGACCAGCGTCTTGCCAGTATTCTTCCCCTCGAACAGCCCCACCAGCGCACTTTCCGCATTCGAGATACCACCCTGTATGATGGTCTCTTTCCTCTTCAGCTTGCCTTCCGAAAGCCACTGAGCGAGCTCCTTCCTTGCCGCGGCGTACTTGTCTGCGTAATCGAAGACAACGAAACCCTGCATGCGAATGCGCATCGAGATGATCATGAGGTAGTTCTACCAATGTATCAGTAATGCATAATTTTTGGAGAAGGGAGAGAAGACTTACCGAAGGACCCTGGGCCTTCTTGTTGTTGTACTCGCTGATCGCACCGCACATGACGAACCTCGAGAACGGCTTCGCCCGCGCAAGCGCCATATCCAGAATCTCACCACCCACATTGTCAAAGTAGACATCAATCAGCCCCTTCGTCGCCGCCCTGAACTTCTCCTTGAACGCGGGATCCTTGTAGTTCAGCGCCTCATCAAACCCCAGCTCCTCCTTCAACCACGCAACCTTGCTATCCTCGCCCGCAAGCCCCAACACTTTCGCGCCCTTTAACTTAGCTATCTGACCCACGACACTCCCCGTTGCACCCGCAGCACCGGACACCACCACGAAGTCCCCGGCCTTGACCTGGCCCACCTCAGTGATCCCGAAGTAAGCAGTCAAGCCGGTCATGCCCAGACAGCCTAGGGCATCGGTGGGCACCGCGCCGCTAGGGAGGTCCAGGGCCTCAACATCCTTCTCCTGCAGGACCGCGTACTCAGACCATCCGCACATGCCGGACGCGTAGGTGCCGACGGGAAACTTTTTGCTCTTGGAGGCGACGACCAGGCCGATGCCGCTGCCGCGCATCACGGCGCCGATCTTGACGGGGGGGATGTAGGAGCGCGTGGGATTCAGCCAGCCGCGCATGGCCGGGTCGAGACTTAGGTAGAGGGTTTGGAAGAGGACTTCGCCTTCTTTGAGAGAGCTGGCGGAGGGCACATTGTGCTGTTGTGCTTCGAAGGTCTTGCCGGCGAGGATGGCGTCTTGTGGCCTCTCTTTGAGGTGGACAGATGTGTAGGAAGGCATGGTGGTGGGTTTGAGATGGAAGTGATGGGTTGCTGATGATGCGCCGCTGGGGTGAGATTGCTGCGCTTGGCCTACCGAGAGGGAAGGATGTCGATGTGTTGATTACGGAACGAGGTCACTGGCGACTTTAAAAAGGCTCTTTCAAACTCTTGGGTGTATCCACGTATTGCGTTACTTGAGCCGGGGTGACCGTCCGTGGGGTTGAATCGCGGAGAAGGTTGAGCCTCGGTACGGCGCTTTACCCGCATTGGGTGCGCTTCTGCCGGATTGGGTGAAGTTGCCCGCACCTCACGCTTCCACCATTCTCCGAGGTCGCGCTCGCGATAAAAAATCGTAAAATAACAATATGCGACACGGTGATCAGAAGTCGTGGTGCTCAGGGTCGTGAATCATGTGTGGTATGGCAAGAACCTTCTTAGCAACATTAAGTCGGAACTCAATGAAGCCGTGTATGATCTTAGGCAAGGCGTCAGAAAGGTTTACCAGAGAGCTTTGGTCATCGTGGAAGGTTCATTGAAGACGTAAACTGCCTCAGTGATCATAACGCACAGTCATAATGTGCTTAGCACATTGGGCAGCCAAGTCGTTCAGGATCAGTCCAAAATCAATGTCGAAATCTGGGCCGAATGGCGCTGGGCAAATCCTCAAAGAGCCCTATGGGCGTCACCAATCGTTTCATTCACTCCAAACGCTACAGTTCAACTGTGCCTTCTCTCTGATCTAATTCGTCAAATCTCACCAACACTAGCCCATCTTCCTGCTCCTTACAAATCTCGTTGTAGACCGTGACAGGAATCTTACGGTTATGTCGGACTCTGATAGTCAGACGCCCACGCAGCCTCATCGTGTCATATATTGTCTCTTTAAGCTCGGTGGTGCGGCCAGTCTCCCACCGCCAGAAACGAAGACTAAGTGTCTCCAATTGCGAGTTTGGTTTACTGGCAAATGTGGTCCACAGATGACGTATCGCGCAGTGAGCGTGCTTGTTGATGGTTGTGATCAGTGGTTGCTCGCTGCTGTGTACCCTGACTGAAAGGTTCACCTCAGTCAGGGATGGAAGTGGTGGGATGAAAGAGAATTGGAAGTGATCCTGCACACATTAGATATAAACTTTTGTAAGTATTGGAAATAATCGCTTACCTCGCCATTACAGCCTTCGCAGTGGAGACACCGGTGGTAGCTGCGTATGCTGGGAAATTCCATCTTCAAGGATTTGAGATTGGCAAATTTCCACAGATATTTGCGAATGTTACCACTGAGCTCAGGTCCGGTACTATTGGCGGGCCTTGCTAGCAAGCTCAGATGAAGAAGATGGGGTCCGTGTACATTCTGTTGGACTGAAGCAAAATCTGAACGAAAGTCCAAGTTATCAAAGCGAAACACGAGACTCTGAAGCGACTTGAGACTAGTTAAAAATCCTGAACATGCCCGGAGGCGGTTATGCCTTGGGTCGTTTCGTATATCAGATACATAAGAGATGTCGAGATAAGTCAGGGAAGGAAGGTACCCGGAAAATGTATCGAAGAAGCTGATCGGATTGAAAGAAGCGATAGTAAGCTGCTCAAGCTTGTTGCAGTCAATGCTCTCGAGCAAGTGCTGACAGTGATCGGCATCGAAATCGTAGCTCGTGCTGCGGAGTTCCAGTGTCACCAGCGACGGTAGTCTATCACCAGACTCGAGAGGAATCTGGAGTCGGTTCAGTGAGACGCCCTGTAAGCGAAAAATCTTATCGTCGGTATATGTGTCGATGGAAAGATGGCGAAGGCTCGACAGCCTCAATAGTGCTTGCTTGAGGTCATTAAATAGTGAGACGCGTTGATCGTGGAAGTAATCCAGACACGGAACAGAAACGTCAAGTCGATGGAGCTGCGGTATGTTCAACAGAACTTGGCTAGTCAACGCAATATTTGCGCACACCTGCGCTTTGAAAAATTGCTGCTGTAAGACATCCAGAATTTGTGTAGACATTGGCTGATTGCAATCCCAGGAGAAGGTTTCGAGTCTCTGAATACGAGTAATGCACTTCACTATCAGAGCAGAGTTCAAGCAGTAACTGTCTGCGTCACCTTTGAAGTTGACGATACGCAAGCTGCGTACATAGTAACGAAGCTGGTCAACATGGTCCTTGAGTCGTTCGGCCAGGCGATAGGTAATCTGCTTGTGGGCCTCGTCATCGATGAGTGACAATGTTCTGTGTGCTACAGCATCGGCAAAGTCTTTCAGACGTCGCGAGCTGCCTCGTAGTGTTCGCAGGACAGCCGACCGCTCCAAATACAGCTGCTGCTGTTAGTGACCAATCACGATGACTGAAGAAACGCTTACATATTCGAGAATCAGATAGAGAACATCATCATCCAGATCCTCGAACGTGGTCATGGTGTATTGTGAGAGCCATCTCAATCAAGAATCCAAGGTTCTAAGGCACACTGCAATATAAGGCAGCCGTGCAGTATGGGCGTGGGATGATGAGGGTGGCAGCAGATATCACCTAATCCCAATTGGGCGCAAGCGTCCGCCCGGCAAGTTCCACTCACGAAGCTCATCATCGCAGTTCCGTCACAGCGAACAACAGCAACCCCACACACCATGCAGTCGCTTCGCAGGACAGCGGCAACAGCAGCCCGCACGGGGCGCACTACCCTCTCGCGTCAGACGCGCCGCTATGCCCACGATGAGCACCACGGCCACGGCCACGGCGCCCCCGCGAACGAACCCATGGGCGTACGTCCACCCACCCATTGCGTTCGAAGGCGCCCCTCCGAAGCGCTGCGCGAGTCCCTACATGCCTAAAATAGCAATGCTGATCTAGTGGTGAACAGAAGGGCCTCCTGTGGGCGACTTTTTGGATCCCCGTTGGATATGGCGTTTACCTGTTGGCGCAAAACGCCGACAGCGAGCGACCTCTCCTCACCCGTCTGATGGACAAGTACGCCGAGGCGGAGGAGAGGCGCACCAAGAGGAACGATCTCCACGTGCGCATGATCGAGCAGGCGGGCGAGGATCGCGTGTTGTTCATGAACGCTAAGCCTCAGGAATACGTTGATATGAGGTTTCCTGAGTGCGTGCTACCATCCCAATTGCACGAGGAGCAAGCATCTGTGTAGCAAGCCGTCTGCCGCACGCGCTCGTGCTCGAAAAGATGCGAAAATGGGGACATAGCTGACGACATCCCACAGGATCATGAACGCTGGGTCCCCTTACAACGTGCCTGCCGGCAGCCAAGTGCCTATGACCTCTGTGATCGAGAAGTACAAGAAGATTGCCTACGAGGACAATGAGCGCAAGCACGAGGCGCTCGCCAACGACGAAGTCAAGGGCGAGCAGCCCTTCTCCAAGAATCACCTGCGCAAGTCGCCTTACACAGTCTAAATCTAAACGCAGGGAGGGAAAAAGGAAGACATGACTGGCTGGTGTATATACTGAGAAATGATATCCGTTTCGTTTGTTCAAAGCTTGACCGTGTTTCAACTATCCTAGTTCCAACCAACTCCCGGACGTCACTCGACTCACCAGCATCAGACAAGCATCAGATAGTAGCCTTCCGAGGGTACAGAATTCGGGCCAGACAACGCTATCTTCTGATGAAGATGCAACACGATTACCTCTACTACAAGACACATCAAGGCTGCGCAAACAAGTGTTAATAGATTGCTATATTTTGCGCTTGAGAGAATTTGCCAAATCACTGTGTTCATTCAATGGCTGCACTTGGAGAACTTCATGTGCACTTGGAGGACCTTATCTGACACATCAATTATATCCACCCCGTCCCCCCATACTCCCACCCTCTCAGCGCCCCTCACCTATACTCCACTCTCCCACTTCCCGTCCTTCCATCGACCACTTGTTTTCCCTGGGAAGAACACCGCCTTCCCACCAAGAGTGTACACCTCCGACGGTGCGGCCTTGTCACCGCCTCCTGAGAGCCTCCTTGCTGCCTGAGAAACCACTGAGTGGAGTTTCGATTGTGCCGGTTGTGTGGGTTGGGTTGGTTGCTTCTGTGCTTCTGCCTTCTCTACGGCGAGCGAGTCGAAGGAGGTGGTTGAGTCGCGACGGTCAGTCATAGTGATGGGTTTGTGGTGGATTGGATGGCACGAGTGGTGTAGACTGTGTTGTAGATGGTTTGCAGTGGGTAAGCTGACTTGCAGGGATGTGGATTGTCTGCAGTGAGTTGTACGATCGATTTTGTAGTGAATTGGATGGCTTGTAGTGTTTCAGACGGTACGCCTGAGGCAAAATTTATGTCTGCTCAGGCAACAACATTCGTCCAAGGTGCATTTGCATAGTAAGCGGATTGGGTAAGGGGCTATCCAGGCAGATACATTCGCGGTGCTACTATTGGACTCATCGTGGGCACTTGCAATGGGAGTCACAATCACGCAGCGTTGCAGTGACGCGTCTTCGCGATAGTGCGTGTAGTTTCACCGACATCTGTGGCAGTGTAAAGAAGTGTACATGCCTTAGTACGCCCATGAAAGGGCGGTCACCTTGTCATTGGCCGCAGGATTTCACTCGGGGTTAGTAGCTTCTTACGGGAACGGGTTCATCCCAAACAGGAAAGTACAGAAGATAGGTGGTCAGCAAGATGCCAAGTGAGTCAGGAATTGTAGACTTTGTGAGCACTAGGCAACGATGTTTAGTTCCTGCATGGCGTCGTGCTGGAGATAAGACTTTTGTGTACCTGGCATTGCGTCCGACAAGCTTTGCTCTGCCAGCAAGTGAGTGATGGCAGACTTCTGACCTGGGTGTGGAGGTCTTCAACGATAGTCAGAAGGTCATTGGCTTTGCTTGTAAGGAGATCACAATGCTGTCAACAATTCAAAATGGCGGCTCAAAGCTGGTAAAGCGCAGTATCGGCAGTCAGTTATAACGGTAGCGACCAAGATAATGTCGTCACCTTAGTACCAGACAGACCCTCAACGATTTCTGGAGACACCGCCGTTAAAAAAGACCAAACAGCCCCTGAACTCATCGGCCACAACTTCATCCAATGTCATTCAAGAACTCTTGTTCGATACAGGTGAACTTCTTGCCCAAGCGCGCGCACGACTCCCGAGCCCTCGTTTCACCTACTCCCAGCGGCACACCTGGAGCCGTTCGCGACGCTTCTCGCACGAAACCGGTCGCCGTTCAAGAGCCGTATTGGGCGCTGTAGCCTCTTGAAAACGGCGCAGCAGTTCCCACGATGCCTTCTAGCGATAAGAAACCACGTGCTTGTCCGGACGTTTGCACCGTCACTAAGACTTGTTTTCGTTGCTGGGGTTGCGCCCCGCTCTGGAAAGGCCGACCTGGGCTGATTGGCTTGCCCAGTGCGTTTGTCCCAGCCAGCATCGCATCAGACGAGAGCGTCGCCAGCGCAAGGCGGAGGGCACCTGGCAGCAACATGATATTGATGTAATACGCTGCCAGCAAAGCCTGTCCACTCGTGCGTGCAAGGTACGTCGCGGTCGCCATTTTCAATAAATCTGGAATTCCGCGTCTGGCTCTTCTTCGGAGAGGGATGATCCCCGAGGAGCTGCTGTCTCAGCAATGCATTGCGACTGTCTTTTCCACGGGTTTCAGTGTTGCGCAAGTGTTCCTGAGTGCGCAACTCCATCGCTCACGATGCCTACAAAGATGTGGACTCTCATCAACTTCCAGATGCCTGCTGACAGCGATCGCCATGCGAAGAGCCAGAGGTGGCCGTTGACATATGTCAAAAGGCAAGCGCGAACCCCTGAAAAGCTAACCCAGATCGGTAAGTAGCGGCTTTCGCAACACCAGCACCCGTCGTCCCAGTTGCGCGGCGTACACAAAGAGCTCCCATACCCGTGCACACTAACACCAACACCAACACCGCCTCGCCTCTCCTCCCCCCGCGTGCTTCGTCCGTCCTTCGCCGTGGGCCACCGTGGAAGAGCTTCGATGCTGACACATGTGTCCATCAACCAGCACCGCGAATTCCTGAGCTCAGTTTCCAAATCGTTGCTCGATACTCGAGTCGGCATAACATGAACGGCACTATTGGTACAGCCAAAGACGACACCAACCGCGCGCTCGCCGCCCCCATGTCCCACACGTCGCAAAGAAACGTCTCTGGGCCGCTCGCTGTCGAGAACCTCAACATGTCCGCTGCCCCAATCTCACCCGTCTCTCCTGGAGGCCAGTGGAACCGGCCCAACCCTCACAGCAACCCGCAAAGCACGCCAGGTAACTCCAAGACGTCGCAATATATCGACAAGATCACATCGGAAAACGACCGCCTGCGGAGAGAACTGCGCGCCGAGAAGCTCGCACGCGAGGATGAGGCCACGCGCATCTCGGCCGCCAAATCGAAAGCCGAAGACTCTCGAGCCGAGCTGCAACATCTCCAAGTACTTGCCGAGACGAACGCGCGCGCAATTGAGCGAAAGGACAGGAAGCTGGAGGAAATGAAGGCCATGCTGGACGCCGAGGTGCTGAGGAGAAAGTCGGCAGAGCAAAGAGCGGAAGAAGCACTCAAGATGCTGGGCGACACTCGGTCAGAGACCCAGCGCCAGCTGTCGCTTGCATACGAAATGAAGGACATGGCCAACACCCAACTCGAGACCGCCAGAGACGGCTTCAAGCGCATGACCGAAGGCTACGAGAAGAAGATCAAGCACATCAGCGAAGCAATGAATGAAGTGCGGAAGCAAGGGCTCGAGAACGCAGACAAGATGAAGCGACAAGCAGTCGTCAGCGACCAACTGCGCCATGAGATGTCACGGACCACTCGGACCGAAGACACCCTTACCAACTTGATGGAGGACTATAAGAAGGAACACAGGAAGGAAATGGACCATCTCACCCAGGAAGCGCAGAGGCTGAAGATGGTATTGCCGAACAAAGAGCGGGAGGCAGATCGCCTGGTGCAGTCATTGGAGCAGACCAGGGACAAGATGAAGTGGGTCATGACCCAGCATCAGCGGCAACAAGAGCAGCGCCCACTAGAGCAGCGGCAGCAGCAAAGACAACAGGGGTACAAATAGGTTGCGTCTCCGGAGTTGGCGCTGCCCCTGTCGCCAGCAGGTGACATGCAGGACGCTGTTGATGCAAGATACGGGTTGTGGACTAGACTATTCACCACTACACAAAGGCTTCACGGCAGAAGCAAATAGCCTGTATCTGATGGACACAGGACACGATTGTCATGACACATTTTGCATTATAGAAGGGTTAGAAGACCTATTCTGGCAGGCGTTTATAGCATTTGTTGCGATGCAAGGCGTTGGGCATACCAGGCTGATTGGCGTTGAATGGCATGTGAGCTTCTCTTTGCTCTGGTGGTAGGTATGTGGATGATCAGAGGAACTCTCAAGCATTTAGATGGATTTTGTATTTGCACCTCGTCTTTCATTCATGCTGCGTTTTGTGTTGTCCATTGTCACTTGCTACGCTTACCAGGGTGCAGGGCAGATCCGCCCTGGATGGTGCTTTTCATGACTGCACCTCTCTCCTGTCGCCTGCGAAGGCGCTGTGACCAATCAGAACAAAAAGGACACGCCTGCCTTCTGCACGCTGATCGTCGACCGCCATCGAAATCGCCAAACCCGGAACACACATCCACCAACGACAACGACGAGGAAATGATCCCAGAAGCAAATATCGGTCACTGAGCTCAACCATCACGAACACAACCTGAGCCGAGGCACAGATTATGCAAATCAATCTCAACACCAAGCAGTACAAATATAAAAAATGTGAACTGAATCCTTTCTCTAGTCTCTGTATCGTACAAATCAACTTTTGTCGTAAGTGGAAGCTGCTGCGGCTGTTGCCATGTCTAAATCCGAATCAGGGTATGCTAAAAAGTGTCCGTCCGGGCTGAAATGCAACACATTCTAAGCCATTACCAATATTCGCCGATGGGTGAAAGATAAACAGATCCCGAGTACAATGCAAACGCTTCGTCCTTCCGCGTAACCTGTCGACGAATCAGCGATGTACCACAGCAGCACTATACCAGAGAACTTACCACGCAAAATAACATTCGTCAATCTAATTGACAGGCGTGCCACATTGTGGGCAGCATTTGCCGGGGATCACCCATACCGTGTCCCCACGTTCCAGACAGGCAGGACAGCGGCGACCAGGAACCTACAACCGTCAGTCTGTTGCACATGTCGATGGCTGAGTTTCTGAAAAGGACATACCGGCATGGTGGTTATGCCTTCGACGTCGTAGATTGAAGGAATGGCGAACTTGTCGAACGAAGAACGCAGGCACATGGTAGTCCTTGAAGCTGAAGAGAAGTCCCAAAGTTGTTGCGGAGAGAAGTGAGCGTATTTGGAGAGTGAGCGAATGATTGATGACCGGTAAGAGTTGAAGTGGAGTTGATATTGAAGGTTGAAATCGAGGGAAGACGATGTTATATATACTTATCGCTACCGCTATTGAGTATCAACCCAACGACATGCCCTATCGAATATCGACCCAACGACAAGCCCTGACGCGGAGTTGTTCAGGCCCTGCAGCACGCACGCTTGTGGCGCCTGACCCTGGAGCACACTACGGGGGTTCGAGAAGTCATTTCCTCATATATCTCACCCTGCGAGGCAAGAAGATCATTGTGCATCGGCTTCCCACAAACCGGGAACTCATGCGTCAAGTGGTGGCCCCACCGACTCTGAAGAAGTTAGCGGACGGATACATGTCAACATCTCCTGTCAAGACAAGCGAAAGTGCGCCATTGCTTTTTCTCATCCTTCGGTATCGAACCGATAGCTATAGAAGAAGCATTTAGGAATGACAGGGGTAATTGTATCAAGATCCGTGGACGATGCGACCCACGCATTCACGCTTTCTCGATGCAGTCTTCTTCAACGTTCACAGTGCAAATTCCACAGTCTCTACACCTGCTGCCGGAAGGCAGATAGCATCATGTACCGGAACCGAAAGCATCATCAAACATAACCGCTACTATCGAAGGGTGTAACTCACCGTGGGGCCTGTCACGACTGCTGGTTGCACAGTTGCAGGTCAATTCATTCCCCATCTGGACTGGCCCGCTTTCAAATGAGCAGCGGCGAGGCTGAACTTAGGTTCGACGATGAGATCTCTCCTCTTGAAAATGGCGCTAATGCAGCCACCAGGAGTACGCGACCGCTGTTCCCTGCAAACTACACGCACGTACACATGCGCCCCGCACGGATGGATGTACCATTGACAACCATGATACAGAGTCTCTGATTGAGATGAGGTGACGCCTGTCCATTGAGAGACACGACATTGAGCTCGACGCAACAGTCTTTTGATTCAGACTGGGCCATGAGCAGGATTGTGCAACAGAGTATCCCGTCGTTGTACAGTTGACTTAGGGAAGATCTACAACCCACATCGAACTCCTTCCCGCTTTTCTGCTCTCGAACGCCGCTGCATACACTTTTCAGTCCTCGCTTCATCACGGGATCTAACGAGTGCTTCCAGGCGGATCTATGTACGTCAGCTCCCTGGCGTTGCTAGCCTCACTAGCGCAGCGGAGATCAGTTGCCGCCTCCGCGTGCATAGTATCCGCCTTCCCCGTCACTATTTCGATTCGAGCTGCAGACTGCATTTGAAACGACTGCCAGCAACAACTCGAGGAACTGAAATGACTGTGTATGACTATGTCGTTTTCGAAAGGGTGCCACTATTCAGATTACTCTTCAAGAAGGTTTTCTTTTCCGATATCCAACACGATTAGATTTTAATGCTGAGCATAACTTCGATACGTCTGGAATTGTCGGATACCCATCATGGATTCGACTTGCGCTTTGGCACCTTGACCCGCTTTCAGCGCAGGCTACTCTACAGTAAACCTACTCCACAGTAAACTACAAAACAATTAACACAGTCTACGTGACAGCGTTCCTGCGGTACTCTGAGCGACGATACTTCAATTGTAGTACAAACATGGGTAGTTCAACGGCCCGACTGCCTGCACCTTGGGAACAAGCAATGCAGACCTCCCTTCCCAGACCCCGGATAGCCATTGCCATTCGCCAGAAACTTGGTCACGATGGGTTATCCACAGGATCTATTCGACGACTCGCGCGAACAATATCGGTGTAGTTCTGTGTACCAGGTTCATGGAATGGCATCTGAAGCAACAAATGAGAGGCGATCACTGAGACCCTATTCCAATATGGTGCAAACGGGACGGCCCTTGCGCCACGTTTCTTACAGGGGACTTCGCCTCTGTGTTGTCATGCTCACATGCTTCATTCTGAGTAGTAGTTGCGGTACAAATGTCACGGTTTCGCCATCTATGAAAACTTCATCACAATCCAAAAGACGCAATCAATCAGAAAAGCTATTTGTTGGACTCGCCGAGCCGATATTGAAGCCGGAGCAACGTTACATGCTGCGATCAAGTGTCGGTGTGCGTTGTAACAACGATTGTAGGCACCTGTTCCACTTTTGTTTTCGTTGGAATACTTTTCGCGGCGTTAGCGATAGAATACGATCGCTGTATGACCCACGCTTGCTGGAAGGAGGTAATCAACTCATTTGCTCTGCACAAAACTTAGACAGTACGCGTGACATACACAGTGTCTCCGAGTCGAGAAATGGTACGTGACACTGTACTACACACGACTATTCAAGCCATCGAGAGCGAGGCTGCGTTGCACAACATCTGCGTCATGGTAAACAGTGTGCAACCAGGTAACACGGCGGTTCGCATGGCTCCCAACAGCTTGTGAAACATTGAGTCGTTGAGGTATGTCGCCATTTGTATTTCAGACGACTTTTCAATGCGTCGCTAAGGTAGTTGGTTCTTCGACGCAAAATTGTCTGAGTGAACCTCGATGCAACAGAGCGGCGCATCACATGGATAGGGAACACCTTTTCCAGGGTCGAACGTCATCTTCATCAAACTGAACATTTTCCGAAAATCGGAAGCTGCTAAAATTACGCGCCACACAGCTCATACAGCTTCGTGCGGCTCGTAATTTTCCTTCCAGTACCAAGGAAGGAAGGCGCCATCAGAGGGATACAGGGTGGGTTCAAGGATGGTCCAATGCACAGCCGAAACTTCGCATCCATGTCTCGTTTGTAGGGACCAAGGATGCTTGTCAAAGGAAGCGTCCACGCCGGGTTCAGCACTGCCGGCTTGAAGCGATCATCGGAGACGCTCTAATGGCACTGCACCATCCTGTCGCTCGAGCTTGAACACATACCAAGATATCACAAGTCGGCATGATGAGGTAGTAGCAGTGTATCCATTCGACGGCTATGTGCATCAAACATGGTCTGCAACTTGTGAACATAGGATAGGTAAAGGGCGGACCAAACCAGCCTCCAAGACAGAGTCAGTCAAATCCACCTCCGACATCTCACCACCATTCACACCACCCAGTATGATCTTCACTCGGAATCCACTCACCAAAGCCACCGGCAGTTTTCTCCTCAGACCCATGCCCCGCTCATTCGCAGGATGCACGTCCGAAACCCATAGCCCTGTGCAACCGCGTTCCACTCCCCCGGACAGGATCGTCCTGCATGTCTCTGCATCGACTCGCGCAGCGGCTCCTTCGGGGCTTGCGCACACGCGAGGGGCGTGCACCGCGTTCCCGGAGCGCGAGACGCAGGCGCTGGGCTATCTATCTCGTCTCGGGAGGAAGGGAAGCTGCTTAAAGAAGACTGGTACTCGCAGCTGGCAACTCACCGCCCGTCGTGCTACCGCTGACGACGAGGTGACTCGTGACTGCGATCAGTGGCGGGCTGGTCTGCTCCACACCGCCCCGTGGCACGGCTTGGGGAGCTGGGAAAGTGCGGGTCTTTCTTTGCGTGGCGCGCGTGGGGAGGGCGGGAGCTGCGCTGCGGGAAAGCCAAGGCGAGGCAAGGTAAGTTACGGTGGCAAGGCGTCTGTCTGGACGGAGTGGACTTGCGGGCGCCGTTGTCAGACGTCCTGGCTTGCGGGAGAGAAGAGCTGGGCTGCGCTGCGCTGCGACGCGGTCTATCAAAGCCACCCACCAAGGAAAGATCCCCGTGTGGCCACTGTCCTGTCTGTGTGGTGGCATTGGCTTGCGGGAAGGACAAAAGGAAGAGCACTGGGCATACGTGTGGGTTGGCGAGGGAGCGGGACGTCTTCCGAGTGCTTCGTATACATACGTATGTATGTAGGTTTTACGCATTAACGAGGAGGCAGAAAGAAAGCAAAAGGAGCCCCTCGACCAAACTCGCTCGCTCGTGTGTGTGTGTGTGTGTGTGTGTGTGTGTGTCGCCTGGCTGCGCAGGAAAGCTGCCACTGCCGTCTGTCCCAATCAAAGTCCTTATTCCCTCTCGCATTTGTTTTCCCGGTTTTACCTTTATTGGCCCATCGTTTTGCAAAAGCTGTTGCAATAAGAGGAGGGGGTAATTACTGAACACGCCGCATTTCCTTTCTACATTCTACATATCTACGTGATTAGCAAGGAGGCGATCGAACCATTGGCAGTGGATGTATGGATGGCAGGCTAATCTCGATAATCGCAAATGCTGAAACGAGACGAATTGATCGATCGATCGATTGGCGATACGGTTTGAGATGAGATGAGATGAGATCGATTGATCGATGATTGACGATGGATGCTGAGGCTGAGACGAGATGAGATTGACAGTCCCTCACGCCTTCCCTGGGCCTTACAAAGCTTCGAGCTCCTTCCTTTCCTTCCCTCTCGGGTCTACCATACCCAGCGAAGTGAAGCGATGACAGTATCTCCATCTATCAATCCATCCATCTAGCCAGCCAGGTCGTCATCCAGTCAGGCGGTATTTCCAGCTACCCAGCAATGGGGTGAGGTGAGGCGAGAACATCGCCATCCGTCCAGTCGCCTCGTCACGGAAGCTTGGTCCGATACTGAGATCCGGGCTTTGCAGCCTCGTCACCACAACAACAATAACAAAAAGTAGACTACATTTCAAATAAAGGACCACTAATAATATGCAAATCCATTTCTCCGGCTACCAGACCCGTGAAGGAGGGGGGGCTAATCAAGTGGCAATACCCGCGAGACCAACAGACAAGACAGACGCCGTGCGAGCCTCACTTGCAGCGCAGCGCAGCGCAACCCAACCCAGCGACCCGGCTCTCATACCTGCTTCCGCCTCTCGGCCTCGAGACCCGGTCTAAGGAGAAGAGCTCCTGAGTGAAGGAGGGGAGAACAACTCCGGGGGCCTGGGGACCAAGGAATGCAGCTCCTGGGTGCTTCGGGGAAAGGTCCGCGGGAAGTGGAGACTCGGATGTATAGACCGAACGGTGATCTTCGAGTCTGGAGGCATGGCAGGGGTCGCGGAGTATGCACAAAAGGAAAATTGCCGAGGCTGAGGCTGAGGCTGAAGTTTGGGAGTTGGGAGTGTTGGTGTTGGATAGACGTGATTATCGCCACTGGTGGGGGCGGTGATGCGAGTCTTGCCTGAACACTTTGCGGCGCCTGATTGCGTGACCGCTGGGGACGGGCTGAGGCACATCTGATTAGCAAAGAGCATGAAAAGGGCCTTTTTTGCTATATATATGTATGTATATGAAAATTTGTACAATGCGCTGGCCAACATGCGGAGATCAATGGATAGTTGAAAGACAGGAATGAATTCACTCCCGACTGACCCTCTTCGCGATGCGGACGAGCAACACGCCCTTTGTGATGACGCCGTTGCTATCGTAGAGATGCAAGATGCGTAGCCCGGGGCGCAGACGGTCGAGCCGTAGACACGACCACGCTGCTAAATCGTCTGAGAGCCGCTCGTCGTCCATGACTTTGAATCTGCACACACCTTGTCAGCCAAGAGAACGGGTAAACGCAAGATAGGACGGCGCATGTTCGATAGCGAGGTCGAGACAGAAAGCAAAATGGCGCCGACAAGGTTTCGGTGCGACGAACGAATCAGCCGCACAGGAATAAGAGCCCGCTGCAAGGGTGATGGGGAAAGTGGAGTGGGGGCTGATTGTGTAGCATGCAGCTACGTGTGGAGCCGCGGAGCGCATCTGAGACAGCAGATTGCAAAAAGCAAAAAGCTCCGATCGGACCACAAGATGTGAGAAAGATCAGCGAGTGACGACTGGCGGGAACAACGGCGACAATGTACCACCCCTGCAGCAGCTTGTATCACCTGCATGAGTCTTCCGATCGCGGCTTGTACCACTAGTGACTGTCTCAAACGAAGCAGCTTATCCCGCTTCTGGCGCGCGCGTGGAACACCGGGATTTACATCCTGACGTCGCTGCCCAAGGTGGACACGGCAGTAGCGAAAACCATGTTGAAATGCCGCTGTCCAAGACCAGGTGTTGAGGGCAGGGGTTCTGGCAAGCTGCATACAGATCCAAAGCAGACCGGAGGCAGATGGAAAGGTGAGATTCAGGAAGGGAATCTGTAATCAAGGAAGAAAAAGAGAGGGCGGCTGGGACTTACCTGACGAATGTCAACTCTTCTGTGACGCCGCAGACGCCGTTGAAGGCGATGACCTCGCGCCCAAAGTCAGGGTCTGGGGTCCTGTATGTTTTGGTCTTCTTCTTGTGTTCCGGCTTACTGCCTCTGCCATCCCCAGGGACCGGCTGACCCTCACGCTCCTCGTGTTTCTCAACATGCAACTCGACTTTGACGTACGGCTTGAAGTCTTTCGGATCGTCCTCCTCCGGCGGCAGGGGAATGTTTTGGCCTGCAAGGAACTCGATGCTGAGATCGAGCGTGTGGTGTGCGACGGCGTGTTTCTGTGTTGGAGCATCGCTGACACTGCGATATCCTTCAGGCTTGAGCACCCATCCGGGTGTGCCAGCGAACATGGCTTCGTTCTGCATCATGCCGCCATCCCAGCGCTGCCAGTTGAGAGCAACGATCTGCACGCCAGTGCGCCAGAAGACGGATGGATTGAGGTTGCCCGAGTTGATACGAAGGCCCTTCGGATATGCGCGCATGAAGAAGTGCTTGTTGTGGTTGAACAAGATCTCAGGTTGGGTTTCGTGCACCTCCATCAGCGTCTTTTCTGAGAGAGCGAAGATGTGAGTTGGAATGCTAGCTTCGGGTGCCGTGAGGCTCTTGTAGGAGTACCCTCCGCAGTAGACACCTAGCCTGGCCAACGACTCAACCACCTTGGGTTTGGGTGGAGGCTTCGAGCCGTCGGGGAGCTCTTCGTCTGATGCTGTAGATTGAACCGAGTTTGCACTGTCAGTCTTTTGTAGTTCCGGCCCTGGTGCCTGCAGAGTGGTTGGGTTTGCGGTGGCTACCAAGGTGGGCTTGGGATGGCCACGCTTCACCTTGACAAGGATTTTGCGCTCCAGCTCCTTCAATGTAGGCAGTGTGGCAGTCTCAGCTGTGTGCGAAGGGTCGAGAGGAGACTCGACCAACATGCCTTGCCAATACTCAGTCATAATCTCAACCATGATTTCTTGCTGTTCTCGACCAGCATGGACTTCGAGACTGACAATGAGCGGCAGATTTGACGCAGCGAAGGCGTAATCTCGGATCGTAGCGCAGACTTCGCGGAAAGTCATTTCGCTGGTCAAGGTGTAGCCGTGATAAACCTTGGGCTCAGCTCGGTACGTCGAGTCGCCCCTCCAAGGAGTGATTTTCTCTTCTCCTCGGTAGGAAGATATGGCCTCATCCTTCTTGGACTCAGATTCCTTCTCAGCCGACTTCCCCTTGAGTCGCAAGGCAAGTCTTTCACGGATACCAAGCTTGGACTTCTCCTTGGGCACCTTGGCCTGCCCAACACGCTCTGCCTCATCTTCAGAGCTCGAGCTCGATGGTGGATCACCATCCCACACATCGACCTCGACGCACCGACAGCCCCTCATCAGAACATTCTTGTATGCGTCGGTACTCGAATCGCTTGCCAGCTGGTTACCCGTCAGGTAGGTGTTGTGGCTGGAGGAGATGAAGTAGTTAGAGATGGGATATGAATCATCTAGGGGTGGAGGAGGGGCCATGACGTTGGCTGAGCCTGAGAGGAAGTAGTCGGCAAAATGAGAGAAGGAGCCATCCTGCAGCAACCGGGCGTCTTCAGAGGAACATTGCTGCTCCTGAGTCAACCACTGAATTTGCCCTTCTGGAGTGGTCAAATTGTATCGAGTGTTGATATCATCGTATACGACTCGTAGGTACTTGACGAGCAGTGGGGAGAGGATGTCGACTTCGCGTGCCTTGGTCACTACCGCAGCCGTACCTCCACCTGCCTGGAGCTGGGGCTGATCCGTCTTGGGCGTACCCAGCTTGGGGTCCTTTGAGGCTGCCTTGGCCTCCATTGTGAAAGAAGCCTAGGGTCGTGGTTGGCGTCGGTCGTGACTTGCAGTTATGTCAGATATACGTCGGAGGGAGCTCCGGTGTTGAGGTGGGAAGCTGTAGACAGCGGCAGGCCAAAGGTGGAGTCTGGAGCTAGAGTCTGGAGTGAGAGGTCAGCCCAGCTTACGCAAGCCAGCGGTTGATCCCCGATGAGAAGCTTCTGAAGGGGAGGGGTGCGATGGGTGTGAAGGCAGTTATGGGACTTACAAGGACAAATAAACTTTTCAGCGACTCCAAGAAGGTGCTTTGAAGTCTAGAAGGAGAGAGACACCAGACAGCTCAGCGGAGGTGCGGGTCGGCGCGTGCACGTTGAACTGGGCGCAGGCGGTCTGCGGCCCTGACCAAACCGCGAGAAGCACTTGGCAGCCGCGTATCCGTGTGATCGACCAATCGAAACATGGCGGCCGTTTGAGATACGTGTTGACTACCTTTTGTTTGCGCACCTTCACCAGCGTCGTCGATGATGTTGCGCAGCTTGTTTGCGCCTGCTGATTGCGTGTTGATAGGCAGGGGCGCCGACGTCACAGGGTCCAGAACTCGTGCAACTCCACCCAAGGTTCCGCCGCCACAGAGGTGTTGGCGTTCAGAACACCGAGAATGCATGGCATGCACTAGCTCTATCAGAAGCAAATCACTTGTGAGATAGTCATTAAACTCCCAGTGATCAGCCAGACTTTCTCAAGGCCGGGTTCATTTGTTTTTATACACTCGCACAACACTGAACGTCATCGTCCTTAGTCATGACCATGTCACGCAGGGAAGCAGAGGCTGAGGTACGCTCATGGGTCTTCAGCCACGTCTTCACATGCACGGATGGACCGTATGTAACATGTCACTCTCTGTGTTCCATGGACTCACGCTCCTCTAGCAATGCTCACTACCCTCCACACGAGCACGGTGGGAAGACAACACATCTCATTCTTCATGGTTCGTTGACGATGCGTTATCCCAACGACACGCACCCAAAGAAGGAAACCCTTGGCGTGGGCGAGAGATGGGATGTTGATGCACAGAAGGTGCACGAGGTATGGATTGGCCCACTAGGCTGTACATATGTGATTGGCGAATAGCGTCTGTACTGCCAGTGTCTTGTCGTGCTATCGACACACGCTACGACCTCTACTACCCGAGGAAGCCGTGTTGCCCCAGATATTTGATAGCGTCCAGCGCCATCCTATCCGCATTTTCGAGCTCTTGCTCCACCATCTTCTCATACAGCCCCATCTTCTTCTCCACCTTCTCCTTGCCAGACCCTTTTTCCTGGGGTGGATGCGCCCATCGGCACCCTTTTCCGAATCTACAATTCCCACTACTGCTCCAGTTCTTACACACCTGACTTGATGGTGCGGACACAGGCGCTGGTGGTGGTACATTGACAGGTAGTGGTGCAGCCTTGGACGACGTAATTTCTGGTGCTGCGTCGCTGTCGCTCTCCTCCTCTTTATTCGATTCCTCCTCGGATTCTTCGGATGACGAAACCACGGACGACTCAGATAGTACAGAGCTTGAAGCATCTGAGCCTGTGTCACTTTCGTAGCCAGCACCGAGGAGACTGGTCGGTTGCGATGGCTTTTGCATCATGGTTGCATGAAGTTTCTTCCGCAACGCTGCAAGTTCTTCGCGCTTTCTGTCCGTCTCTTCTCCAGCTTTTTCATTGATCTCTGGAGGCTGTTTCGCTTTCGCCGGTGTGGGCTCAGGCGCAGGCGCAGGCGCAGGCCTTTCGGGCTTGCCTTTAACCCTATGCAGAAACTCGAGCTCCGCCTTGCGTCTCGCCTCGGCTTCTTGCGCCTTCTCGAATGCCCTCTGTTGCGTTGGGTAGTTTCTCCTGCGGTCTTTGATGTATGCTTGGACATCTGCAGCGGTCTGAAGCGATATCATCTCTCCGTTGTGCTCAAATGCTACACCCTCCACTTTGATTTTGTCGGCCAGCACTGCCTCCTCATCGATATCCTCCTCTTCACTGCTGCTCTCTTCCATAGCATTCTGAACGCTCAGGCCCAGGTTCATGCGCTTCTTCTGGTCGCCTTTCTTGTTCGCTCTGGATGTCGGTTCTGTTGGCGCTGGCAGTGAGAAGCCAAAGCTCGGCACTGGAGGTGGCGGGGCTGCCTTCACCCGTGGAGGCTTCGGTCCTGACTGTGGCTTCTTCGGCGGCAGAGGCGGTGCATTGGCGTGGTGCTCAGGGCGCTTCCGCTTCTGGCCCGCTTGCTGTCCAGGCGAGTATTGCGATGCTGCTTGCGCTTGCGGTGCTGGAGGCTGCGTATACTGCATGGGGCCATTTGCGGCCGTAGTCATGTGAGTCGCGAATGCGGCCATCGACTGCATGCCAGCCGGCGTGGACATGAACGACATGGCTTGTGCGAAGGCTTGTGGGTCCATCTGCGGCTGCACCTGGGTCTGAGGTCCTCCATACGGCTGGCTCATGTGGGATGTGTTGCTGTTTGTGGTCGACGAGGGATATGGCGGCAAAGATTGATGCTGGTGAGAAGCGCTCCCGCCGTAGCTGTTACCAAAGCCTCCCCTTGCACCACCTTTTCCTCCATGTGTATTTCCATGGCTCTGGCCCTGGTTGTAACCTCCCCGGCCATGGCCACCCCTTCCACGTCCGCGATCGCCGCCTCGTCCTCTATCATTGCCGCGACCTCGATTTGGACCTCCTCGTTGGCTCGTGTAGCTGGGCTGCGGCAAGTCGGTCGCAGTAGCTTTTGGCGGCGGCGGCGGAGGTGGTGGGAACTTGAACGACGTCATCGTATAGAACGTGTAGTAAAAGTGTCACTTCAGCAACCTGAGCGATCACATGCAAGTTTCCTGAGGTCAGTCGAGCAGAGCTCAACTTGGACCGAGGAAATATGCGAAGAGACGCGCCGGAAGTCCGCACCGCACCGCACCGCACCGCACCTACATCTTTTCTTATCGATAGCGCTAGCGCGTTCTGCGGAGAGAAAGAACCGTCATTCGCCGAACGAGTCGCATCCATTTCTCAGTCACCACCGAAATGCTGAGGTGACATAACGCCAAACCCGCTCCTCTGAAAAGACATATAGCGGGAAGCCTCCACCGTCGCCATCATGTTCATTCTTGTAAGTCTAGTATTGCGGGCGCATGTGGAAGCGTTTATTCCAAATTATTCTGTCACTGGCCCTATTGCACACAGTCTCTATCTGACATGAGCCTTTCCGCACTTTCTACTAGCGACACGCGTGTGTATTAATATCACTTGCTGAAAATCAAGCTATCTTGTGCTTCGCAATCGATGCCTACTCACCTAGGTATCTCTAATCCTGCCATCACGTGCTGATCACCTGTAGAGCACGATACAAGACCTGATCCAAATTAAGCCCCAAGACTTTGGCAAGCCGTCTGCCGAGGCTATCAAGGACGCCATCAACTCCAAATACAGCAACAAGATCGTCCCTGGAGTGGGCCTGTGCGTTGCCCTCTGGGACCTCGTCTCCGCGACAGAAGGCCTCATCGGCCATGGCACAGGCCTCGTCAACATCAATGCGGAGTTTCGCCTTGCTGTCTTCCGTCCCTTCCGCGGTGAGATCATATATGGTCGTATCAAAACCAGCACGCCTGAAGGCATTGTGATCGACTTGGATTTCACAAGTGAGATCTTCGTGCCGTATCAGAATCTGTTTGAGAACAGCAGGTTCGAGAAGAGCGAGAACGTTTGGGTATGGAACTCCGACGGGACCGAGTTGTTCTTGGATAAGGGAGAGCCCGTGTTGTTTAGGGTGGAGCAGGAAGAATGGATCGATCAGAGGCCAACAATCGAGCAGAGGAATGAGAACGGTGAAGTCGTCGATGAGAGGGGCACGGCGTGGAGGGTCATTGTAAGTATGCTCGACAATCTGCGCCTGCAATTGCTGACTTTGCTTTTCAGGGCTCGATGAATCAGGCTGGTTTAGGTCCAACACTGTGGTGGGGCGAGCAGGAAGAAGAGGGTGAGGAGGGCGATGAAATGGAAGAGTAAGAAACACATGGCGCTGCTCAGTGGAGCCAGTTTGATCGACAACGAATTCCCCCGAAAAATCTTACAAATCGAAGAACGATTTTCAAACGCGGCTCAAATCCTCTCCCTAGATCAACCCAGATCTACAGCTCGAATCAGAATGACTCTCACACCTTCAACACATCCATCCCCTTCCTCACCACAGTCCACCCCTCACTCTCCGCTCCCGATGCCTCCAGAAAGAACTCCTTCCTCTCCTGCTCTCCTCCCACCATCCACTGTGCCCAGAACCTCACCGCCCGCCCCAACTTCCCCGCACTCCCTTCACTCAGCGTCTGCACATCCGTCCCCGGCAGCGCCCCGTACCAAGCCGGAATTCCCTTCGCCACAGCTTCAAAATCCCGCCTCGTCCCCGACGTGTTACTATCCAACACACCGACCTCGCTCGCTGCCTCGCTCGCGTGGAAGTAGAACACCGGCCGCGTCATCCTAGCAGCCAGCGCACCCGCATCCGCCCCGCCCGTGCCATCCTCGGCCTCCAGCACCGCCAAACTAAGCACCCGCTTGTCCTGCGCCGCCGCGTAGACTCCCTTTCCACCACAGCTCGTGCCCACCATGCCTAGCCTCCCTTTATCTACGCTCTCCCACGCGCCCTGCCCGGCTTGCGCCTCCACGACGTCCAGCGCGGCGCCCGCCGGCCCGCACGCGAGGACGAGCATGCCCCAGCTGGCCAGCTCAGCGTTCAGCGCGGCGTATGGTTCGTTGTTTGTTTTGGCGTTGCAGACGCTGTTAGCCCATATGACGACGGGGACTGTTTCGTTGGGCGTGGGGCCGTACAGGGTGGAGAGGTGGGAGGGCTGGTAGAGGGTGTGGTGGGGGAGGAGGGCGTAGGTAGTTGTGAGCGGGGTGTAGGGGCCTGTGCCGGAGAGTTGGCGGGTTGGTTGGGTTTCTTGGAGGGCGTGGGGGGCGTGGAGGGCGGAGAGGAGGGTGGAGGTTAGGTTGAGGAAGTTGAGGGAGGGCATCTTGGGATGCGTGGGTAGGTACGTGGCCTCCTGTATTTCTGCTTTGCTGTGCGATGTTGGGTACGGATTGCGTGGATGTTTGCGGGTTGATCGGTGAGATGCTGGTACTGATGCTACGCTCTCAAAGAATGCTGCGTGGAACGAGTGTGTATGCACTGGTGAGGTCGAGCGTAGCCGTGCCGTGATATCCGTCATTTTTATCAATTTTAACAGTGCCTAACTGTCCTTCATTCCATCTCTAACTCGCATCTTCGTGGGATACAGCGGGGTCTCAGCTGTTACAAAAGCCGTGTGTAGCTTCTCTGCACTATATGTGTACCTACTGGGCTGTTTCAACCACGTGCGTTTCAGGAGCGGAGCAGCGGACTCCCTGTTCGAGCAGTAGATCAACTCATCGCAATTGGTTCGCTCCAACCCTGTTTGTTCCATATCGAGACTCAGATGATCGAAGGCAGGTGGAGATAAGCGGATATCATGGTGTATTTGTGGAGAACGCCGTCTTTGTTGGAGAGAAGGGCAAGAGCTGGCCTCAGGTATGCTACATGTTGGTGGCCTTACTCAAGGCACCCTCCCAGGGAAGTGTCCCACCATAGGGTCTAGACATAGTGTTTTATTGTCGATAGAATGGGAAAGGCATTCTTACCGTTCTCCCCAGGTGGCCCTACATCTACTTTGGGAACTTATCATGATTCCTATGCTTAATCTTAAGACATATTCTACCGTCTAGCAAGCGTCAGTAATACGAAATCTCTCGCACCACTGGTGCTTCTGCACTCAACATTGTTACTAAATTGGCAAGTATGCCCCATCAAACATGGTATCGTCCAAGGCACAAGTAGCGATTGTATAGCATCAAAAAGCATCCTTTAGGCTTTCAAGACTTCAGCACCCCTTCAGCACGCTCGGTACATGGCCTACAACCAGATACTTTCTCCTCGCCCACAGACGTAAGTTGTGTATATTGTTACTGGTCACTTATCGGGCTGACATGCCAGTGAACGTCTAGACTTTTACAATCAGAAGCCATACCTGAGACCGAGTATACATTTCAGCCAGAGCGCCGGCCATCTAAGCTCTGGAGATTGCACTATACTCGAACAGCATCTCAAGTGCAACCGCAGAGATGCCTGCACGTTAGATAGTGCAGCTCAGACCACACCGAAAGTAGCAAGCCTTGCTGTCCAGCTATACATGGTATATCTGGGCACGTCCAGCTGCTAGGATCAAGTGGCTACATATCACTCATTCTATCTCAATTGCTACATTACCTTTGCTACGTTACCTTTCGTACCTTCTGTGCGCGGTCTGGGTTGTGGTTACCAAATTAGGCTCAGGGTTTGTTTGACAGTGCTCCTCTGGAGATTTCCACTCGTGACGCTTACTTCCCACTCCAGCGAATCCTGATTCCATGCGAAGCGCACTCATGCGCCTTCCAAGGTTGTTTGTCGCTGCCAATGGAAAGTGTTACGTCCATGCCGCAGTGAGAGATAGTTGTTGGCGAGCAGCCGCGTCTAGAACGGCTACGAATCTTAAGGAGGGCTGGCTCATGATCTACCGTCCTTAATAAAGCATGCGTCTGTGTCTCATCGAACGTACCGAGGGGGCGATGCTCGATGGGTGAAGAAACTGTGTACCACCTAAGAGCCAGGCGACGGTCAGCCCACTTACTACCAGGCATACCCTGATCCAAAGCGCAGAACGGTACTTTCCCTCCAACGGTCGCTGCGCTTCGGTTCCTTACTGCCGTCGCGTCTGCTCACCCATGAGTATGTATGTGGTACGTCCATTGACCTCCCCACTCCAGCCAATGAACCCAACGTTTCATACAAACAAACACCCCATCAACCACCCCCACCCATCATCTCAAAATGCCTCCAAGGCAGCCCACGCCCAAGCAACTGCCCTGTCCGCCCAGCCCTCTGCCGTGAATAAAGTCAAAACCCCATCATCTCCGCCGCGCGCTGCCCGTGCCGCACATCCGCTCCCCATCTCGCTTCGCGTCAGAACGATTGGACCTCGACCACGAACTGCGCGGCCAACATGAATTCGCCGGGGCGGGGCTAGCCAGCGCGCCAGCTTGCCAGCTCTGGCGACTGCGACACGAACAATTCTTGCTCTTATTCCCAGCAGAACGGGGCTGTCTTTGCCAAAGAAAAACGCCACACGAGCGTTCGCACCGCATGAGTCTTGGTGGCAGCGGCGCGGATGCGCGGACAGCCTATCAGGCCCGGGTTGACGCCGCGTGGGCACAATGCCATGCAGCCTGTTTCGGCAGCATCATGAAACTTGAAACAAGCGATCGTGGCGTCGCACCAGCAATCAATCAATGGAAATAGAAAGCCGTTGAAGTTTTTTCTTATTGCCATGCCTTGAGTGCGCGCGGCGTTTGCTGACGTGGGTCTGTGTATAGTAGGTTCGGCGGTCCATAATATGTAGAGCGCTGGGTATGCTATGCTCGCGAAAGATCGTCATTCACAGTTTCCCGTTCCATTCAGTTCCTTCACCGAACTGTGAAGAATCACTGCGCAGGCGCACTGCTTTCTTTCTGCGACGACGATTAACAGCAACAAGGCTCTCCACAGATACCTTCACACCCACATACTTCCAGCACTTCCAGCACTCCCTTCGACCCAGCCAACCTCTCTCCATTCAACTTGCAATAGTCTTTGCTTCTTCGAAGACACCCAATAACCGTGCCACAACACCGCAGCCTCTCGGACACCGACACGCAGCAAAAGCCGAGAGCTACGGAGTTCCAGCCCGCAGCAAGCCACAGTCACCACAATCAGCACTAGCTCCCACCGCCGTCAGCTCGCTTGCTCGCTAGAAGATACGGACGTACAGGTACAACTTCAGCTGTAGGGGCTTTCTTGCAACTCTTCATTGTGTCCATTTTTCCCACCAACAAAGGAACATCAGGTCTTCTTTGTCCCAGGAGATATTTCGGTCTGCGGTTCCTCTCCTCCTCCGGTCGGGTCATTATTCACCACTCACGGGCTTGGACTGGATCAGATACATCGACACCTATCAATCAGAGCTCAACAGACCCCCGCGGGCATCGATAAACCCTTCTCCTCGCGCAGGACACCTTCGTTCACCACGCCTTGCCCTCCCCTCCGAACCCACACACCAAGCCAGTCCGTTATACACAAACACAGCCACGCCACCAACAAAAGCCACACACACGCACACGCAATGTCCCCCTCAGCGACTACAATCGCAGTCACACTCTTCGAGCTCGTCGCGTTCGTCGGAATGATCATCGTCCTCTTCTCCACGCTGGGCCACGGGGGGTTCAACCCCAGCGCTGCGGGGCGGTCGTGAGGGATTTTTGACTACAACGACTAAGCACGTATCGGGACGTTTTGCGGTGTTTCCTGGGGAAAGTGGACATGGGATCGGATGGGATCGGGGGGGGGGGGGGGGGGGGGGGGGCTGGGGGCGGTCGCGGCGCACTGCCAGAGAGAGCGACGCGAGGCCGGGGGGGGGGGGGGGGGGGGGGGTGGGGGGTGGGGAGGGGGGGGTGGGGGCTTGGGCGGGGGGGTTGGCGGGACGGGAGGGGAAAACGCTTGAACCCGGTACCGCCATTACCCCGATTGCCGTCTCTTGGTTGAAAAAAAAAAAGCCA
>KZ107843.1:384572-654950 GCA_002116315.1 Epicoccum nigrum | reverse complement strand
AAGAAAAAAATAGAACAAAAACGAAAGCACACAGAGACACGAGAGGTTGGTTGTTTGTTCTGTGTCATATATATGGAGTCGGGATGGGAGGGGGGAGGGGGGGGGGGGGGTGGGGGGTGGGGGGGGGGGGGGGGGAAGGGGGGGGGGGGGGGGGGTGGGGGGGGGGGGGGGGGGGGAGATGGGCGGTAGAGGAATGAGTGGGCAGGGGGTGGAATTGGCGTGCAGAGTGGGGATAGACGGAGAGGCGAAGGGAGTATGGACTGGATGAAGAGAGAGGTGCTACGACGGCTGGGAGGGCGGAGTTGGAGATGAAGGGTTTTGACGGCTTGGAGATGAAGGGTTTTGACGGCTTGGAGAACGGGGGTTCGAAGGTGGTTTGGGTATTTTTTTTCTGTCTTTTACTTTTTTCCCTTCCGATGGACTTGGTCAAGCGCCCTATGCCCTCTGTTCCCACAGAAGAAGGAAGCACGGGAGAGGCTGCTGTGTCGTTCCGTTTCTTCCTGTAAATGCTTAACACTATGACGCCATATACCCCCCCCCCCCAAAATACCTTGCACAAATGCATCCAGATTAGCCACCAATGAACACCGAACCAGCTACCTGAGAGAGAACACATCACGCAGCCAGCGCAGTCGCCACCTCCGCCGTCGAGGCCATGCTGCCATCGACGACCGCGGAGTCAGGCACCTTGACACGCTTCGCATCCGGCAGCCCGTGATCCCTGTCCTGGCCGGTCTCCTGCTCCTGCTCCTGCTCTTGCTCCTCCAACGCCTGGCTCTCCTTGACGCGCTGCCTCTTCTGCGCCTTGCTCAGCTCCTCCTTCGGGATGCCCAGATGGCCGTCCACCACCCTGGCCTTTGCCAGCAGATGCTCGCCATCTACGTCGACGTCCTGCAGCCCCAGCGCGTTGACGACGTCGGCGTAGCACTTGCTCCTGTTCATGGCCTTGTAGGCGTCCTCGCGGCCGGGGATCATCTGGCCGAGCAGGTACTTTGTGTTGCCCCAGCGGTTCTCGACCAGCAGCGCGAGCTTCATGTACTCGGCGACGACGGTCTTCCAGTTTGTCTTCCACTCGTGGGGTCCGCCCTCTGCGTCGGAGCGGAAGCAGCTGGGGTTCTTCTCGGCCTCGGTGGCGATCATGGCGCCGTCGACGTTGAATTCCTTGATGAGGGCGAGCGCCTCGGTGCGGCTGGTGACGTCGCCGTTCATGACGCAAGCGACGCCTGCAGCGCGGCATATCTCGCCTACCATCTTCAGCTGCCCGCGGATGGCGCGCTCCCGGGGCCGCATGGGGGTGGTGCGGCAATGCACGGTCAGGCCTGTGATGCCCGTCTTGACGAGGCGCTCAACCAGGGCGCGCGTATGATCCGGGTCGTCGAGGATGCGGATCTTGACGCTGATGCCGATCTCGTAGGGCTTGCCCACCTCCTCGACCAGGCTGGTCAGGATGCGGCAGAGCAGGTCGGGCGTCTTGAGCAGGGCGGCGCCCATGCCGCCCGCGGTGGAGAAGGGCTTGGGACACCCGGAGTTGACATCGATGCCGGCCACGTCGGCGGCGACCATCTTGGCGGCCTGCACGGCCAGCTCCGGGTTGGCGGTGCCCATCTGGTAGATCAGCTTGCCTTTCTCCAGCGCCGGGTGGATGCGGTACAGCACCGACTCGCGGTTCTCCGGGTCGAGGTGCGGGTTCTTGATCTTGGAGGTCGGCAGCCTCGACCACTCGAGCGTGTTGGTGTGCGGGTTGAGGCGGCGGGTGGTGCCGATGATGGCACGGTCGATGGTCTCGGGGCCTGCAATTGTCCGCGTCAGTCCAGTCCAGTCCAGTGACTCCAGTCCTTTCCGCTGTACTGTGCATGAGGTGCCATTGTTGGCGACTCACCCCACACCAGGTCGGCGCCGTACTTCAGCGCCAGCAGCCGCGACGGCAGCTCGCCGGAGCGCACCATGGGCGCCAGCACCACGGTGCCGCGGTAGTCGACGCCATTCTTGGGGATCGGGACGCGCGCGGGCTCGGGGCCGGAGGTCGAGGCGGAGGCGGAGGCGGAGGCGGAGGCGGAGGCGGCCATGCTTCGTCTTATTACAGTGCGGAACAGCGTGTGCAGCATAACATGCTCAAGGCTCGGGAGGGAAGGAGCCTCGCTTGATCGCAGGCGGGTGAAGGGTGGAGTCAAATCTTTGGTGGAGCCAGAGTTCTGCCGCAGCCGCTTTCCCCATCGGGCGCTAGTGTCTGTCACCGCCTAATGCTCAGAGGCTTCCTTCATCGTCACCACTGCAACACCATCTCGACACAACACAGGATATAGAGTTCAGATCATGCGTAGCTATGGCGCAGAATATCATTCTCTCTATATTGTGCTGATTTTCAAGAGCAAACTTCCAGCTAAGGTTTTTGTCGTACGGTGGTCAGTCCAACCACCATGTGTGCATCTGACTGTACTTTAACGGTCTTCGGCACTTTCTCCTAAGCACATCCACCCACAAGCTAAGCTTCGGCCACGTGTGAAAGGGCGACGAGAGAGAAGAAGTAGTGTCGAGAGTGAGCAAGCAAATGAGCGGAGCTGGTAGACAGCGAAGTACATGTGAAAGCAAACAGAGTCGGCAGGCAGAGAGCCTTGAGGCCCTGGAACCAGAGTGTGAAAGCGGATTGTTACCTGGTCGGGGGTAGGGAGTCGGTGCAGGGGGCACTCGGAGTAAGTGAGCTGATTCGGAGTATCGTGTGGCCTTCTGTTGATTTGACAGATTCTGGATAGGTGGAACTGCGGAGGCGAGACCTCTCTGGTTGTAGGGTGGGAGAGACAGCTTGTTTGCTCGTCTCATTTAGGGATGGGTTTGCGGCAGGGAGTGCAAAATTTGCCTACTCATTGAGATGTTCTGAAAATGTGGTTAGGTGTAGACGGTATGAAGAGCGCAGTTTAATCTCCAAAACACGGATCCTCAGGCGAGAAGAAGACGGCCTGTCGTGTTTTACTTGTTTTCTGTCACTCGGTTTGCAGCAAGTAGACTCCGAACTTATCTTTTGCCAGGGTAATATTCAATATTCATTGGGGGGGGGTGGGGGGGGGGGGGTAAGCAGTCTGTCACTTTACAGCCGTTGATATCTTTTCTGTCTCTTGCACGTTGAAGAAATGTGCAGATAATGGGCTACTTCACAACGATAGCACTCTACAACCACCGCTTAAAATCAGGTTCTAAAGACTACAAGTTCAAAAACCAACATTTACTTATCTGCCTAGCTTTTTCGTAGTACTCTGATGCCCTGAACTCAAAGTGCGCAGGCAGATAGTGTTTCACGACGGAGGTCTTATCTGCCACTATTTCTGATGTGCAATAGTTTGTTTGTCTGACAGATCGGTCTCAACACAGTGTCCATATCCCTATAGGTCGTGGGCTTTGTCCACAACGTATCGTTGCCGCGGAGCATGACCTGAAGCGAGATTCGGATCGGCTTGTGTTCCACAGTCTATCGTGTACAAGACCGTCGATCAAAGTTTAGCATGGGTAACATGAATCGACTTCGGCGGTATTCTAGAAGGTTTTCGGATGTAGCAAGATCCGCTACATTAGACTAGCTAGTTCAGCTTCACTCCACGGAGCATTCATGGTAGAATTGAGCAGTTTGCATTGGTGATGCATTCTCTGCACAGGAGACACGGTGGTGATCAGGAAAAAATACTTATCATGCCTGTATTATGTGCATGTGAATAATTGATTTATTGACTCATATATGTGTGGCTTGAATGCAAGTTGTTCAAGTTTTCTCTCCAACTCGAAGTCTGACAAAATCTGACATAATCGCAGCCCAACCCAGGGTAGGATTGTTCAATGGGGAAGGTACCGGCCGTACGTATTGTCATGTGTCGTGTGTTTCGGCCAACCCCGTCACTTGCGTCCTGTCTCCCAATGCAAGTCTGCAGCAGGGTCGAGAGACTCGTGATAGCCTTGTGGGCCGGACCGCTGGTCGTGTCCGTGAGCGGTTGTACGACATACGGCATCGCTGATCAACATTTAAACACATGTCTGAATGTGTGAATGCGGCCTAGCTCTCCAGGCTAGTACTGTCTATCATTGCCGTGTCTAAGGTGTTGGTACCGTTCGGGTCGTGAAGTGTCAATCAACCGGTGTTGGTCGCAACTGCCATGGGCGTTCCTACTCGCACGTGGCCAACATCTTCCTCAGTACTCCCATCAATGTGCCGTTCTCTAGCGCGGCGGCTACACGTTCCTTGTCGCCCAGCTGCTTGTTGACAGCCTCATCAGTACTGTGGGTGCCCTTCTTGATGCGCACATCGATACGGAAGCGGGGAGGCAGGGCCTGTTCGAGCCGTACGCGTACTCCCAAGCCAATGACAGTGGCTAGCGAGCAATGCGTGATGGTAGGCGTGATCTCAACGACAACCGTGCTAATGGAGGATTGTGGGGAGACAGGGGGCAGGATGCGGATGTCTGGAAGGTTGACTACAGCTAGCGAGCCTAGTGACAGCGGGTGCTCAGGATCAGAAATGGTGGAAATGAGGTCTGTCACGCTACAGTCAGCCTACAGGTCTCCTCCCATCTCCATGCCCTGGCATGTGACGCATACCATATATCTCCTGCTCGTCAATATTCTCAGCAACGTCGTCATCAGAGTCACTCGCCGACAGCGGGTCGTCGAAAGGATCGCTCAGGTAGTTGTATCGCGGCACCAAGTCATCAAACAGCCCTGAGCCCTCATCGTGCTTGCCAGCGACCGAATCGCGACGTCGCGAAGGCAGGTCGGAGGGGTTCAGGATGGTGGGGTTGGCGTTGTCCTTGTCGAGGTCCATTATGGCGGCAGCAACGGCTCATGTGCCAAGCAATAGACGGGATATCAGTGTGTACGACGCTGGCACGCTGGGATGAAACTAGCTGCAAGCTGATGTTACAGAGTGTGCTTGCGCCAGAAGTCTGCTGTTGCGTCGCCACAAGTTTTGGACAGCAGCGCCCGCTAATGCCAAGACACCCCACCAACCTACCAAACCAGTGGCGGGCAGCTCGTCATGGGCCATGGCAATCGCATCCCTACTATGTAACATATACTTACCGGCCAAAGCAGGCGAGATGTCCACAGTGCCATGACGGTCAGCCTGTCCTTCACGGCCGACGGCAACAGGCAAGCAAGCCGCTGCTTATCAATACGAATGTCGATAATTTCCCGACAGATTACCCGCTGGAGTGCAGGGGAGCATCCATCGATTGTGGGGTTCACACCCTCGTAGCCTCACCAGCACGCCCAGGCTTGCCTAGCGCCATCCTGCGAGTATCACCGGGAATCACCTGCAAGTCATTCATTGTTTTCGCTAGATACTTCTCACACCGTATGATCCCGCCGCTATACAACCGCAACGGCCCTTCTTCGCAGCTTCTCGTGATGCTCTCGCCAGCAGCCAAGCTCAGTTGCTTGGCCCAAACCGACCGGCTAGCGCCAGCACCCACTTTCCAGCGTGCTCGCGCATGTGCTGCTGCTTAGATACGTCCATGTCGAGCAGATGGCTAGGTACCTGCCTACATATTGCTCTGGCTTGCTGGGATTCTTGATTGGGAAAGTACCTCATCAGCATTAATTCCTCTATTATTATGCAGCTCATGCATTAAAGATGACTTCTGACAGCTTCTGCCGCTAGCCGCATCGAAGCCTACCCGTATCTCCCGCAGCCAGCACGTGGAAACGACTGCACCTCGACCTGCGCCGGCAGAACAAGTATGCTGTGAAGTTAGCTCTCGATGATCACTGCAACAAGGCTTCCCTGTGCTCGCTCAGGAACGCGGCCTCACCGAATAAGTCCTTGCCCAGGAACCCGGGACTGCAGCGCCAACGACGTGGTTGGCCGCACACGTGCCGAAGTGCAATTGCGGCATGTGTTGGTCGCGGGAGCAGCCGATGAGATTTCGCTGTCCTCCTTGCAATGTCTCACCGGACGTCACATGATTAATGAACACAGTGCCCTGATGATCAGGAGTCGTTGGAATGTCAGCACAGCATAATGAGGGCGTTCTTAAGCTCAAGGAACAACCTTGTTGCCGCAAGCCCACCGCAAAGGCACATTCTCGACCAAGCGATCCGCAGTCGCCCAAATCTTACCTTTGCTCTAGCGGGACGCACCAGTTGATCAGCCGCAGCGTTCTTCAGTGTTGCGTTGCAAGCAGAAGTCATGAGAATAGACCCGACGATTTGGTAACTAGAATGTCAGCCATGGAAGTTAGGCGGTAGTAAATGGCGTGTGGCATCTGATGGCCTCATGCACGGCCATGACACCCGTGCTCGGTTCAATCAATCCGCTTCTAGCACGATGTCGCTACCAAATTTCGCGTTTGCTGGAGGCGCACAGAAGCGTCCGTGAGGAAGAAGCTGTGACTTCGAGAAATGTCGTTGATGCGGACTACCTTGGATGGTGAGGCGCCAGCCGTCTGAGCCCTGCATCTAAGGCCGCTTTTAATTCGCCGAGGTAGCATCTCGAATGCATCCCGATCTGGTCATGGTTCTACCACAAGTGCAGGCGGGATCATTTTCATGCCCAACCAAGCGAAAAGCTTTGTCAAACACGACATCGAATCTAAGATCATGGAGAGGTCGCCGGCACATGGGATGGGAAGTTGGAGCACGCATCATCTTCTAAGCACTGCAGACGCCAGCAGTGCCTCCTGCATGGCCTTGTGTCAGTGTCGCCGCAGGCTATGGTGGTGATGCAAGACACAGACACACCAAACATCGTTTCTACCCCTTTACAGATTTGCCATCGCCATGGTTGTGAAATAATCCTATCATGTTAAGAGCCAGGTATGCGACAGGTTTCGACATCGAGCTGATATCAAGCGGACTGCAATCTCGAGAAACAGGCCAGCCATGCCGTTCGTAGTGCTATCGACCATGGAAGTTCTGAAAGCTATGCCATGTACGACACTCCACTTGGGGCGAAGTGGTATGGGCACGTCAAGAACAATTAAAGTTGTTGGAGACGCGCGAGCACGACTCGGCCCTGCTTGTCGCCTATCAGAGAAGGTCGTCAAGACTTTCGAAGCCGCGTGAGACGTCAAACGGGCGGCAATGTGGCTCTGAATTCCTCGTCGCACGGCCCAGCTGGTGCACCATCCACCGCTGTCTTGGTCCTCCAGACGTACGCACTTTGTACGTTGGGGGAAACAGGCTGCTGAAATGTTTTGCGCCTAAAAAAGCTGAGTGAGAGCTCCGTGGCACCGTGCTACGAGGATGTCGCCGGCTGTCAGACTGTGGCCCTCGCCGTCCTTAACAGCAGCGACATCCCTCAACACAGCACGACCGAAATCTTTTCCGGAGACTCTCGTTCTTCATCTCCACTTTACCAGAAGAAGCGCGCCAGCACACCCCTACGGCCCAGCGCCTGGCACCCCCACAGCACCCTAACGGCAGTTCCCAGGTGCTGCGGCACGCTCCTGCAAGTCGCATCCATCGTCCCCTCATGACAGGGCGTTCGTTTAACCTCGCCCGCCCGGCCTGCATCTGCCCCTTCAAACACTCGTAGTCTGCACACAGGCGCCACTGCACGCGTGAACCACGCTGCGCACCTGCTACTCTCGATCCACGAAACCCCGGCATGCCAGACGTGGACTCCACCTAGGTCCCTGTATGCCTTGATCTGCCCGTATAACCTAACCCTGCCCGGCGCTGCGGACATTTCGCTCCCGCTGTAAAGAGTGTAGGTACATTAGTAGCTCTCGGTTGCATCATCTCAGCTTCCAGCTGAACTCTGGAAGCCTTCGACTTTTTCTTATCCCGGCAGCGAACAGTGGCCTAGATTTCGGACAGGTCTTGAATTCGGTTTGCGATTGGCCAACCCTCGCCAATACGTTGTCCACTTAGCGCACCGCCGCCAACCCCGCGATACCACCCACCAACGCCAGCAGCACTGTCGTACAGACCGACGTTATGCCAGAGACATCTGGACGACCATTGCTGCCTCAGACAGCACAGATGCAGAGTTTCACTTTTGCACCGCCGACTCTGGCACCTCGGGAGAATCAGCGCAGTGAGTTTGACCTGCCGCGCGATGCCGAAAAGGAAGGTGTCACTGACCTCATGGCCCAGATTATGTCTTCGTTGACGAGCACAACAGGCACAAACGCCTCAAAGGTAGGAGACAGCGCTACCAAATAACTTGCGTCGCTTACCTTATGCAGTCATGAGAGCATGTGAAGGTTGTCGTCGACGCAAGATCAAATGCGACGCTGCGACGACCAATGCCTGGCCTTGCGCTGCATGCATCCGCCTCAAGCTCAATTGTGTTCCACCCACTGTTAGCTACGACAAAGACTTCAATGGGAATTCGCAGACGTTCGAATTGGAACCAAGGCCAGAAGAGTATACGCAGCCAGGCGCACCTTCTCAGCATGAATACTCGCGGCACCCGTCGATGCCACATATCATGCCTCACCAGATGCCGCCGAATATGCCTACCCCGGTGTCTGGAATTTACCAGTCTTCGCCGTACTCTGATCAACAAAGCCAGGAAGCCATGTATCCCCCTATGTCTCAAGCTCAGCAGAACATGAGCTATCCGTCGCAGCAAGCCTATTCCCAAGCATCGGCCTCAGCACCGTCGATGGTGATGACTCCTCCTGAAACGGAATCCCATTGGAGGAGTGAATCAGTATCGAGTCTGACGGATGTGCTGGGTGAACTCAAAATTGATCACACCGCTATTGCGCCCTATATTACCAATCAGAAAAAGGCGTTGGCGGAAACGCCTGCGCAAGAAGAGTACGAGGTCCAGTTGCCAGCTTCTGTCAGCATGGACCACATAGTTCGTGTACCACCAGAGATGATGCCCTCCGAAGAGCAAGCGCTGCATTACTTCGACTATTTCTTCACCAACATACACCCTTACGTTCCGGTTATCAACAAGACCTACTTTTATCAGCAGTGGCAAAGTGCACGCGACTCGATTTCTCCACTCATGCTTGAAGCTATCTTTGCGTGCTCAAGCATGATGCTGGGAAATCACGATGAAGGCAACAAGTGGCTAGCTCTTGCCTCCAGTCAGTCTCGATCCTGGGTATCGACTGATATTTGCTAACGCTTTGTAGAACACGAAGAGAGCTTCAAGGACGTTTCTCGTTTGAGCACCTTGCAAAGTATGGTCCTTTTACTAAAAGCCCGCGAGGGCTCACCGAAACGCGGTTACTTCTGGCGCTCTTGGATGGCCGTCGTCAGCTTGACCGCAATGGCCAAAGACTTGGAATTGCACGAGCATTATGACACCCATCAGATGGGCAAATCGTGTGGCTCAAGTGCGCACGATTGCGTTGCGAAGACACGAGTTTGGCAGATGTGCCTTGTATATGAGGCCATGATCGGTGGTCCCCAAGGTATGAGGGGCTGCATAGATTACAACAGCATGTACTGACAAGACGATAGGGCGCTATGATTACAGTGTTCAGTTGGACACCGTCGACTTCGAGATGCCACGGCATATTCCGGGTCAGGACCCTACAGAATACCAGATCTCTCGCCAGTTTGTACAGTATATCCGGATAGCTAAGAACGTCTATCTCTCTGCGTTGATGTACGGCAAATTACGGAAGAAGACAGCAGATTGGGCGCTGGAGCCATCATTCATCGCTCACAACGCCGATTTCTCCCTGTGGCAGCAAGAATTACCCGAGGACCTGCAGATCTCGTATCCACCAGATAACTCGCCCCCTTGGATCCCATCTCACTATCTCGCAAATCTGCACAGCTACCAGGCTCTCGCGATCGTTATGCACTTCCGGCCGCAAGTGAACGCAGTAGCAGAATCATACGATGGGATCTGGAAACAACATATGATGACTTGCTATTCGGCAGCCAAGACAATGTGCAAGCTGCAAGAGGCGATTTTAAAAACCTACGGCATGCCTGGCTTGTTGTGCATGCTGCGAGGCATGAGCTTCACGATATATGCAGTCTTGACATGCACGATGCTCCACCTGGTAGGTCTTTTGCTGCGACATTCCTTGCCTCCGCTGACAATTTAGGTTGCAATCACCTGTCCTGACCCAGATATCAATCGCGATGCTCGGGATTTCTTTGTACGACACATGCGCGTCCTGGAAGCATGCGCTCCATCCTGGCCCATGCCTGAGATGCAAGCCCAGGTCAACAGCCTGCGCCAAGCTTTCTCTGCTGATACCACGAAGCCCTTCGAACTCAAGGCTACGTTTCCCTTCGGCAGTCCTCAGGTGGCCCCGCAATCGAGTCCTCTTACCAACCAAAGCTCTTACCGATCGCGCCATCCGAGCCATCCTTCGCCATTGGAACAACCAGGTCAGATCAACTACCATGCCCACCCTATCACTCCACCAATATCGGCATCCGACCTCGGTTCGAAGACTGACTCTCCTGTAGCTCAGTCTCTGGTTATGATGGCGTCAGGTCAACGTGCACCACAAAGCAGTGCGGGTATGCAGATGCAGGAAAATGTGCAGTGGAACCCGCAACGAATCTTTGAGTAAGCTACCGCGGTATCATCACTTTCGTTACACCCACTAACGTGATATTAGTCAGTGGAATGTAGCGTTTGGTACGCCTCCCCCCACCGCGTCCTCCTCGTCATCTCCGCCGCTAAGACACCAACCTCCAGGCACAAACTACGACATGCGCCCTCAGGACTCAAATTCACCGAACTATCAATTATCGAGTGTTTCGCCTCAGCAAAGTGGAATTCAGGGAACACCCGGGCAGTTGCCCCCAGCCTCAAGCTACGCAGCTGCAAATCCATCTTACGTCACTCCGACTATGTGGCAGGAGGTCGTTGCTAGCTCTTTCCAGCCTGGAGTGAAGCGGGGATGGGATCAGGGCAGCTCATCCATGGTTGATCAATCGATGTACAAAAGGACACGGTGATCCACGACCACAGAACAGAGCATCAGGCGATGAGCGATCTATCCATATACGAACCGGAGATATCAAACGTCGCTTGGCCACGGCTTCACGCTGATGGTGAGTCTCTCACTTGACGCCGTTGATGAACGCCAGTTAGGCTGGACGTTAATGCGCGAACGAGCGTTACCGGCCACACTTGCAAGGATCGATTCACGCCACACTTAGGTGCACCGCATTGGGGTTGACTGTAATGTCACCACACCACCACGACGAACACCAGGCTTGGGTTTAACGAACCCATATGGCTGCACGGAACCACATTTTGTTTGTGCTGCATGTCAACACATTGTCCAGACGCTTCATCACTGGATAAAAGGGTGTCGCAGAGAGTACTGAAGATTAGCGTCACTGTACATTATCGTTATTCCGCCTTGCAATACAGACAAGGAGCGACATGAACGACGGACACGGGACAGGGGTTATCACCATCTGGAATGGTCTCTATTGTACATGGTAATGCACGAAGACTTTTGGCCGATACAGTCGCGGCCTTAATCTCAATCGACCTGCCTATTTCGTACATCGCGCCACTTCATCTGACTTGCAAAACAGCGGCCGCGTCCGACTGCATTGATACCTGATAGTCATTCCAAAGAGCAACACCTATCTCTGCACTATGATCTCATCTGGAGATCGTTGCATCGTCACCCTTGGTGGCGACGCTTTTTTCACAGTGGGCAGTGCTCTCACAGACACTAGTCAATATCAAGCGTGAAGCATTGCGTGTGGCCAATGTGTCGAACGCGTACCAGAACTGGACAACAGACCACAAAAGAAGCTGTCAACAAGCACTTGCTGTATGTCGAGCAGTTACAGGCGCGACGATGTACTGAGCCAATTACACAGTATCTGCATAAAGGTACTAGAAAGTAAATAATGATCCTTCTGCTTTAAGCGAGCCGCGTTGAACATCAACTATCTTGCCATATTGTCTACGCCTGCAACATATCATTTTGATCAATACAGCAGCGTTGAATCGAAGATGTCACGACCGGCCCGGGTCGTGCACCGATACTGTACCAATGACATTCTCGCACGTGGGTAGGCGAAACACAACGCTCGAACGATTCTTCCCTTTCAGAGATATTGTCATCGTCAACGGCAGCACTTACACAAGACCCATGTCGTGGAGCTGCAGGTAATACATATTGGAAACCCCACCAGGTACCTGCATGTCACATTTCTCCGCACACCCTGCAATAACGATCCAGAAACCCTCATATGTAGTGCCAGCGGATTGCAGTCCGCTCGCCCACCACCTCCTCCAATTCCACTAACTCAATTTCTAGGCCGTGCTTGGAAGTCATATTGAACACCCTCTGGTGTGAAAAGTTCCCGAGGCACAATCGAGCATTATGATTGGCCGATGGAAAAGATTTGCATGTGAAGTCGTGCACGGTTGCGCTGCGATTCAAGGCAGGGTGCGAGCGCACCGACCTGTCTTTGTCTTCGAGAATCTCAAGCACTTGTCCAACTTGGGTCTGATGTAGGAGCAGGAGTGCAGCCAACCTGCGTTCCCTAGTGCACGAACTCATTGCACAGCAATGCGCAGGAGAATACAATCAAATCCTTAGCCTTGAACACATGCCTTGAATGCAGGAGTTGTTTGGCGCGATGCGACTCCTTTCCTGGTTCGCCTCATCCTCACGGTCCTCTGTCTGCCTTGTGCACACCGTACGTAAGGCTGGCAGCCTTGTATGTATCATCAGCTGTGGTGCCTATAACGAACTCCCAGGAATTAATAACAGCACGGCTATCCTACCCTGCCAACGGCAGCCGCACCCTGTCTCACATCATTCATGCGGAAGGTCGCCAGGGCTGTCCCAAACTTCCTCGACACTTTCCACGAGTGGGCCAAGTCGTGCAGTCGCCGAAGAACGATCTCCTGTTTCCCTGATTAGCGGGCCTTGTTTGCCGGGCATCAGAGTGCATGCATTGAAAGTAGCACTTAGGCCAGACTTGGGTCTTGGTGAGGTTGAAGTACCGTCTGAACCTTCCGTTGTACGAAGGTGCGTGTGGGGGGGTGACGAAGCAATACATCGAAGTATTGCAAGAGGATCTACTAAGAGGACGATCTTGCATTTGTGGCTGCGTTTTGTCTCCACGTTTCATTGCCACTGTGGGTGCTGTGCTGACCGTTGCATTTGTTGACATGATGATGTGCAGCCCTAAGTCTTCTCGACCTCGCTCAGGTCTCTCCACAGCGTTACCCAAGCCTCCGGGATAATGCTCCAACATCGCAGCGAAGAAACTCCTGAACTGACCATCTCACACTTGCGTGCTCTCCTAAGCGCGATCGGTCCCCACATGCCGAAGGCAGACGCCTAATACGCAACACCAACGTCTGCAACGGTGATCCATCCAGGTTCCATCTCCTTCATATCCGAGAGCCCACGGCCTGCCAGGAAGTCCGCGGCAGACAGCCAAACCGACCAAGCTCGCTAGTGGCAACCTCGCCACGAGCACTAGGCCACAGCGGCCCACGCGAGAGATTTCGGCGAACGCACGTTCTTGCCCATCTCCTCGGCTGCTGGCTCTCTTTTGGCTTCCATGGATTCCCCACTTCCCGGAAGAGCAGGACCCTGACGCGCGGACCGAAGGTGGAGTTTGCAGGTTGCAGACGCCAATAGCTTGAAACGCTTATTCGCCATTGTCGTATGATCTCGATATGTCTCTGATCTATTCGATGTGAGACGAGAGATTGATACATCCATCGAGCCGTTCCGCACAGACCCGAGTGGCCAACAATCCAACACAAAGGCGAGGTGAGTTGATGCTTTGAATCTCTCTTCGGCCCAAGCGGTTTAGCTGTGTGCATCTGTCAAGCAGATACATATTCCACCATGTGTCCCTTATTACTGACTATAGGATACATGTGCGACAAAGTAGAGTAGTGTTATTAGCTGGGTGTGTAAGAAGCGTTCGCTGCCTAGGAAACAGGGAGCAAAGCACATACAACACAAGAGAAGGCCAAATCCAAGAAGCAGCAAACTATCTGCGTTGATGGATGACATAGACATGTAATGCACACCACCTTGCCACGACCGACTGGAGACCAAGCACTCTGCAAGATTGGCGAAAGCCAGCAGTAGTTCAGGCCTTATTGGCGGGCAATGGGCAATGAGACAAAACCTTGCGATAGCTACCCTGTTTCTTAGCCACATTTTCTTTTGTCCTCTTCTGAATTGAATTCTTTAAGAGGCGATGATGGTCAGTTGGCAATGGCAAGGTGCTGTACGAAGTCGAAGGTAGTCCACAGCAACTTCTAGAATGTTACTGTGGGATATGACCTTTGGGCGGACCGAACGGGAGTACATACTTGAGTATATTTGGCAGGGAGTGCTTCTATGGACACAAAAGCGTCCCATTCTTTTTTAGACGGTTGGAACGAGATCAGGCCTTTCGAGATACCATAGGAAACCTATGGGAAATATCATCAGTCGCTCTGATGCTTGCTCTCTTGACTAATCACGCTGAGTTGCGACCAGGCGCGCGATGTCCTCACGAGCTGATCGAGGAAGCTCTTGCGCTTAGTGCAGTAATACTTGCCTTCGACCGGACGCAGGAATACCGATACTGGCTGCGAGCTCTGCATGCTGGTGGAAGAATCTGTTCGGGCTCACGGGGTATCGGATTGCGTTGAGCGGATGGTTTGTTGAGCGCTGTTATCGGAGTTTTGTGAACAAAGAACCGGCCAGCCTGTTCATTGTTGGGACTGGTGGGTGTCCTGTTATGTCGGACGTTGAGTATTTTGAGATCAAATGTATTTTGGACCTCCTCATGTGGAGAGCATGAAAGTCGCTTTCCACTGGTACATCCTGTAGCTGAAGCCTAACTACAAAGTTAAGATTACACTTTGCGCTTTGTAGGGATGGAAACTGCCAAGGTGATGTGCCAGTAGCTAGTACTGAACTGCAGTTGTCATGGCAAAGAATCAGTGGCCCCTTCTCGGTTGTGACATAGCAGAGAAATTATTGATGCCTGCTTTCTACAGTGGATGGATAACTCGGGGTCATATAAGTGGCCTCGAGTTCCAACGGTCATTGACACACAGTACATCGATTTACCCGTCAGTTCCAACGCTACGATTGCGCCTATTGCTCTATCGCGTTGAGAGCAAAGGAACAAACCAAAGAAGAAACCAAAGGCTATTAGAGAACAGGCTGAAGGAGTTTCTCATCAACGATCTTCACAGCAGTGTGGTGTTTACGACAATTGTCATCAGCGGCTCTCGAAAGTTGGTAGACTCTAGACATCGTTGGTAGACTCTAGACATCGTTGGTAGACTCTAAACATCGTTGGTAGACTCTAAACATCGTTGGTACATAGGATCATTAACTTGTTGAATACCTGCTGGTTTCCTGTCTGTCAGCATTTGATGTGCATGACGCGAAATGTTGCAAAGACGGCAGAAGTCGGTGTTTCCGTCAGTGTGACCCAGACAGGTCCAGAGCTTCACGACAAGATATCAAAGTTCAGCCGCATTTGCTCTGAACCTCTTCCGGTTGGTTACTCTAGGAGCATGTAAGGACTTATTAGGCTCAGTGGAGACGTTAATTGGCACTCTTAGCACAAATTCTCTACTGCAAAAGCAGGCTCATAAAAACCTTATTTCACTCCTCCTGGATCACGCGACCGTCACTTCACCGTACTCTCGCAGCTAACCACAAGCAGCTCTTTGCACTATAGCTCTTTCAGAGAGTCCTAATGATTTCGAGAATCTCGACAATGATGGAGTGCTGTTTGAGCGATCATGTTCAGCACAGGAATGCAACCCTGTGCTGCAACCAGCCTTCTCGAAGGCCACTCCGCCCCACGCACCCAGGAATGCATTCCTCGCCAATCAAGTGGCTTGGTGCAGTGTATTCTACTTTATGGGAGACTTGTGCCTGCCAGGCGTCGCCATAAGCCACGAGATGCTGTGCGACATGCAGTGCTGCGACATGTCGCATGTACCTCGCCAGATATCCGATGCCGGCCATGAACCTTCATGGATCTGGCCATATTGCTACTCTGGATATCTTCTATTAAGCCGCAACCTCTCTAACCTTCCTATTCTTCAGATAAGGGCGGATTTCATCATGTCAAAGCGATTGAATTCTTTGTTGGTGTTGCGACTTTGGACTAACTCTTAACCTTCACACTTCCACAACCCCAATGCCGCATCGGTGCGTGTCTGGTGATCTCGGAGAAAGACCCTAGTCGACGTCAGAAAGTATAGCAGGTCAGCTAGATGCCCAGAGCGTGCACGTGAGCTGCCGCAACCGTGCAGGTGTTGGTGCAAGACATTGGCTTCCGTACGTGACACAGACCCCGCGTTTTCACACCTTATCCCAAGTATATAGATAAGATTCCATCTGGAGTTTCACAGCTCCAACTTTTGATGAAAACCATTTTTCGAGTCGAACCTAAGATCCATAGACGCCATGGCTGAGAAAAAGACGCTTCAATCTTCCTTGGTCTCACACAAGCCTGTCGATGATGGCACATTTTGCGTTGATGATGAAGCTTTACAACGCCTCAGTGCTGTCCGCGCCAGCATTGGGCAACAGCAAGAAGACGCCAAAATTGCTACAGGTGTGGAGAAGACAATGACTGTCCGGCAATCCCTTCGTTTGTACAGATGGGCAATAATCTATTCCATGGCCATGAGTCTTGCAGTTGTAACGGAAGGGTGAGTTTGCTGTGTCCGGCGAATAGATTCTTGATCTGATGCCCTCTAGATATGATCTTGCCGCTATGGGATCTTTCCTTGGATACGATCAATTCCGAAAACGCTTCGGCACAGAGCTCGACCAGGAAGGCAATCCCAGGATTTCACCTGCCTGGCAAGCTGGTATCCAAAACGGTATCCAGGCAGACTCCATCATTGGTCTTTGGGCCAACGGTTACATTTCCGAGTGGCTGGGTTACAAGAAAACCATGTATGGCGCGCTACTTGCAGCATTCTGCTTCAAATTCCTCCACCTCTTCGCCCCAAACATCGACATGGTTGTAGCTGGCTCTGTTTTGCTTGGTTTTCCTTACGGAATTTTCCAGACCCTGACAGTCTCGTTTGTCTTGGATATGACCCCCTCAACTATCCGACCCTACTTGACCACTTACATCAACCTCTGTTGGGTGATGGATCAATTCGTCGCAGCAGGCGCACTCCGTGGCTGCATGAGCTTGAGAAACGACTTGGGCTGGCGCAACCCGGTCGCAATCCAGTGATGCTGGGTCCCTCTGATCTTTCTTGGCACATACATGGTTCCCGAATCGCCCTGGTGGCTCGTCCGCAAGGGCCGCTATGAGGAAGCAAGGACTTCTCTCATCAGTGCTACCACGCCCCAGCCAGATGTCGATTTTGATGCAGATCAGGCGCTTGCTCTGATCAGACACACCAACGGTCTCGAACAATCCATGGACGATGGTATCAACTACATCGACTGCTTCAAAGGTGTCGACAGGCGCCGTACAATCATTGCTTGCGTTGTGTGGCTTACGCAGGCATTTTGCGGTGCAACGATGATGGCGTACTCGGTTCAGATCTACCGTGAAGCTGGACTCTCAGAGGATGGAGCGCTCAATCTCAACATCGGACAGTACGGCCTTAGTTTCATTGGCACCGTCGGGTCGTGGTTCCTCATGCGCCGTATTGGCCGCCGGAAGCTGTACACCTACGGTTTGATTACACTCTTTGGCTTCCTAATGATTGTCGGTGGTCTCGGTGTCATTTCTCGCAACAACACTGGTGCGGCGTGGGCTTTGGGAAGCATCCTGTTGATCTACTCGCCCATCTACAACTTCACAGTTGGTCCGGTGTGCTATGCAATAGTTGCGGAGATCTCTTCAACGAGATTAAAGATCAAGACTGTTGCTCTCGCACGTATCATCTACAATTTGGTAAGTCTCCAACGAACGGGGAATATGGATAGATTGCATGCTAATTTATGATCAGGGAGGTATCTTCAACAACATTGTTGTCCCACGCATGCTCTCTCCAACGGACTGGAACTGGGCCGGTACGACTGGTTTCTTCTATGCCGGACTCACTGCTCTGCTTATCATCTTCATGTGGTTCATGCTTCCCGAAACGAAGGCTAGGACGTTCGCTGAGCTTGATATGCTATTCGAGAACAAGGTGCCGGCAAGGAGATTTGCAAAGACCAACGTCGACCAATTCTCAGGTCGCAACATGGCCATCACGACGGAAAGAGATGGAAGTAGCAGCGATGGAGAGAAGCCAGACGACTTCAGGAAGGAGGTTGTGTAAACATTCGTGTTTCGTGATTGAATTGTCAGGTTCGGATCTTTACCAAGGTCCAGTTGAGTAAGCTAGTACATTTTTTTTATTCTTAAAAACGGTCTCTTGGACTTGATGGCAAACGCCTCTCTTGAGAGATGGATTGTAATGCTTCAGAGAGCAGCCCAGTGGAGGGGACAGCTTCCGCAGGCCAGAGCTGATGCGGAATTGGATCCGCTACTATTGGCTATTCGATTTACGACCCCACACGGCCCCACCTCTCCGCGGATTTGATCTGCTTTGCTCAGCTTGACAAAGCAGAAAGCACGCTAAGCCCTGTGGCTCTGATGCGCCGCTTTGCTAAACATTTACAAGCACAAGTCAGGATGCACAAATCTTACTTGACCCCCTCAGAAACCCTCTTCGAAGATTCTCGAGCTTCGTTGCATATCTATATAGTCCACCCGTTCGACTGATGAAGACGATATCTTCCATCTTTCTAGCCATCATCGCTATTGCAGCAGCAATTTACAACAACCCGCATATGCTCTCGCGCTTCACACGCTTGACGAAACACTTCACACCTACACGCAACTTAACATCTACCTCGACAGACATGGCTTCCAACGGCATGTTTCGCGGACTACCCGTCATCCCCGATGAGCAGTTCACCACAACTGCGCCTCGCAAGATTGCCAAGTCTTTCCTTGCAGTTGAGCAGTCCGAGGGAGCTGGCGCGCGTGTTCGCCGCTCTGTTGGCACACCCAAACTGCGCAACTTTTCGCCTTTCCTTATGTTGGACCACTTTGCCATCCCGCCTGGTACGTAAACACTTGCTGATCCTCGAACAATGACTGAAAATTGTAGGTGCTGGCTTCCCCGATCACCCCCACCGTGGGCAAGAAACCATCACATACTTGCTCTCTGGTGCTGTAGACCACGAAGACTTTGCAGGAAATAAGGGTACTATCGAGACTGGTGACCTGCAGTTCATGACTGCTGGACGCGGTATCGTGCATGCCGAGATGCCACAACAGAACGATAAGGGCGAGGCGAACGTGGGAATGCAGCTCTGGGTTGATCTTCCCAAGGAGCTGAAGTCGTGCGAACCGAGATACCGCGACCTGAGGGCCAAGGAGATTCCTCAGGCTACATCAGAGGACGGCAAGGTTACCGTAAAGGTCATCTCTGGCTTGGCGAACGTGGGCAACACTGAGTCTCTAAAGGAGTTGGCATACACACCTGTCTGGCTTCTCGACTTCACAGTGAAGCCTGGTGGCTCGGTCAAGCAATCGTTGCCCAAGGGCTGGAACGCTTTCGCCTACCTGCTGAACGGTACCACCATCTTCTCCACTGGCGGCGAGTCGCGGCCGATCGAGCAGTACCACAACGTAGTGTTTGAGACGGACGGTGACAGCATCGAGGCTTCGGTCGAGGAGGGCGCAGAGCAGGAGTCGAGGTTCATTCTTGTTGCTGGCCTGCCGCTTGATCAGCCTATTGTGCAGTACGGCCCGTTTGTCGTCACATCGAGAGATGAAGTCATCCAGGCTATGACTGACTACCAGACACACTCGAACGGGTTCGAGAGGGCGTACAATTGGGAGAGTGAGATTGGAAAGAGCATGGTCCACTGAGCGTGATGAGCGACGAGCGTGTTAATTTTGAGCGACCTAAGAATGTAGATATTTAGTTTCATGTTGAAAACATTTATGACGATTCACCTATTTCACAGCAAGTCTTTCGTGTACACAGTACACTGCACTGTGGCCATGTACGACCCTCCGTGTCCAGTGTAATCGAGCGTACCTGAGACGGTACATCAGATAAACGGCATATGCAACTAAAAATTAGCGGGTAAAGTAAACCGGCAATCTCGACGCCAGTTCCTCGTTGGAGGTGCAGAGCTATATTGCTTTTGGAAAAAATAAAATCGCAATGAAGGAGATGAGCGCGCAACACGCCGGACCAGCAGCTCAGAAGGGCTTTTCTCCACTCTTGCGGTGTTGCTGTTCACTAACTACTGAGTGTATAGCATGGTGTATGGTGTCAAATGTGGCAGTGTCAGAGCATTCCGGATGACGTACGAAGGGTTTGACGCGTGCATCTCGTCTCAGTGGACTAACGCGTCGAGTCATTGGGAAAACGTGATTTCGTGGCGCTGGGTGCTGCCTGTTGCGTTCCCTGCATGCAATAAAGTTTCGTAGCTGACCAATCAGCGCCCAGCAGCTCCAGATGCCTCATGGCTTCGTGCAGCTTCGAGTTGCTTTCCCACCCTACACTTGCGCCGCCCGACTTTTTTTTCCGTCCTCCACGTCGTCCGTCGCTACTCGTGCAGCAATTGCAGCATCCTCCAGTTTACCGTTCATCTGAGATCGCTCGTGTGGGCCATTGGCGGCTGTTACGATCATCTGGTCGTCCTGGGCAACCCTCCACGGACGGTGGACCCCCCACACGTTCCTTCGAACAAGCTTCAAGGCAAACGTCTGCGTCTGCGTCTGCCTCGCGACACCCCTCCATCCATAAAAGCTCTTGTTTCCGTCCGCGTCCGCGCCAGACGTTCGATCGCCGTCCCCTGCCTTACTCGCACCTCGAGCCTGTTGTTGCCTTGCCGTTCTTCGTACAGCTGCCCTGCACCTGCACCAGCTCCGTAGGCAAACCATATAGAAAAATAGAAGACGATACGTTATTGTTAGAGAAGGATTTGGTGGGCTTTGGGCCATCTATCGCGCAGGATAGCGAGAATTGGAACGGAGGCTCGACGCATCGTGTTTTAGGTCCCGGCAACGCAGTAATGTCCCATTAGCTTGGAAGACATAACCGTTTGTATGAACACTGGAGAGAGTTGCTGTCGCAAGATCAGTCGTGCGCGCAGGAAAGACATACTTCACCTCAGCTGGTAGTCTTTTACTTCAGCTGGTTGCCTTCACTCCAGCTGACTTCGGACAAGTCGGAGCTGCCACGAGAGTATAAGAAACCCACCGCGCTCTGCTCGTAGACCATTTGCCCTACAAGTCTTTTCTCGAAAAGCGTTCTCAACTCCCCTTGAGAACTCAACTATCGCCCCCTAGCCGCTGTACCGTCGCCCTCGCACCATGTCGCAGACACAACCGTCCACACAACAGGTCCTGGATCCTCGCCGATTGGGGAGGAACAACTCAGGCCTGAACGATGTCGATGCCACTGATGTGATCGCGGTACTACATCCTACCACCCCTTCTGCCATCAAGATCGTCGAGAACGCGGCAGACCGCTGCCCCCAGCATGTGCTTTTGCGCAACTCTCCCAACCACGACTCGATGAATCTATCCTTGACAGACATCGAAGAGCAGGAGACGATCATCATAAACGACAAAGGTGAACGGATAGGTCAGAGCTCCAGAGCAGGTGCTGATCTAGCCCTACGCTTGTCCTCAGCGTCAACTCTAGTGTACAAGAGCCAAGGCTTCATCTTCGGACGAAACCCGAACAGTTCTGATATTGTCTTCGGACAAGATTCTGGGAAGCGCATTAGCAACCAGCACTTCCGTATCTATATCAACCTGGACGGCATTCTCATGGTTGAAGACATGTCCACCAACGGCACCATCGTCGACGACCAGCTGCTGAAGTCGAAGGATAAGCGGTTCAACAAAATTCGCATGATAAACTCCGGATCCGTCCTCTGCATTCAGAGCACTAACGACGCAGAAATGATCAAGTTCATAGTCCGCGTCCCATCGCGCGGATCTTACAGGGGTCGTTTTGACCAGAAGCTCAAGGAGTTCATTGCTGACTGTGCGGAGGGTGATGACAAGACTAGAGGTTAGTTCGAGCACTCTCAGAACAGATTTGATTCTCACATATCATAGTCGTCCAGCGCATCGGCAAGAATTTCGGAGCCACCACGATGAAGTGGGATGGTGGAACCAAGTACAACATCGTTGGTGAGTTCCCAAACATTTCTTCCTATGATCAATTACTCACCTCTGGCAGGCGTTGTCGGTAAAGGGGCCTTTGCAACCGTACACCAACTGGCTACTAAGATGGAAGGCAAGCTCCTTGCAGCTAAGGAGTTGGAGAAGAAGCGTCTAGCGAAGTCCGGGAATCTCGACAAGAAGCTAAACAATGAGTTGGGGATTATGCAGAGCCTCCATCATCCCAACATCGTCGAGTTCGTCGAGTGTCACGACCAAGGCGATTATTTGTACATCATCATGGAGTATGTGCGTCACGGCGACCTACAGGCATACCTCCATCATAACGGCCCCATGAGTGAGAGTCTGGTCCGAACCATGGCTCAACAGATTTTGAGCGCTCTTGCCCACCTTCACCGCCTACAGATCACGCATCGCGACATTAAGCCGGACAACATTCTCATTGCTGATGTTGTTCCGTTCCAAGTCAAACTATCTGACTTCGGTCTATCGAAGGTAGTGAAGCACGACGAGACATTCCTCAAGACATTCTGCGGTACCTTGTTGTATTGTGCTCCTGAGGTCTTTCCCGACTATGGAGAGTCCAAGGGTACCAAGCGCCGACGAGGTGCGAAGCAATACCACCAGTACAGCTCGTCTGTGGATATCTGGTCATTTGCTGGAGTTCTGTGGTACGCGCTATGTAATGAACCGCCATTCAGGGGCATTGCCGATCAGACTGGCCAGGCGATGTTCAACAACATCACCACTACACCGCTCGATCCTTCGCCGCTCACACGGGTTGGGGTGTCGGCTTCGTGCATTGATCTCCTCATGCAAATGCTTCAGATAGATCCGTCCAACAGGCCTGATGCTCGAGCCTGTCTCAGTCACCCTTGGCTGAAAGATGGCATTGTACTTCCTCTCGATCCTGTCCTCCAGTCCATCGCAGAGGAGGCAGAGGAGGTTGCCGAAGAACAACTTTCGCAGTTAAGCATTTGTGCCCCGCTTGAAGAGGACGAAATCCCTGAATCGGACGATGGGGTGGACGTGGACGACGAACTTCTTGCGCTTGTTGATAACGGCAGACAACCGAAACGCATCCGTGCGGATCCCCTGTATCCCCGCAATCAAGTGCGCGACCACGATGGAGAATCGAGCGTCGATGCATCCTTCCAATCTGGACACATCATCGACAAGGACGAGAGCTTCAAAGTCATGCCTAAAACCCAACAACCACGGCTCTTCGGCGAGATCGGCCAGTCTGCTCTACAGAGCTCCTGTGTTCTAAACCATGATGCACAAGAGGCCCTGTCTCCGCCGAACATGACTGAATTCAACTATGGAGAAAGTGGCTTTTTCTTTAGTCATACTGTAAGCCGAGCGGAGCGTGACGTCCCACGAAATGCTCCACCTCACTTAGACGGTGATGTCTCCTCAGCGAGTCTCCTGGGAACCGAGTCGATGGTTCAAGAGTTGGACGTGACATCGCCAGCCTCGCTTGCTTCTGTCGCCAATGAGCCAGCCACTCCTCGAACACCAGAAGTTCCACAACATAACTCGCTCGAGCAGTCCGGTAACCTTGCAAGCCAGATCAGCGAGCCAACTCCGAAGGCTCGACCATCTGGATCGAACCGTCATATCGTCGTTCCTGTGACAGCTTCCTACTATTATGATCCCCTGAACCCGAACACGCACAACCTGGAGTATGCCTCGAAGGTCAGTGGCTTTGATTTCATTGGTGCGCAGAAAGAGGCTACAGCGGGCGCCTCTGCCTACGAAGATACGACAAAGGAATCAGAAGCGAGCACTAGTTTCGCAAGTTCAACGGCGGCGGGTGACGCGGCGGGAGCTCCATCGCCATCCGCAGAAGTGCCTTCGGTGCCAGCCGAACTTGATATCCGGCCTCCACCGCGACGCCTAGGTAAGCTGGTAGCTACGCAAGATTCATTCGTGCCGGGTCTCGTGCTCAATATCGACAAGAGCAAGACTTCGTGGGGGCGACTTCCAAATAACACCCTTGTATATGAACAGAGTCGAGATACCCGCGTACCAAAGACAGCCTTTCTCATTTTCTGGTATTCCTCCGGAGGCAACAGTGCCGAGACAGTGCAAGACTTATCGCAAAAGAACAAGGATTGGACGAGTTTGGAGAAGCTGCATGTTGGCATTTGGACATGCGCAACCCACGGTATCTCGATCAACGGCAAGCATCTTCTGCAAAAGGACGAGAAAGGAAAGGCAATGTTTGGTCACCTCCACACGGGCGATATCATCCAAGTTTACCAGGACTCTCGTGGCACCGAATGCCTCAAGTTTCGCTGTGAGTTCTATCTCGGAATGGGCAAAGACCCTCGGGCTGCGGACAAGAGCTTCGAGATCTACAAAACCTAAGCGAGAAACGCGAGCGACTCTCGCAAGGTAACGCCTGCTTCAGGGACGTTTTTTTTTGTTCCCCACTGTGTTTCCTATGATATCCATATGAATTGTTAGCGGGCGTTGGCGGTTTCGGTATCTTCTATCAGTGTTGGTTGCATTGCCCAGCAGGTTTGCATTGGGTTGCAATGTAAGAAGAAGGACGAACCTTGGACCGGGTCTGCTGCAGGTTCGCAGATGTCAGGCGTATAGCACATAGCGGCGTAGCGAGTACGTAGACCAGTTGAAATAATCTAGTCAAGTCACGACTCTATATACACAAACTCTGCGCGGTATGTTTCCAAATTCATGCTCACTGTGCTCTTGTAGGATCAAGATAGTAGATGGAGGCCGTGCATCATCATCATCATCATCAAGACCTTCCAAGGTCGAAGGCCTCCCCAACAACATTATAATATACTCTTGAGATGTGAAAATGTCACTGCTCTATTGTTTTACTCAAGAATAGATCAATTAGTGTTAAGTGATATGGTGGGCGCTTTCACGTTCCCATTCCTACTTGCAAGAGCCGTCCACTGGCGTGGTATACCATTTTGAGTCTAGCGCCGGGCTCCCGGACTACCTGACATCTGTCTCCAACGCTCATGATCAGTCAGTCCCACGCTCCTCTTGCAACTGTCGTTAGATCAGGATGCGGGGCTTCTGGGCGCTGCCGGCAGTGCTACGCATAACACTCGCCCATCAGCATGTGTTCAGCGTATTTGACGATCTGCTCGCATTTCCACAGGTATGACGGCATGCGCCTCAGGCAGCTAGATGTGCACGAGCTTACAGCAGCCAGTACGAAGTCGCGTGGCCAGACACGTTCATACTAGAGGGCGAGGCGACCGCTCTCCTCAGCCAGAAGACGTCGACGCCGCTCAGCAGCTCCAGCATAGCGACGGCTAGCTCTCAGCAAACACAGGAGCTCTCCAAGCACGCGCAACGTCCCTCAGATGCACCGGCTACCAATGAAGCGCTACCGATCTCGTACGAAGCTGTGGTTCTGCAGGGCCAGCGTTACCTCTGCAGCATACCCATAATCTCAGAGGATGTGCCACAAACCAACTCGACAAACGCCGAGGAAGCAAAGGCCGAGGAGGAGAAAGAGCTTGTGCGCGCAGCAGATCGCGGGTGGGAGCTGCTGGAGGGCATGCGGGGCAATTGCATATACTACCTCAGCGGATGGTGGAGCTACAGCTTCTGTTACAAGGACGAGGTGAAACAGTTCCACCAGCTGCCACCAGGTCGCGGCGTGCCCCATTACCCTCCAGTTGAGGACACGAGCGTGCATAGCTTTGTGTTGGGTCGCTACTCCAAAGACGGAAAGCGCAAGAAAGAGGAACCGCGTAAGACACTCGGCAACGAGCAGGGCAGCAAGGACGCTTTTGATGACGAGGGCAATGCGCCTGACGAGGACGACAATGCACTCGAGATCCCACGCCTTGAGACGAAAGGCTCCAGTCGGTACATGGTACAACGCTTGACGGACGGCACAGTGTGCGACCTCACTGGCAGGCCACGCAAGATTGACGTACAGGTGAGCTGCACAGACCCTCTTTCCCAGATCATAGCTGACATGACTATAGTTCCACTGCAATCCTCAATCTGCCGATAAGATTGCCATGATCAAAGAGACAAGCACATGCTCCTACCTCATGGTCATAGATACTCCACGCCTCTGCCACGATGTCGCCTTCTTGCCTCCACAGAAGAACCTCGCGCACCCAATCACTTGCCAAGCTGTCATCGCTGCAGCGGACGCGGAAGAATGGACCGCTGCTACAATCGAAGCTAAGATCCGCGAAACGGAGCGCTTGCTCGCACTCGCCGAGTCGGAGAACAACATGAACGAAAACCCTTTGAGAGAGATGAGTGATGATCTGGAAGGCTCTACAAGGCGCGGAGCCATTATTGGAGGTATTGAGGTTGGCGCCAAGGTTCTTGTTGGAAGCGAAGGCAAGGTTATCGAGAAGAGCGTTGTAGTGGGTGGGGGAAAAGAAACGTATATCGGCACTGTAGCCAGTAGCGATGGCACGCAGATGTCCAAAGAGGAGATGAAGAAGCTGAACATCCCCGACCTAAAGGACGTGGAGAAGCTGAAGACCAATCTGCGAAAGTTGGCTGGAAAGAAAGGCTGGAAGCTTGACCTCGTCGACACTCCCCGAGGAAGGGAATATAGGGGCATCATTGAGGCTGAGGATCAAGACGATGAGACATCGAAGGACAACAAGAGTGGCGCAAAGAAGGATGGTAGAGCGGCAGATGGGGCAAAGTCAGGAAAAGGCACAGCGAAGGGCAAGGGAGCTGGTGAGCAGGAGTCTGTCGAACCTGTCGACGAGGATGATGTTGCTGTGGAGGATGAGGAAGAGCAAGTGCACGAGGGGAGCGAGGAAGTGTATAAAGACGAATTGTAGGAGTCTACATTGCTATTTCCGTAATACAGACTGACGATACCACTCTGCTGTTGCTTCTCATGTCATTGCATACTGTTCGCAGTGACGACTAACTAGACTACTGGCAGATTTTGATCTGAGACATCGTACTCGTATCAGAACATTTCTCTGTCACTCTGATCTAGTCCACAAAGAGCATTGTACAGCAAAAGGAAATAAATTTAATCAGTGAAAGTCGGTGAGCTTTCCTGTTCGAACAGTCGAATGGAGCAAGATTAGCTCGTCTTGACCAAATTGGGCCTAGTTCCGGACGCGTTGTCTGTCCCCGCATCCGATTTCAACAGACACGGACATATCTAACCTTGTTTCAGAGGTTAGGCCTCACAGTCTCACGCAGTCAGACCGTGTCACTACGCGCCATTGATGCCATTCAATCGTCCGTTTGCTCACAGAGCTGAGAAAGAGCCAGACCATGGCGCTGAAGCAGTGCAGCATGTGCGATCGCACATTTACCAAACTCGAGCACCTCAAGAGACACGAGCGGTCGCGTATGTAAAACGTGATCGGCGAAAGAAACACTACAAGGCTAATGTTCATCTTAGACACAAAAGAGCGCCCCTATGAGTGCCCAACATGTAACAAGAGCTTTTCACGAAGGTATTATTGAACCGGATTCTCATTCTTTCACATATCTAATGCGATGGTATAGCGACGTCCTGTTTAGGCATTGCAAAGGTCACAGTCAAGTCGCATTGAATCGCCGAAAAGACCATGACGACCAAGGTCATGGACAGATGCAAGCCCTAGATGGAACGAATCAACCCTCGCAATATCACCTTGCAGGACACATGGCTGGACCTACCCCTGCACCTTCCTTGCAAGGTGGGGACATGCCGATGCCAGATAATGTTCCGGCAATCCATGCAAACAGCGGACATCGCATGGAGGCACTTATCAATGCCGCGCAGCACCTCGAGCCTGCCGCATACCCAGCGTGGCAATCTCCTAGCTCGATACATCATGAGAACTACCAGCTGGCAGGACATCATGATAGCAGCCTCGGACCGCCAATTGACCCATCTATGGAATCTCTCTCCTTTGCGCCAGCAGCGAACGTGAACAACTTCGACCCTTGGGCTTTTGAAATAATGCAAAGCCACCAAGCCATGCTAGCTCAAAGCCAGTCGAACTCCTTGAAATCCTGGCTCTTCCCGTCGGATTCCAACACGGATACGCCAAACACGTCACACCATCCGGAGCTTGATGAACCATTGTACCACGATGCTACGGCTGCTTCGCACGATGAGCACGGAAGCGCATCTGATGCCATGTCAATTGCATCAAGGATACCTCGCGAGCGATTTGCAAGAGTAGCAAGATGCTGGCCACCTCAGATGACAAGGACAACTCGCTTGATGCCTATCCTGTGGCAAGACATCGCAGCTGCCGGCGGCTCTTACATATTCTCCGATGACACCGTGCAGACAATGGAACAACACTCGTCGAATGATGAGCGAAAGAATTCGCGATGGTGCTTGGATGACTCCGGCAGAAAGTCTCTCGAGGATACACTTGCTCAAGCGCAAAATGCTGGCAGTTCGCACGCAGATCATAGGGGTAGTCTGGCAAATGCGAGCAACTTGCCGTTTCCGCCCGTCGAGATTCTGGATATCGCTCTAGAGATGTACCAAAACTACTTCCATCCGACGCTCCCTGTCATCCACGTACCGACGTTCTCCGCGAAACAAGCTGCGAGGCCGCTTCTGCTTGCGATGTGTCTTGTTGGCCTCAGCATCATTGGCACAGCAGGGGCCGTCAAGTTCGTCACACAAAGCTTTCCCAGTTTGTTGAACCTTGTGTTGTCGGATCTCCGAGCTTTGCGCTCCAGCGAGGACCCACCACAACGACACATGCGGACTATCGCTACTGGTCTTATAGCACTCAATTTGGCCTCTATCACGGGCCGAAAGAATAGAATCGCATTGGCGGAAGAGCTGTATATTGAGCTACTCACTGTAGCGCAAAATCAGGGTGTCTTCTCCGTCAACGATGGTGCTAACGTCGGTGCCATACTAGACTCTCTGGCAAATATAGAGCACAGATGGAGGGCTTGGATCAATATTGAGTGCGTGAAAAGGGTGACCTTTGGCTTAATCCAAGCGGACTGCTGGTGGGCAGGCCACTTATCAAGCTCACCGATCATTCGCCCTGAACTCATACAATTATACCCTGTTACCAACCATAGCTTGTATCAGGCAGAGTCCGCGATAGCATGGAGCCGTCTACTAGGCTCTGGAGTGCCACACCACATCGATGCCATTACACCGTACCCCGACCTAGCTCCTGCCCCGAGCCCACATTCTTTGGATCTACCGTGTAATCAGCTTACGCTTATCTCGCTCCGGATGCTTGAAGCCAACGACAGGCTGGGTGCCAAGGTCGATCATGGAAATCTGGAACCATGGCGGGCCTATGCAGATGATGCACGCAGCCATGGCATAGTGCCACTTGTCACGAGCTTCAGATCGATCAACGACTTGAACTCGATTGTCCTTTGGCACAAACTATGCATGAAGCTCAGTGCCAACGTACAGCATTTCGAGCTCGCTGCTGGGAGAGCTGGTGCAAGACCCGCGGCGACAGCGCTGGAGCAAATAGCCACCTGGACGCAAACCCCGACGGCACGACGATCCATTCTACACGCAGCGCACATCTACAAGTTACTGTCGGACCGTAAGGTTTCTGAAATAGTTCATCCGCACAGCATCGTTGCGTTGTTCCACGCTGCGTTAGTCCTTGGACTCTACGTCTTCACCGTGTCCGATGTTCAGCATCGCGACACTCCTAGCTACGAGCTATCAGAGCCAGTGAATTGGACTGCGATCGAAGATCTTGGTCTTTCGTATACCCCGCAGCATCACGATACAGGCTCGGCAGCCGCACGATTCATCAATGGCGGAGGAGCCGTCAGCATGGGCAATGCAACCCTTGAGGGCGGCTATGCAGCTGCTCGAAAGACCCTGTTGCATTGCGCTGATCTCATGGAGGGCATGGGACGTTGGAAGAGCAGAACATTCTCCCAAATCCTACACATCATGAGCGACGATCTCACCGAGTTCAACGGTCCCGATCACGATGACGGCTGATTGGTTTTAACATATAGGTGCATTTGGGCTTTGATTTGATATGTTTAATCGTAATTATGGGATCCCGGTCATGTATTATACCCCTCGAAACTAAGAATCAGGACCACTTCGAATTCCTCACCTTCATCTGCATACCATCTCTAGGCTTGGCCTCGAAGAGAAACTCCTGGAAGGCTCGATCTCCAAAGGTCAAATCCAAATCTGTCCACGGCACTCGCTGCGTCTTGTTCGGCTTAAGACCAGTGCATGTGAAATCAAACTCTCGTATCGTCAGGAGCAGAATAATCTTCAATTCGTCCATGGCGAGCGGCTGCCCAAGACACGCCCTGGGTCCTCTCTCGAACGGCCGCCAAGCATGGCGTGGGAGGTCGTCGCGCGCGAAACGCTCCGGGTCGAACGCCTTCGGATCTGGAAAGATGGCCGGGTTCGTATGCATTGTGTGTTGTATGGGCAGGATCACAAGGCCGGTGGTGGGATCTCGTCTCCCTTTGTATCCGAGGAAAGCATCGGCGTGCTCTCTGGGAACCGTACCGCCGACAGGATACAGACGCAGCACCTCTTTGATAACATTGGTGGTGTTGACGAGACTGTTGAGTTTTGTCGGTTCCATGCACAGGATCTCGTATGAAGCATCGATGCCGGGCGCAAACACCCGGTCATGCTCCTCTCGCAGTTTCCGCACGACCTCGGGATGAATGGAGAGAAGCATGTACATGAAGGAAGCCGTATCCGTCGTTGTACCCGAACCTGCTGCGATAAGCGTGCGTATCTGTGTCAGTATGTCCTCCAGAAATTTTGGATCCATGCCACTCTGGCGCGTTTCGGGCCTCTCCCGCAGATATTCCTGCAAAATCAAGTCGAGAATGATGCTACCCTTCCGCTTCTCCAGGTTGACCTCGTTCTCTCGCACATAGCTGAAGCGCTCCTGGACGGATTCGGTCAACACAGCATCGAGCTTGCTCTTCGCAGCTTTCCGCCTGCGGATGGCCAAGTGCTTCCTCACGAAATCGACGGCCCAGAACTCGCGCACCTGCCTGTGAGCCCGAGTCATCTCTTCCCAGTACCGCATCACAGAGCTGCCATGACCCATCGCCTGCGCACCCAACGAACGTCCAAACGTCGCCGTCCCAATCACATCCAGCGTCAAGCGCTCCATGTACTTTTCAGACTCAAAGTCCTCGCCGCTCTCCGCAAGCCTGCTCACAATGGCACGAAACTCCATCACATTCGCGCCCACCATGGGCCTCCGCTCGGTCACGCGTGTGATGGCAAACGCAGGCGCAAGCATCTTGTGCATCTTCTTCCACTGCTCGCCGCCGGACGTGACGATGTTCCCCTCTCCGATCAGAGAATTGACCATCTTGGCCTCCTCCATGTGCTTCTCGTGGTTGCGCTGCACGGTCAGGTGCTGTGCGACGTCCGGGTCGGTGACGACGCAGATGCTGGGCGCCAGGGGCCAGAGGTCGAGGTAGAAAATTCCGGGCAGATTGTACAGGTGGGTCATGGTCGTTACGGCGGCTTGGATGTGCGAGTGTTTGGGGAGGAGGGCAAACGTATTGCCTAGCAATTTAAGGTGGCCCCAGATGGGGGAATGGGGCGGTTTGGGCTGGGATTTCTTTCAGTATGTATGATAAAAAATGTAAAACGATATGTTGTTTTTTCCTGGGAGAAACGACCTACCAGGTCCTTGTAGAAGCGTCTTCGCTGCATCAGACTCATGGCCGAAGTAGCCCAGCGCGACAGCCAGGGCTGTTAGCACGAGTGTAGGCCATGGCAGCCTTGCGTTCACGCTCGGGGCGGTTGAGCTAGAGGTGGCATTCATAGCGGGAGACGACACGACGGCTCAATCTGGCAGGAGATATACACATGCTCACGTACAGAGTGGGCAAAGTCGAAGCACAGCACCACGAACCCTTTATAGATGGAGAGAAGCTTTGCGGCTGACCCGTGTCTCAAGCCACAACCAAGCCATCACATCACCACGCCGCATGCAGCAGGAAGCAACCCCCCATTCTCGCAACATGAGGCATATCCAGATACACACGTTTGTTAGGCGTTTCGTTCCTGCAGTTCATGATCTACGTTCGGACCAAGCATTTATTAGCCTAAAGTAGCTTAGCCTCCGAAGGATTCGGGGTTCTCGACTGCGCAGCACGTGCAAGGGGATTGGTTGGACCGCGAGCGTAGGGCCAATCATGGCGCGATAAGTACAGGTGTCGGACTGTGGGAGGGTTAGGGTTGGGGTTCGCATCTGTGGAGCTTATGCAGGTAGGCCTGGAATTGAACCGGACGAAGCTGTCGAATGTATCTGCAGGGCAAAATGAAGAGTCCAGGTTTCGTGGTGTGTTGCAAGGACGGGGTACGCTAGTCGCGAACGGGACGGTAAGCAATACACTGGACCATGGTGAGGTGCCTCATTCCAACATTGAGAACGTCTTCAGGGGGCTACGTAGCTCGTTGGCTGCAGTTAACCATTGCTGTTTTCCTAAATGGTGTTTCAAGGTGGGGTATGTGAGATTCGTGCTGATTTGCAACAATTCGACTCTATACAATCAATACGACGCGGCAGCGTGGCAGCCTCGCTGTTTTCTCCTTGTAGCACTGAAAGGATTTGCATACATGGTCGTCTTTACATTTCTCTGTTTCGTTACCAGGTGATTAAATCCTGTGATAAAGGATTTGAGTTGCGAAGGTAAATGCAGTCTTAGTTGAGATGTGATTAGTACGGTGATGTTGGACATCCCGATGAACCACCGCGAGGGGTACAGTACCCTACATTAATTGGGGTCCTTCACTTTCCAGAGAACGTCTCCCCATCCGTCTCGTTGCTTGATGCGCACCTCCAGGTCTGCGTCTGGATGAGGCCTTGCTGTAGCTGCTGTCATCTTGGACAGGCCGAACCGTGGCTGCTTCACAGGCCGACCGTCAGGCCTCTTGATATCGTAACCCATGATCAGCATAGTCATAGTGCCCATTATCTCCGTTATCGCAAAGTAACGCTCAGGGCAAAACTCCCTCCCTCCCCCAAAAGGGACGTAGGCCAATTTACGGAGGTGAGTGAAAGAGTTGACTTCTTGTTCCAAACTCTTTGTTTGATGCTCGGTCTCAGTCTGATATGGCTGTGGTTCTAGAAATCGGCTTTCATCGAATTCGTCGGCTTCCGCGCCCCAGATAAGTGGGTTTCGATGGTGAAGAGCTACAGGTAGCAAAATGCTCGTCCCTTTCTTCAGGATGTAGGTTTGCTCCTGTCCATCATCATGAATGGATGTCACTGTGGTATCTTCCAGAACTCGGCGATGCAAAGTTCCTGTCGCGACGAGACGCTGTGTTTCCCGCACAACAGAAAGCAAAAGCGGACAGGGGTTTTCAATTGTGTCGGCGTCCACTACAATAGACTTCGGGGTCATGTCTCCTTTTGCAACTTCCTCTTGGTCGATAGAGAGGGCAGTGATCAGTTCATCTCTCAGTCGACTCAGCAATACTGGCCGGCTAAAAACATATGCCACGCACCAGAAAAGCGTGGGTACTGTGTTGACTAGCGCTCCATGAACGATAGTCACATGGGTTGCGGCTATCTCTCGGGCGCTGAATCCGTATTCACGTTGAATGGCGGCTATATCTACCGTAAACGCGGCAACGAGGCTCTCGTCGCTCGTACTATCGGAAACGTCGTGGTTCGCTGTGAAGTAAGCTTTGAGAGCATTTTCCATAGTATCGTGTGACAGCTTTGAATCGCGATAGGTAACGTCGATGAGGGAAGTTCGACCAGTAGGGCCGCCAGCTTCAAAGGTCCTGATAAGATGAGAAAGCATATGTCAGCCTATCTCAAAAGGCGTTCTGGTGAGAATTCTTCATAGAACACTTACCAGTAAGATTCAACCAAAGAGGGATCTAGTCTCCAAGGGTTGTGCTCTTCGCCTAACAAAGATGATGTCGTCGAGATTGTCAGGACAGTGCGTAGCCAGAGCCAAAGATTATCCGTTGATATGGCGCCTTCATCCACGATACCAACATTTCCAGACTCACAGATCTTTCGTAGTAGCCTGGCAAGTTCTTGAATAAATGTAGCTGCCATCCTCTTCCGTCGTGTTCCATTCATCCTCGAAACAAATAACTGTATCACACTTGTGTGCAGCCCTTCTGCATAAGCCTGCTTCGCCGGTGCTGAAAGATCGTCCATCCGATGCACGAACTCGACAACAAACGGTGCGAAGCTAAGGTTCTTATTGCGAAAAACTGCTTGCACAAAAGATGGCGAGTTTACGACATACACTTTGCCCAGAATCACAGGCAGTGTGAAGATGGCATGAGGCATTTTTCTACTAACATCAAGATAGAGTCAGTTGGGTAGCTTGAACCAAGTGAAAATTTGCTTATCCTAAGTCGTTGATATACTCATGGGAATATTTCATCAAGCCCCAGAGATGTCCGACAAACGAAATGATGTGCCGAACGATAGGGGGCTCTTTTGAGGCAACGAGCGTGACCCGCGTACGCCATGTGCGAAAGCATCCGACTGTGACGATAAGAATGAACAGGACGAATGAAGCGACAACGTGTGCGAAGAGATACATGTTGCCGCCTGGATCAGATGTAGTTGCTTTGCTTCAACTATGTGCAGTGAAGAAGTTCTACGGAACTTTTGCCCATACTTATCCCTTATGTCCGATCCATATATCTGGCAACATACAGCATCATTCGAGCGATGATGCTACAAACCAACCTAAACGCCGTCTCGTGATGATTCTTGTTGTTCTCCAGTGTGGCTAATGGAATCGAGAAATGGTACTGATAGCGGGTGTTCATGAGGTCTATTTCAAATCTGGAATGAAGCACCGATGGTACATAGTTACCTCACTACAATGGACCGCAATGTTTGGGACTATTCGATCCTTTCACCAATCAGATGATGCCACCGATGCTAGTGTAGGAACATATGATTGTCCTCAAAGCTTGGTCAGACATGAAGTAAAATGTGATAACACAGAAATAGGGACGAGAAGTGATGATGTATTGATGGCCTGGATGTGAAACACTAGTCCTAATTAGGACATTTCACACCCAAGGTGCCACTGCACTCCGAGGCGAGGTGTTCTTTTCAACAAGACCATCATTTGCAATCCTACAATTTTTGGGGCAATTTCACCACCACAAGAAACACAGCAGCGTGAAAATAACTACAGCTCAGGTTGTGTAGTTCTCTAGGACTTATACGTTGTGCTGAAAGTTCAGATGGGATACATACTAATTAAAGAAGCTTCTTCCTCTTATCAAAATCGTCCAGAAACCAGCCTGCAGGCAGAATGACTGTGCCAGTCAAGCTCGAGCTTGAGACACATCCACGGATGCACTCGACAGGCTCTCTGGACGATCTCAAGCCTGTCATGCTGACACCTGTAATTGGGAATGAATTCGTGAAGGGTAGCCTCAACATCGTGGATGATATCCTTCATGCCCCTAATGCAGATCGACGCATAAGAGACCCTGCCATCATGAGTACGTATCTTCTCCTCTAACCCCTACAGTAAAACACATCTGTTAACAGTAGTGAAGTTGCCGAAAGAGGAGTTGTGTTCTTTCGCGGTCAAAGTAACATCACGAACGACTTACAGAAGGAGTTTTTCTCCCGCATGGGTACCTTGACTACACGCTCAGTCGATCACGGTCTGCACACCCATCCAATCTATATGAGCGACCGCGAATTCAACGACCGCGATCCGGAGATCAGCACGATCGATTCAGCGGCGCTGAAGAAAGTCTGGCAGGGTGACTCGGGTACACGAGCTGCTGTATGGCACAGCGACATATCATTCGAGCCTGCTCCAGCGGACTTTACTTCTCCGCGGTTGACGCAGCTCCCCAAAACGGGAGGGGACACTCTCTGGGCATCTGGGTATGAGATGTACGACCGCATAAGCAAGCCATATCGCGCGTTTGTAGAGGTTCTGACGGCAACTCACGTCGCTGATCACTTCCACCGTGCCTCGGCGGCAGGAAAATTTGAAGTGTACGAGAAGCCAAGAGGGTCACCGTTGAGTGTCGGTGTCGGCCTTAGCGCAGAGCATCCTGTTGTCCGTACGAACCCCATGACAGGATGGAAATCGATTTATGCGGTCGGATGTGAGTATCTTGGGTCATCCTTCTAGTCAGTTCCATGCACTGTTGGAAGGGCTACTAACAGAGGTGACATAGATCCGGTTCTGAAAAAGGTCAGCGGGCTTACAGCTCGTGAAAGCGAGAATCTGTTCAATTACTTCCATGACCTAATTACGTACGGACATGACCTCCAGGTTCGTCTGAAGTGGCACGAAGCCGGTGATATTGGTAATTTATTCATCTCGTCTTGCTTGCTCGTCAATTTGCTGATGAACAACAGCTATCTGGGACAACCGAAGTGTCTTCCATAGCGCAACTTTTGACTTTGACGGCTTTGGCGATCGCAGTGGAAATCGGGCAGTTGGAGTCGGCGAGGTGCCTTACTTTGACCCTGGCAGCAAGTCCCGACGGGAGGATTTGGGGATCGAGGATACTGTTCCGCCATTTCACTGGTAACGATGTCTAGTTTGGCTCTCAATCGATAGAACCGTAGTGTCAAGCTGGTGGACCTACTGTGTATTAGGGTCGATCGAAAATACGCTTGTGGATCACTTAGTGTCGGTCTAGATTGAACGAATGGATCGCTTATTCTTGACGGATTGATTCAATTGATTTGAACCATTGTAAAAGCCGAGCTATTCGCCCTACTGCAGAAAGACGATAGCACAACAGCCACGAACCGTAAAGTATTGACCTACCCAGATATCTACACGTTTGATTTCAGTGTGCTCACACATCCTAGCTGAATCTGGAACGGCTGCGGAAGATTTGCGGCTAAGTGATCGGCCCCTTTGTTATGCATCTACACAATTGTTTGAGCATGGAGCTACTATCTCTCCCCTCTGTTTTACGTTGATTCCAACAGTGATAGCGATCATGCTGGAAGAGCATTCCGTCTTGCACTCAAGCACAGTTCTTGTGACCGGTGGTAGCGGTGGTCTTGCCAGTCAGATCCTTCGGCTCTTCTCAAAACATGGCTGCAAACAGCTGCATTCTGTCGATCTTCGACAACCGTCTCGCCCCCTTGAAGGCATCCAATATCATACAGGAGATCTTACCGACCTCAAAGCGATGCGCCGCATTTTCCAATACACAAAGCCTGATGTGGTGATACACACAGCCAGCCCAAAATTCGATATTCCCAACCGCATTCTGTATAAAGTCAACGTCGAAGGCACCAAAACTTTGATTCAAGTCGCAAAAGAAGTTGGAACTCGATCCTTTGTGTACACGAGCTCTGCAAGTGTCGTCAGCGATGTCCAGACCGACCTCAAGAATGCCGATGAGACTTTCCCTGTAAATCTCGACGATCAGCAGCCGGAGTACTATGTATACACCAAGGCTGTTGCGGAGACCTACGTCTTGTCGCAAAACGATCGAACTCAAAGCCCATCGCCGCGCTTCTTGACTTGCGCCATCCGGCCGTCTGGCATTTTCGGCTTTGGCGATCTCGTGGTACTTCCTGGGATTCTAGACGCATACTATCGTGGGCAGACCAAGGTGCAGATTGGCGACAACCAGAATCTCTTCGACTTTACCGAGAACACAAATGTAGCGTATGCGCACTATCTTGCCGCCGCCGCGTTGGTCAGAAACCAGAAAAGCCTACCTGAGGATGATGTTAAGATAGATGGGGAGGCGTTCTTCATCACAAACGATGAACCTCAATGCTTCTGGGACTTTACACGGCTGGTCTGGGGATACGCTGGGGACACCACGCAGCCGGATCAGGTGTGGGTGATCAAGCGGTCATGGGCATTGCTGCTCGCAGGGACGCTGGAGTGAGTGTTCTGGGCCTTCGGTAGGGAAGCACCTTTGACGAGAACAAAGGTCCGACTCAGCTGTATGACGAGGTACTTTTGTGTCGACAAGGCGAAGAAAAGACTTGGGTACAAGCCGATAGTTGGGCTCAAGGATGGACTGAAGCGGGTTGTGGACGACCGTGTCAGTCGGCGCAATACTGTTCTAAGTGCAAACGGCGACCCGGATAAGAGACAGTAATGTCTATTCAATTTTGTCATGGTGTAAGACTACTCTGTACTAGTTGAGATGATAATATAGATGTTCGACATACCTTTCCTAATTTACTATCCTTTCATCATGTGAATCCTAGCCTTAACATCTAGATTCTACCATTCCCTTTTCAAAGCTTACTCGCATACCCGCCCACCTCCTTTGTGAAGATGACCTTCATCGGCGCTGCAAGCAAATCCTCTTCCTTCAATGTCTTACCCATCTTCTTGAAATCCGGGCTCTTCGCGTGTGCCGCGATGGACGCTTGGTCCTTGTATCTGTGTGCATGTTAGCTGCAATCACACCACGTGATTGAATTGAAGAAGGGGGGAGGGGAGGGGTTACGTCTCGAGCATGACGAAGACGGGCGCGTCGCCTTTCGTTTCGCGCTGCAGGTGGTAGCGCAGCGTGCCCGGTTCGTTGGCCTTGACGGACTGCGCTGCTTGCTTGAGGAGCTCCTCGACCTGGGTGGTGGATATTAGCGTCTGTGGTTCTGTGCGTGGAGACGGAACGTACCCGGTCGGCCTTGCCGGCTTTGGGGGTGATGATTGCTACGATGTCGATGGTCATTGCGGATGCTGTGTGCGTTTCTCTGTTTGGTATGTGTATATGCAGTATATGAAATCGAATACAATTATTCAAAGATGTGGTTGTGACTTGCGAGAGTTCTCCGCTCTTCCATGGGTAGTAAAAGCCGAAAGATGCCGAGGTACGTTAAGGTGACGCCTATCATACCTTAGTAGTGTTGTCGATTTTACATCCACGATTGCTTCTTGATGCAGCATAGACTACACCACCTTGCCAGCTCTGACCGCCCACCGAGGTGTCTTGAAGATTCTAAACTACAAGAAGCAATGAATGATCACACCCAATGAGATGACTTCTTTCCTCACCAAATATGTGCTATACGCCAATCAACGCCTAAACTTGTGTGATCCCTACTCATCCTTGCAGCATGCTCGGTGGGTGATTGGAGCTGGCAAGGCGCTGTACATACAAGAGTATCACACATCCTGTGCGGGAAATTGTGTGTTGCTAATACTCAGCGCCGAGTAGTTAGTTTTCAGGTACCCATTGGAGAGAGCCACGTCACGACTTCGACCAACAACAACTTACAACTAACTCATCTTGTTCCGTACGAGTCTCCACCGTGTCCTTATCCATGCCAAGGCCCCCATCTCTGCAACTAGCTCTTTCTACAACATACAACGACTACATCCCACGAATTGGCAGTAAGCTGAGTAAGATTGCCCGGGCTTTAAATGGGTCTTGTTGTACGGTTTTGGGACATTGTGCCCGGAGCTTCCGATAGATGGCCGCCTCACCGGTGAGACCGGTATTCTTCAAGTATAAAAGACAATCTTCGAATTTCCCGTGTGTAACATCAACTACCTTGAACCCTTCATTCCCATACACTTCTTAGATCGAACCAAGGAGACAGCCATCATGGTTTACGTTGTATTCATGTTCATCGCACGTAAACCAGGCATGAGCCTCGAAGCCTTTAAGGACCACTACGAAAACAAGCACGTCCCCCTCGTCCTCCAGGTCCTCGGCGACGAAGCCCCCGTCCGTCACACTCGCCACTACCTCCAGCGCAACCCGGCTGCCGCTGAAGGCGACGACGTGCCTCCGCCCCTCCTCTTCTTTGGCGACGCGTCGACAATCGACTATGACTGCATTACCAAGGTCGAATTGAGAGACGAGGAGCATTTCCAGGCTTTCAATGTGAAGTATGCGAGTAGCCCGCTCAAGAAAGAGCTTGAAGAGGATCAGTTAGCGTTTTCGGATGCGAGCAAGTTCCGAGTTTTGGCTGTGGGGAGTATAAGTGTCACAGAGCCTTGAAATGGAGACGGTTTTGTCGATGTCCCCTAGCAGGCCAGTCGCCTGTTGGAGAAAAATTTGTCTCGAAGTTGAGATGCAAGAGGATATCAGATAGTCAATCGATCAATGGAATCGCATTCTGACCTTTTTATGAACTCAGCCCTTGGTTTTTGAGTTGCCAACAATCCATCTATCCTTCACAATTCACTACGCTCACTCATCGTCTCCGCGTCGGCAACCTTCCTCAACCCAAGATCATACTTATCCCCCGCCTTCAGGAAATAAAACCTCGACCCCGGCGGCGGCAAATTTTTCAGCTCACTCCCCTCCCTCGACCAAAACCCCCCATCATAAAACGCCGCATACGTGCTCCCAATCACCTCCGCCTCGTTCTTGCTCACAACCAACGCGGTATCCTCATCAATCGCAATCCCCAGCAACTCAGGATACGCCTTCAAAACATCAAAAAGATCAAACTGCCGGTTCCTCACAAGAAAATGCTGGTCAATCGCCGTATTCCTCAGGTACCCAAACCCCACCGTGTGATCCCCAATCATCACCTGGTTATTCTGCGTATCCCCTCTGGCAAGAAAAGATCCCTGAATGCTAGCGCCCGCACTCGATCCAGACACCACTCCTCCTCGTTCCAGCACCGCTCGGACCGCAGCCTCCATCTTGGTCCCCGCGTAAGCGTCTACAAGGCGCCACTGACGCCCGCCGCCGTAGAAGACGCCTTTGGCCGCGAGCAGCGGCGCGACGAAGGCGTCTGTGTCGGCCTCTTCCGGGTCGTACGTGTGTAGCACAGTCACGTTGGTGGCGCCGAGACGGCGCAGCGAGACGGCGGAGGAGAAATTGGCGTTGTATATGGGCTCGCCGCCTGCGGTAGGGATGACGACGAGTGGCGCGTTGGGCCCGCCCGCGAGATCGATGATGCGCTGCCAGATGCTGTCGCTTTGTAGATTGCCGCCTACAATTACGAGGTGGCCATTTTCAGGACCGATGGAGGTGGTGTTGGTGGTGTTGAGGGGTTGCGCGGATGTCGTGGCTGCCATGAAGGCAACGCTGAGAAGGGTGGTGAGGCGCATGGTAATGGTTGGACTGGAGTAGCCACGAATGGCTCGAATGGGTTGATTGGTTTATATAGATTCTGATGATGGGTTCGTTATGTTTATCGCGGATAGTGCAATCATGTTGCATATCGCGACATCGTAGCGGATCTTCATGATATGGCCGAAATGGGAAGGTGACAAGACTATTTCACCATACTTGACATCGAATCTTGATGCATGTACTAGTACTACTGACGTATTGCCAGTTGAAGTTTTCAGATGCTGTTGAACCACTCTCAGATGTCCAGCACCATCGTTCTCTCGAGATATCTCTCAGTGATAAGCTTGACCACTTTGCAGGCATTATTCGACACGTGTGTTAATGTTCCCATCGTTCGAAACTACAGTCAATCTTCTATAAAGGCACAGTCAGCGGGTTCATTACACCAGCGCCTCCGTCAACTCTCATCTCCGCGCCTGTGATGTAGCTACTAAAGCCACTGGCCAGAAACCCAGCCACACGCGCCACTTCGTCTGGTCTGCCTGCTCTCTCAAGTCCTATCGTCCTCTTCTGTACCTCCTTATCTTGCAGCGCAGCAGGTGGAAATTGGCCGTTTTCCATCTCTTTCAGCCCACTACCCTTCAAATCCACCCCAACATCGATCTGTCCCGCGGTAATGGCGTTGATACGAACACCTGTACCCTTGAGTACTGTGACACCAGACTTTACAACGCCGAGCGCTGCATGGGATGCCATAGTAAACGCTGGAGCCCAGCAACCGCCGTACGTGCCAGCAACAGAGGTAACGACTATAATGGATCCATACGGTACATCCTTGGGCGCTGCGTTCGGATAGCTACCCTTGGGCGAAGTCTTCTGCATTGCAGCTGGTGCATACTTGAGTGCAAAGAAAGCGGGCATAGCGTTCGTTTCGAAGGCAGCATATAGGTCTTTAGGGCCGGTCATATTGATCGAGGGTGGACCTAGGAGGCCAGTCGAGGATGTCCAGATGTCGAGGCGGCCCCAAGAGTTGAGCACATCGTCGATCAGCGAAAGGGTTTCTTCTTCAGATGTGGTCTTGAAGGGATAGCCAATGACTTTGGTGTTGGGATATTGGGAACTGGTACTGAATACAAGCTCGGCGTAAGGCTCATCAGGTAGGGAGGAGCAGGCGTATATGCATGCTGCGCCGTGAGCTTGTACACGTTAGCATGAGCGTGGCTTTGTATAGTAAACTGCGTTTCTGTCGAAACGATCAATACAAATTTAAGTGGTATGTAAACGTATCGGTAGGGAAAGACAAATCTGTTGCAAAGTAATCTCAACATACCTGCAAGTTCAGCAACAATGGCCTTGCCAACAGGCTGGGTTGCACCCGTCACCACACATACGAAGCCATACTGTAATCAACAATCAGAAGGCTGTCATGTTTCACGTTGCGTCCACTCGAAACTTCTAGCTTCGTTGACCTACAAGTTTACCATCCGACCTGTATGGCGAGAAGTGCTCAGAGTCGCTTGTACCGTTCGTTGCTGCCATGTTGGAATGACGATACTCAGCCTGGCATTGGTATTGAAGGCACAGCTACGCGCGAAGCGTCCATTATATTTGTCGGTTCGTTAGCAGCCACACAAGATGCGAGAGTGTCGATACTGCCATGGACACATCTCCGGAGCGCGGAGATACACAAGTGTGGGCAGCTGTTGGTCGAGGTCGTAGAGTGGAGATAAGGACGATAACGGCTGCAGGTGCATGGCGGGCCGTTGGTCTGGCTTCGCCGCGGAGGTGCCTAATGGGGGAAGGCAGCTTCCAGTGTTTGTAGCAAACACACGCATTCACAACAGGGTTGGATTTCTCTAGGTTGGTTTGAATATTGCATTGCGGCCTTGAGCCTACTATCTGCTCTCGGCCAACCCGTATCGAGGTGCTTAAGCGGCCTTGGTCTTCTCTCCTTCCCTCTCCTTCTTCAGCTGCTCCCTTGGTGGTAGCACATCTGGTCCAAAGCTCAATGGAAGCAGCTCTCCCATTGTCCGTACGATGTATTTGCCCTCCTTGTTGAACATGAATATCGGTGTCTCCAATGCCAAGAACTCTCTCAAGAACTGCCTGCACATTCCACAGGGCGAGCAGAAATCATCAATGTCGGTAGCCACGCCAACGGCTTTGAAAGAGCCCAGCTTATGACCCTGGACTACAGCGGTACCGAAAGCGACGCGCTCGGCGCACGTTCCGACTGGATAGGCAGCATTCTCGACGTTTGCGCCAACGATGATGGAGGGTTCGGACGACGTCGACTGGTTCAGGAGGAGCGCTGCGCCGACTCGGAAGAGCGAGTATGGGCCTGTGCAAGCGTGTGAGCAACGGCGCGATGTGCCTGCCTAGAACACAAACATACAGTATGCCTTAGTCTTTGCGTCGATGCATTGCTCGCCGATAACCTGCAGCTCCTGCGCAGAAACACCGTGGATCAAGCCACTCTCTTCGTTGACGGGCTCCGCAGCGACTGGCTTGAAGGAAGTCGTGGACATGGCGAAGGGAAAGGAAGGAAAGTCAGGGTTGGCGCGACGCGGACAGCTTTATGGTGATGATGGTGGGGCTCGAAGCGGGGAGCTTCCGTTGCTGGTTGGACTATGCGGCGACCTCCGGACCACGACTTATATCCGATGTGAAGGCTCAGAGAGTGGCTCTGATACGAGGGTTGATTGTTGTCATTAGGTGATGTCTAATTATTGAATAGGGTGTGTTCGAACTCGTGGCCGTTACGGGGCTTAGTGCTCGAGCACGACCGGTTTCCCCTTCTCCCAGTTGGCAATGCTCTCGCTGATATTCATCCAATATCGCAGCTTGACTGTTTCGCTCTTTGCCAGCTCAACATCGTCCTCGGCGAAGGCTTGCTCAAGTGTCTTGATGCTCTCTTGTATCCTTGCGTCATTCTCGTCTTTCATTCCTACAAGGTCCTCCTCTGACTCTGCTTCCTCTATCTGTTCTCTTGCTTCTAGGACCTCCATAAGCAACTCTGGGTCATCTACCTTCGCGGTCTCGTCTTCGGCGGTCTCGATCCCACGTTGCGAAAGTAGGTATTGTGCACGGAGGAGAGGAGACTGCAGGGTCTTATAGGCCTCGTTGATGCGCGCAGATGTTGCCTCAGCCCTCTTCTTGTGCTCTTGTGGGTGCAGATCAGGGTGCGCTTTCGCCTGAAGCTGCAAGAATTCTCGCTTCAAGGCATTCAAGTCTACATCAAAGGGTCCCTGCGGAGGAGGTCCAGTGGACAGAGACTGAGGGAAGAACGAGTAATGCGTCTGTGGTTGTTGCGTTGCTGACTGAGCCTTAAAAGGCTCTTCATGGGCATTCGTCGTTGACTGGTAACGGCGCGAGGGTCTCTGCAGCGATGCGCCAGGTGTACATAAGAGGCACGGTGCTGCAGTCGGTCGCACCGTTCTCAGAGATGCGGTGGTCACCACTGCTCGAAGCCCTTGCGCAACTGTCGGGCGTAATGATTGCATGGTCGATGGTCGAGATGTTGGGTCTAATAGGAAGGTTTGTGAGTACTGCAATGTCTAAAAACATGTACCAGCGGCGAAAGGTTCCGTCCGAAGTTCGCGTCGTAGCGTTACGTCATCCTCGATGACCACCCCATTCTATGAAATTGAGCTTCTCTTCTTTGCAATCTCACAAAACCATCCAGCAGTGTAAGATTATGCACATATTCGCATGTCTTCGGACTAAGCATCAAGAACCAGCTTCGAGTTATTCGTCCGTTGAGCTTTGGCCAAGAAGACCAAATGATGCTGAGCAATCGTCGGAGGCCGTAGAGCGCGAGCTTCGCGATCATACTTCTTCGCGTCTATACTTCTTTACGCTACAGCCGCAATAGACTAACCCCCCAAGCTGAGGCTTGTCGCCACAAATCACATTATGCTTACCCGTCCTCTTTTCCGCATAGCTACGCGATACCTCGCGCTGTCCACAGCCTCACTACATGTTCGAGCCATGTCATCCTTCACGCTCGACAGAAACGTGTTTACACCAGCCCTCTACCGCAAAGTCCAGGACGTCTGGCTTCGCGGCGTGGATCCCAGTGGTGAAGAGGTCGATATGGACGTAGTGAGAAGATGGTTCATGGGTACACCTGAGGAGCGTCTCACCTTCGACAAGACGTGCAGCGACAACTTCCTCCACGCGCTGGACGCAATCGGTCCGACAAAACCCAGCACGCCAATCGCAGACGCATTCATTGACCAGCTGAGCGAAATTGCGCAGGACAATGGTCAAGGTGATGGCGCCTCAGCAGCCTCAGCAGCGCTCAGCATCGCCATCCTTCTGGACCAGATGCCGCGCAATATCTTCCGCTCCAATGAGGGTCTGGTCAAGGTATATACGCACTACGACAAGATCTCTCAAGCCTTCATCCGTACGCTGTTTTCGGCGAACTCGCCAATTCCGCGACCGGACCAGCACCCGCTCTGGCGCAATTCTACGGCGCATAGGATGTGGTTCTATATGCCACTGTGTCATTCCGAGGGCATTGAAGACCACAAGCAAATAGACAGATTACTTTTAGATTTACAACAGGATCTAAATGGCCAATCAGGACGTGCAGGCTCCAAGCAGCTGATCGAAGGCCAGTTCAAGGCCGAGAGAGAGCATAGAGAAATCATTGATCGATTCGGAAGATACCCGCATCGCAATGGCGCACTTGGTCGAGATAGTTCCGAGGAGGAAGTCAAGTTCATGTCTGAAGGAGGAGCCACATTTGGAGTGGCGCAGGAGAAGGATGAGCTGTAAAAGTCTCGTGACACTAATGATTTCGAATACATATGAACAGGGGTGGAAAGTTCGAGGACGTTGCGCACATGCATCGAGTGCAAGTCAGTTCATGTCCCATGCCTCTCGTACAGCACCTTACCAGCTTTGAGCAGACACTGCACTTTTGTTCAATTCGGACAAGGTAGAAAGAAAAAGCAGCTAATGAACATTGGAGCTACCTCAGACCTATTCTTAATTATCTTTACCTCTGCTAATTAAACCCAAAGTCCTCCGACTAGAAACGATACTCGCAGTGTAATCGGCGTTCAGTCGGCCGTGGCAAGGTGCTGTAGGTTGTCTGTCTCAGATCGAGTACTTTGGAATTGCATCAACGAAAGACTTTGAGCCTGAGCTACCTCGAACGACGCATCAAGTGGATTCATCGGTTAGTTTGAAGATGCCAAACCGATTCTTTACACTTGATGAACGGCATGTTCGTATTCATGACTTGTTTGAGTCCGGAGAAGTTCAATATACCATGCTCTCTCATCTCTGGGCCGATTTTTCATGAATTAGATCCTACACATCGAGGCACACCTAGTGTATGTTCTCAAGTTTGTCAACTGGAGCGGGTCACAGTAAGTCATACGTCACTCAAGCTATGCGCCATGCGCCAAGTTGCTCAATGATCATAATCGTGTGCCTTCGCACGTCTTACATCTAATCCTTGTATCCAAAAGTCTAAGGTTATCATCGCTAAAAATCGCATCATAACATAGTAGCCGCCGCTCAAAAATGCGCGAGCGCAAGGCGTATCAAAATCGTTGGCTGGAGTGTCGTGGTCGTGGCGCCATATCGCGCGATCATTACGCGACCCTGTGAGTATGTCCCATCCCATCCCATACCATATATAACGCCTAAAGAATCTACAAATTCCCATATGAAATCAACTCCGATGCTTTGTCCACGCTGTTGTCCTCCCTCGTTAAGGATGCTTGGGGAAATGGCGTATGGGTATCGTTGAGGGTACCTCTTTTGCTGCTTACTGCGACCGTGGGGACTGCGGTCCACTGCCTGGCCTGCTACCGTACTGCGACTCGTCATCGAAGCCCTCGAAGCTCGCGCCGTCATCGTTCATGTGCATGTCCTCGCCTTCGTCGAAATGCGGCTGCCTTACAACAGGATACATCATCGGCGGTGCCGGAGGATGAACACCCACCTTGCTGATCTGCTCAGCTAGGCTAGGCTTCTCTGCAAGGTTATTGAGCATGGCGCGGCTCGCATCCAGCATCGATACTGCGTAGTCGAGGAAGTCTGCGCGCTTGGAAGAGACGGAGAGAGTCCAACGGTACTCGCGCAGCCTGAGCTTGTAAAACTCGGCTTCCTCACGCGCCGGCGCTGTGGCCCAAAGAAGCGACCCGAATGTTCCGATCAAAGTGAAGTTGACTTTCGAGGCGAAGAACCAGAAAGACTGAAGGTGCTCAGGCTTGAGACGATTGACAAAGTCCATGGCAGAGATGAGTCGCGTCTTCGCTGCGTTGCGGCACATGAAGAGACCATAGTTGTCAGGCTCCTTGGTGTCAAGCGACTGCACAATGCGGCGGTGGAGCGTGATCTCGGTTGCGAAGTAAGCAAGATGTAGGTACCCCGTTGAGATAAGTTTGCTCTTGCTCGGCGCATGCATCTTGACTTCGGCAGGCAGCCTCTCGTGCCATTGTCGCAGCTTTATCTGCACCGGCTTCGCTCTTGCCAGTATCAACTCTGTCGACTTTCGTCCAGCATTGGCAAAATCCTGTATCGCAGTCTGTGTGTAGAAGGTGTCCATGACCTCGGCCATGATCTGGGTAAGGCTGATCATCTGAGCAAACAATATCCGGCTTCGGTGATCTTCTTCCCGCTCTTCTTCGGTACCTTCCTGTCGCGCCTCATACCCATCCCCCTCTTCGTTGAAATCTTCTTCTGTGATTGGCTTCACTGCCCAGTTTGCGTTGAAGATGTGGGATGGTCGGCCGTGGATAAGCGAGCTCCACTTATCCTGCATGTACAGCGCCCACGCAATCCGCTTCCTCAAGCCGCGCTCCCAGTGAGGAATTGACCACGAGGAGCAGTCGAGATGGAGACCCAGCTCTTGTCCAATCGCCACAAGCTGTGTTGTTAAGCTCCAAGAGTCGGACTCTGGCCGCTGTAATAGCAGTAGCCCTGCCTGCACCGTGGACAACTTTGGCCTCTCCATAGCGAGAGTCAAAGATCTCATCGCGATCGCTTCCAACCGTGCCGCATCTGGCTTTGAGTAATTGGCAAGCTTGGAATCGAATGACCACCAGTTCAGAGCCAGTATGTACATTCCAGCCAGCAGCGCTGGCGAAAAACTCCTGTCGCCGGTTCGATACCGTTCAATGAAGAGGTGCTTCTGGATGATAGGGTAGTTTGGATGGACGACCTGGAAATAAATGTCAAGAAGGGCAGGGCCATGGGGATGCACAAGCTGCTCGACATGGCTCAAATAGTTGGCTTCTTCAGCATGATCTTGTGTGTTCTCGTCGGGAAGCATAATGAAACATTCATGATCATTGACTCGTCGTAGTGTCCCAAGATCGAAGGTGGACTCGTTGCGAATATCGAATTGCGACAGCCCGATAAGAGTAGGATCGAACGGCGAGCTTAACCCGATGTACCTGCTGTGCTGGCGACGCTGCAAGCCTAAAGTCTCGCCTAGTTGAGGCAGGTGAACACTAGCCTGTAACAACGGCTGAGGCGGTGGGGGACTTGGCGCAGTTGCAGTGATGGTGGGTGTTGTGAGCGCTAGTGGGGGTGGCTCTGCATCAACAGACCTAGAAAGATTGGTTAGCTGCATGTTTCTGTGCAACGGCATACAAGACACGGCTCGGGCCATGAGCTTTTAGGCGACCTGTGCAGTGGTCTCGATGTTTGTGAATGTACGCTCTCACGTGCGCACGTGATGCCATTGTGGAGCATACGCGGTGTCTCAGGCCCTCGAGCTACGGTAGCGGGAAGTTTAAACATACCTCTTCTTCGCTACGCTTGGTGAGTCCTTCTTGTCACCGTCGACGACCTTCCTTTTTCTAGGAAGAGGACTCTGTACAAACGTACACTCCTGCTTGTGGAACTCGCACAGAACACACAGTGCGGCGCCCTCGTGTATCACACAGCGGCTCTTCCTCCTCCTACACGCGTCACAAGGGCGTTCTCTTCGTGATCGGATGTTAGAAACAGGACCGTTCGTTGCGGTAGGTTTGCCGGCGGCAGCGTTCTCTTTCCCTGGGGAAAGCTTCTGCTGCTTGCGTGGACGAGCGGCGGCGATTGGCACCGGTGTAGTGCGAGGCATAGCAGGCTGTATAGCCAGTACGGTCGTCATATCGCTATCAGATGGCACAAGTAGTGCACCGTAGATAAGAGCCTGTGTGGTAAGAGGGTCGGCGTAGGCCTGCTTAGGTGCAGCAAGCAGGCAAGGTCTATGCTACTGATAGACAGCGGGCCGCTGGCTGGACACCGGAGAATAGGTGCCGGGAAGGATGCCCAGGAAGCAAGACTGCGGTGCGCCAGTCACAAGATGCTTGTGTAGATAGGGTCCAGATCGGGCAGTAGCTGGAGCTTATCGCGTGGGAGTAGTGTAGTTGGCCCACAGGCTATATCTTGCCAATAGGCTTGGAAGCAAAGAGAATTGAGTAATCCTGTATTGTGTGGAGATGTTCCTGGGTGACAGCCTCAAGGGCCTAGGTTGCCGGTAACGGCTGCGAGAAGGATGAGATGTTTGGTGGTGCGTGCTGTCATTGAATGCTCGCTGAGAAACTTTGGGAAGGCGGACACGTGCGGCGATGACGGGCAAAGCCGGGGCAGTATCGGAGATCCAGGACCCTATGCGGGGGCGAACAGACACATAATCCAGCGGAGGTCGTAAAAGCGTCAGTGTTAAGAGCGTTGTCGATGTCTTTTGAGGTTTACGCTTCATGCAACTGCGAACATGTGCCTGGATGGCTTGTGCTTCTGCCCGTTACGTGATAGCAAACCGAATACGGCTTGGTGGCATACAAGTAACCATCTGCAGGGCGGCTGCCATCCGAGCACCAAGCAGATAAGAATGACTGGGGCCAATGGGAGGGAATTTGGCCCGCTGATACTTTGTTGCTCGTAAAATTATTATGCCAACTTTTGGAGGCTATCTCTGCATCGTCTCGTTCGCGACGTAGTTCCCAGAAACACCAGCCAAGCAGTGAATTGCTGTTAGGTACTCGGTATTGGCATATGCACCTCACCCGCGGTTCCAGCGACAACGTTACCTCTCGAGTATCTTTGACGCATCGTAATCTGCCGCCTATCACTCTACGCGGACTTTTTGGGAAGGAATTCGCCAGGCCGCACCAAGCCGTTTGACTCTTAATGTCGGGGTTGTTGCTTGATGAAGTTTTCTTGCTAGATATTCGTCCTGCACAGTGATGCTGTGCCTTGTAAGAACTCAAGATGCATCGAGACATGTTCGTAAATGCTCGTAAGGTCGTCCTGAACGGCTTCGTCATTGCGGTTCTGTAATCTGCAGCCTTGCGATCGCACGTGCCCATAGACCCTACCTCCGCTCCGCCCCAGCCTCGCGGATCTCTCACCGCTCACGCTTCTGGCATCGCTCCCACCCCTCCGAGACCGGCCGTTGAGGTTCCGCGAACGTCCTCCAATCCTAGTTGCGTGCTTTCTAAAAGGCTAGTCATGCCCTAGGGTATGTCATCACCAGCCGCCTTCCACCGTGCAACGCAAGTCAGTTACAGACTCAAACCTTCCGCGGCAAATTGGGGATGCGCCAAACCTTCCAAGACATTGTATTATGGCAAAATAGATACATGTACGTAAAATCAAGGCTTAGCTTATGGAGGAAGTCGGCAGCTTCAGATGGCTGGTATTGCATTGCATGCAGTAGATGGCCGCGTGAGGCATATAACATACTTTCGCCAAGATCGTACAAATTACACATACCGCTCAAGAGACGCAGATGCAATTGTTGGGCTACATATATTCACATAATGTGAAGTTCACACGAACATTTTCAGCTGTTCAAGGCACCGGCTTCAACAACCGGTGCTCGCTGGACCGGTAGTCAACCAGAGATGCAGATGCTGTTACGAGAGATTTTGCTGAGATCTGCATGTGCTTGACAGCGGACGCTTCGATGTTCTGCCGTCATGACACTGAAGCCCCAACATTGGGCCGATTTAGTCCGGGGTACGTACTGTGTATGTACTGCTGCTGTCTGGGATGGTGCTGGAAAGGGTCGATTGCTGCATGTTAATTTTATATCGAAAGCCACCGGCAGTTTGACGTAATCGTACTGTTTGCCCCGTTAATCTTCGTTCATGGTAAGTAGAACACACTACATTTTGATCGCTTTGCGAAACTTATATGGCACTTGTTTCAATCGAAGATTTATAGTATGTCATTCTCATCGTAATATATTTATGGCCGATACAGCACTGTTCTAGTTTCCTTTCCATTCTCCATACATTAACCAAAATAGATGTTTGCCCAACTTCTTGGCTTGCATCGTGCGTGTGGCAGAGCCCTGGGAAGCCCAAGCAGATGGTCTGATCACGCAGGCCGATCAGAAGGCGTAAACAAACTACTGTGTATTACTGGATCTTGTCGTCGATCTCATGGGCTTGGCCCGAGGAGGTTCCAGAAGCTGAAAATGCTGTCCATGAGTCTTCGCCTCTGTCTGCCATATGCTTGGTATGACAAAAGATGGTTTGACAGTAGGTCTCTGCGCAAAAGGCTCTGAAGGGGTCTAAGAGTCATCGAGGGATACATCTGATATCTTGTGGGTGCCTGGCCGACTGGGCTACTTTCTGGGGCGATTGGATGGAGTAATTCTTTGATTTTCCTTAAGAATTGGCGGTAGCTAACATAGCCGCTCTCTGCTGAACAGGAGCATTGAGCCTAAGACACACTCTTCCGCGGCCAGCTACCTCACCGAGCTCGTGTGGCAGTCGTATGTACAAGGTTGGTCCTTCTGCTCGCCCATAGTAGCGCCGTCTCGGTGGGCGTCCAGATAACCTGTATAGCTCTTACTCCAGCACGTCGTTCGTTCTGCCATTATCATGTCGTCGTGATATCTAACATGTCGCGCTCAAAATAGACAAAGAAGCTGGTTTGCGCCGCTGCAAGGTGCCACATCCTATCGTTGATTCGTGGATACAGTAGCTGCGGTCGTCGAATCGGCAAGGGAAGGGAAGCTCTCCCCATGGATGGATAGAGCGCACATGGGCTTAGTGCATGGGAGGCTGATAGTTAATCGGTCGCCTAATCACACATTGTCAGCACGCGCGTTGTCGGGTTGTGCGCAAGGGATCCTACTTGAAGAGAAGGATGTGCGGCTCGGGCTCGTGCACTTCGTAGTGCTCCCATCCTAAACTCTATGCACATGTTAGCACACAGCACATGTCTCTGTCTCACGCCTGGCTCTCCTTACCTGCGTAATCCCCAGTGCTCTCCACTCCTCTTCCCAGAGCAGCTTGAGTGTGCCTCTAGCGCCATCGAAGTAGTCTTTGGGGATGATCTTCAGCATCTGCTTGGGCAGCTGGACGTGTCGGTACTCGAAGTAGTCATCCGAGTATCTGCGCAACTCGTTAGCAGACGCGCACGAAGGACCCGCAGTAAACAAACTCGCCTTGCCGAGTAGTGGATCGCATCAACAAACTCGTCCAGCTTCTCCTTCTCGTGCTCGGACAACGGGCGGGGCTTCTTGTTGCGACGCGTGAAGTCGATGTCCATGTCGGCGGCCATTCTGAAGTTGTGTTTGTATGCGACGCGAATGCGAATGCTCGTGTGCTCGTGCAGTGTGCTGTGCGAGGATGAATGTGGTGGGGTAGCGGGCGAGGCTTCGGTTGGCGAGGCGGCGCGAGCGTGGCGCGACTGTTGACGCTGGGTTTGTGCTACGGTGACGATATTGGGGACTCGGTGGAGGAGAGAAAGGGTGCAGGCGCGCGAGAACAACAAGCAGTTGTTTACAGTACCTAGTCATGCAAAAACAGCCGCATGGACGCGGGCCGGCTCCTATTTGGGACAAGCGTCGTCTCCACCATCTCAAACTCGGCGGCGCAGAAGATGACTGGTCCTCGGCCTACCATGGCAGCGCAACGAACAACTGTTCAGACTGGGAATACCCAGTCAATGAATGCTTCTACGTTGCCGGCTCCACTGCACCTGCCACGTTATCACCACAATCGCAGCTTTCTCACCGGCTAGGAGTAGGCACAGACATGCCATCCTCGATCCCAATGCTATCTGTGCTCTGCGACCAGTGCTGGAAGGGAAGTGAGCAAAGTTGCCCATAGCTTCATGACATGGCCTCCCGCCACAAGGACATTTCTTGCATGGTAAACTTGAGGTCTTGTAGATAACACTAAGTCTCATTTTGTATTGCCCTATAACGAGATGCAAGTCTCAAACCAACAGAAATCCTGGAGGCAGCGTGGAATGCTGCGCAAGCTCAGCATGACAGAAACAACTGCTTAACACAACGACTGCTCCAAACAACAACAATGCTAATCATGCCTACTGAACCAACGCAACGACAGCACCACCCACCGCAAGACGTGACCACAAGAAGCCAGCCCAGTGCGACAAGGGTGCAACAACGTGCCAACAGTCTCACAACACCACAGCCCTACAACCCACCCTCCACCCAACCACGCCCTATACCTCACCAACATTCACGCGCCCTCCCCCCTCTAGCCCACACCCTCTCCAACTCCACCCCAAATCCACCCTCCGCCTCCGCCTGACACACATCCACCCCATGCTGACACGCTAACGCCTCCCCAACACCGCTTTCTTTATCGTTACCATGCCCCGCCTCGATCGGAAACGGCTGCGAGGCGCGGCGGACGCGCTGCTGCCTTTGCCTTGCTTTGGCGCGCGCGAGGAGGGCCCAGATGATGAGGAGGGCGAGGAGGGCGGCAAGGAGGAGAGCGAGAGGGACGATGAGGGTGGTTGGTTTCACTGTTCATGTGGGGGTGGGATGTAGGAGGGTTTGGCGTTGGTGGTGGAGGGATGGGGGAGGGCGCCATCTACGGTGGCTTGGATATGGATGGGGAGGTGGTCGTTGCATGTGCTGGTCTTGTGCGGTAGGACCTTGTGCTGGGGGCGAGGTGGCGAACCTATCACGTCTGTTATGTTGGGGGGTTTTTTTGTGTTGTGTGTGGTTGCTGCTGAGCTGTAGGACGAGATCGGGTAAGTAGATCAGTTCGCTGTACTCGAGAACGCAATGCTAGATACGAGGCAGGACAAACGAAACATTGGGGATATCTAGAAAGTGAGAAAATTACAAAGGCGTACAGAGCTCCACCGCAGCTCAGTAAGCTAACACGCACACAGTGCGAAACCTCGAAAATAACTCGCGCTGGCGCAAGGATACAACAATGGAGGTATTACCACAATCACCTAGCCCACCGACATACGGACATTCACCGCGCGCGGCGCGATTAGTCACCAAGATGCCTGGCTCTCCTCCGCGCCTCTCGCACCACGAAGACAATGACAAAACCACCTGCTGTCTATGCCAAGAGGCAGAACAGCGCCGCAACACTGAGTCCCACAGCAACCGACCAGCTTCCCGTGCCAACGGTGTTCTTAGCGCCAATCGAGGAAGCAGGCTGAGAAGAATTGGGCTTGCTGGTGGGAATATTGCCAGTGCTGACGGCCGAAGTGCCGTTTATTGTCGACAGCGTACCGTTACTTGTGCTGGTGGTGGTGGGAACGGTCTCGAGCGTCTTGGTCAGCGCGGTCTGGCTAGCTGATGCACTGGCCGATACACTCGCCGTCTCCTGAGAGACCGATGAAGAAGCGTTCGAGCTAGCCGCTGTTGTCTCACTTACTGCTGCAGCAGATGTGGAAGTCGCTGATGTAGAACTCGCTGATGTTGGAGTTGCAGGATACATCTGTGCCAGCAGCACGATGACATCCGCAGGAAGATCTTTGTACCACTGTGGAGTAAAGTCGCCAGTTGGTAGAGCGATGGCGGTCTCTGTGCCGGTAGGAGTGGGAATTGCTGTTTTAAGGACCGAGAGGACGGAGAGCTTGGTGGGATCCATGGTCGCCGGGTCGATTTCGCGCGCCATGAGATCTCCAACGACATGGACGTTCCTCGCGGAAGCGCTGGCGGCAAGCGCAGCAATGGGAAGAATAGATGTTGGCTTCATGTTGGCGGTATGAGATGTCGTTGCGAGTGGATTAACGATGTTGTTGTTGACGTTTAATTGACGAATAAGGCAAGTGCGTTTGTCTTAGGCAGGTACCTGCGACAAGAACAGTGAAAGCGAGAAGATGAGTCCCGAGTGAGCTTCTGCGCCAGGCAAGCTGCACCGTGTATGGCTATGCACTGAGCGCTTACAATGTGCCAAAGAAGCCTTATAAGTGCCTTTGTACGACGCAAGTGTAACAATGGAAAGAGAACAAAGAAATGACTGGCCGTAAAAGCCGGGTTCTTGCGTATCCTCTTGGGCTGTACGACTATTGACGCCTGCTGTAAGGCGTCCTTGACGTGGCAAGTAAGGGTACAGGTGTAGCGACCAGTTATTTTGTAGCGTTCGGCGAACGTTGGTGTAACCTCAGAGTGACAGGTTGAGGATGTCTGGAGACGAGATGAAAGTAACGGACCAGCGCGCTGCGCTTGAGGGAAGTTATTCAGAAGGAAAGTCGAAAGGATGGTAATGCTCAGAGTAGCTCAAGAGACAAGTCCTGTAGTAATATCAACTCCAGAACAGTATTTTCGTCGTCTACCAAACTTTCGCTCGAGGCTAGGTGTCAAGGCGAAGGACATGAAGCCATGTTTGTAGGACGACGTTGTAAAATCCCTTTCGTGAGGGAGTCGGTGGTTGTGCTTTCGCGCTTAGCTTGCTTCATCACATACTCCGCGACAGACCCATGTTCTAATGTTTCAAACAGCATAGTTTCAAGAAATGCGCGCACACTTCATTTCAGCGCGACGGAAGTGACCGAGAGTATAACAATGCAACAATGCAACAAAATTTGAATAGAATCCTTCATCGAGGTACAGCACCTGGCCGCGGCCGACCGAACGCTGCAGGATTGGCGATAGTCAGAAGTACTTCAAATTCAATCGACAGGTGCTAGGCAACTAGAGCCGTCTTTGAGTTGGCTACACTGTCTAGACTTCTTTCTTTTTTTCTTTTTCTTAATTGAATCCTTCAAAGTGTAAGGTGTCCAGTCAGAGCTGGTAAGGTGCTGTAAATGGATCGAGACAGGAGACAAGAGACACTCACCCACCTACCCACCCACATCTATGCCAGCTCGCCAGTGTAGTCATACACAAGCCTCACCCTCTTAAACTCACCCTTATCAGTCTTGCGCACCACAATACGACGGACGTACATCCTCTTCCCGCCAATCTCCGCAAACCCCCAGATCTGCCATGCCGTCCACTTGTTTGCTTCGTTCTCGACAAAGCTCTCCATGACCTCGCCCTCCTCCGTCTCCTTCAACCACCCTTCAGCCAGGAACTTCGCGTCCTCTTCTGTGACGCCCTTGCCCTTCGCCTCTTCCTGCACAGCAGCAAGCGTCGTGTACCTGTTGTGGCCCTTGACGGTGCCAAAGAGAAAATCTGTGTGCCCGCGCCACTGCCAGTCGAGCGTACGCTCTTCAACGCTGCCCTTGAGACCGCCAGAGAGGACCTGGTCGATATCGATTTTCACTGTCGTGCCGTCTTCAAGGGTGTAGTGCTTGACGTGCAGGGTCACAGTGGCGGCACCGATGGCCTTTCGCGTCAGCCAGCCGATGCCCTGGAGGGCGAGGACAGGGTCGAAAGGGTCTGAGAGGGTCTTGTTCTGCGGGGTGGTTTAGTGGGGTGCTCGCGCGTGAAGGCGGTCTGGGTGTACCATGGTCCATTTTCCGCGCAGGTTCTTGATGTTGGCAGATTCTGGTGCGGCCATTGTGACTGGTGATGTGACTTTCTTTTCTTCTCTTGTGTGTAATTAACGACTTTCGCAGTGATGAGGTAGGATGTTGATGCGGCACAGCACTCTGGGTGGGATAGTAGGTTTCAAGATGTCAACCTCGCAATTGAAGCCAGAGTAGCCTTGCGACAGGACCGAAGATCTTAAGTATGTGCCCACACGCCTCGTATCTTCCTTCTGTTCACATGGAACTACTCGTACCTGCATGTGCGCGTCACGCCGCAACAGTTGCCTAGGTAGCTTCTCCAAACGGCTAGCTCTTCCGCGGGGAAGCCCTGCACCAAGGGACCACGTCGCACGGCATCAGTCCCGTCCCCGTTGAGCATGGAAGGTGTGTGAGGTGGTGCCATGGAGGACAGCCTTGTCGTTCTTGGGCCGAGGAACAGAATGTACGGCCGGGACAATCATTGGTCGATATACATGGATAGTAGTCCACGCGGCACGTCCTCTTGGGGAAAGAGCCGCGCCGTTGGTAGGTAGGGGCTCAGGACAAGAAGCATCCGATTGGAAGCGTCTCTGTTGATTTGGTTCAAGCCGCCCCGAGCACAGGTTAGCAGTCGATAGACGACAATGTGAGCATTGTAAAATGGTACTCAGATGTTCCATCCAACGACAGGATGGAGCCTTGTTCAACGTATAGACACCCAATGATGAATTCGCAACGTGTGGTATGATACATCCACTATGCCATAGCCAGTGCCTTTCTATGTGACACCTTGATCATGCTCTCATGCTCCGCACAGTACAGCCGCTACTCTAACACCCAAGTCTAGTACCGCAAGATGCTCGTCACCGCCGTCCACGAGCCTCTTGTCTGTCTCGCTAAAGATCCCAACTAACCGTACCTTCCTAACATCCTCCACTCGCTCGTCAAACATGACCTGTTCATACAGCTGCGCAACGGTCTGGCTTGCGCTCCAGCCCTCTGCAACCATGTTCTCCACCACCTTAGCGATCTCGTTGTACCGTATGCTCCGACTTGAGCTCTTGGGGAACAGCGAGTCCGAGAATGTGTTGAGCGTAGAGGCTGGTATGACACCAGCGATTTCTGCAATCGCCTGTAACGAGACAGTGTCCTTGTCAACAAGAGTAGCGTCGGAATCAACGTCCATCCCTTCGTCCTCGTCAATCACACGCTTCCGTTTCTTGCTCGGCGGACCCTGTGTAGCGTTCACCAGTCTCGCAGCAGACTGTAAGAACGTAATGGCCTTTCTCAAATCGCCGTCTGCGACGCGGACCAGCTCTTCGCTCACACCCTCATCCAGCGCGACACCTTCCAGTCTCGCGATGTCCTCAACACGCTTCACCGCGTTCCCTTGATCCAAGCTCTTAAAGCGAAACTTGCTGCATCTCGATGCCAGCGGATCAATAATGCGCGTGACGTAGTTGCAGACGAGGCAGAATCTTGTCATCTTGCTGTATGTCTCCATTGTCCTTCTTAGCGCAGACTGAGCATCTTGCGTCATGCTGTCCGCCTCATCCAGCACAATGATTTTGAACGGCGGGCACGGATACTGGTCCCTGTACCTAACCATCTTGCCTTCTCCGCCATCTCTGTCTTCTGTCATAACGTTGTATGTGGGCGCTGAGCTGAGCTGCTGGCGCGCAAAGTCCTTGACTTTCTGGCGCACAATGCTGATGCCGCGCTCGTCGGAAGCATTGAGTTCGAGAACGCGTGACTTCATGAGTTCGGGCCCGTACAGCTGTTTTGCGAGCGCGAGAATAGTCGACGTTTTGCCTGTCCCTGGTGGGCCGTAGAACAGCATGTGCGGGAGATTTGAGGACTGCAAGGTACGCGAAAGAATTTGGATAGTGTTGTCTTGCGCGGTCACTTCTGAGAGCGTCTTTGGACGACTATAACATCATAGTCAGCTTCCAAGCATTTGGGATTGTAGTGATGCGGTACTATTTCTCAACCCATGGCTGCAGGCGATCGGGCTGTTGCTTTGTAGATGGTGCCTTTGCAGAGCTAGCCTGAGCTGCAGCTTGCTGCCGTGCCTTTAGATTAAAAAAGTCGGCCATTGCGTGGAGATGCTTGTGATTTGAGGTGTTGCGAGCGCGAGATGGCAGGAGCTAAAGTGGAACGCGCGACGCGACAGGCAAGCGCGTCCTCACGTTCAGGCAGCCGCACAGGCCGCCCATGACAGCATCACAGTGACGGGCCAAAACTGCAAGGTCATTATTGGTTTTCGGGCTTCTCAAGCCTGGTATGCTATCTACCTGTTGAAGACCTCTCCATAGATAACGCCATTCCATGCACGACTGCAATGCCAGCCTCGCCACCTCCAAACATGCTCGCGCTCGATCGATGGGACCCACACCTCTGCAGGCCTCACTCGGGACCCCCTACTTTCCTTTCAAGTTACTAGCCTTCAACCGTTTAGCCAGCTGTACAGAGTCGGAGTCGGAGCCGTTGGAGGGCTGTCGCGCAAGGTTGCGATGAGCCGCCCCCCTACCGGCGGAATGCGAAGCAGAAGAAGAAGATTGTGAAGTGAAATGAGATCGTTTAGGGGGGCGCTCACCGCTTTCTTTGAGAATCGTTAATAACGTTGCCCAACCTCCAGTGTGCTGGAGCGCAGAGCCTTCTGACGCGTCGTGTGTCGATGCAACCTTGAAAAGCAGCGATTCCTCGTCCTAAGATATGGTCAGTGGGCGGCCGCTCGGGGGAGCTTGCAACGTACCTTAGATAGTATGCCTAGATTGTGAATAAAGCAGAGCAAATGGAAGTTAGAGATTGTGTTGAGGCCACTCGTGGTGTTTAAGGCGAGGCCGTTTGCCTTTGCGTTGAGCGACTTGCTCAATGTTGACACGTCCGCTGTCTCGCCCATAATTTCTCTGTTCTCGATTGGGAACTTGCCGCCAGTGAACAATGGGTTTGGCTGCGTAGGGAAACCGTGCGTGAGTGTAAGCAGCAGGTATTCAACCGGGAAATCTGGCTTTGCGCTCTCTTGCACATTAGCACCGTGCTCGTTGATTCGTCGGTAGAAGACCTCGGGGATATATCGTGTCCTGTTCAGGGTATCGCTCTCCGCCTCGTCCTGAACCAGCATCACTGAAGGCTCGGCTGACGGCTCGATGATGTCTGCGCGCACCATCTCCACAGCGGAGTTTGACGCTTGGTATGAAGAGATGCCAATCTGGCCCTCAGCGTCTCCGCTGATAACGCAGGTCACAAAGTTCGACCCGAACTGTCCAGTCTCGCTCCACTTGGACGGTCTTGGGTATTTTGCTTGGTACCTTGCTGCGAAGGTGATCTCGAGAGACGAAAGGAAATACGAGTCGGCGTGACGCTTGCAAATGACCGAGCCGTCACCCTTGTCTGCATCCAGGAGATCTGTGAATATGACACCAACCCTCTGAAGTCCACACTGTGCAGCGACCTCATCAATCTCTTTCTCGTTCTCCCACTCCCCCAATGAGATACCATCCAGCTCGTTGACCTGTGGAGGCTCATATATCGTCTCGACGATTGCTTTTGTGCCAAGTGGCACCTCGGTATACTCCTCATAGCGACCGTACAAGAACCCCAACCGCTGGCACCCTGTATTTCTCCAGAAGTTGATAAGATCGTCCACGACTTGTATCGATGCAAACTCGACGTGGTCGACCATGCGGTATTCCTGAGGCTTGAGCGAGATGGCGCTAGGTTGACACTTGGTGCAGATGCCGTCTGGGAAAGGCTTGTGTCCAGACGGACAGTCTGGTCGTACGCGGAAGTATGGCTCGTTGAGCGGCGGGATATACGAGCTACCAAGCTCTGGCCTGTTCTTTGCCGAGTTGACCTTGCGCAGGTATGAGTGGAACGAGAGGTGCTTAATCTTCTTCTCGGCCAGATACGCTGTATCATACGGCTCTACAGGCATGCAGTAGTCGCACATGCCCTTCGGCCCGTGTGTACACATCCTCACATCACGCTTGCGGTGGATTTTGCCGTCCGATCGGTCGAGTCGGTCATCGAGCGGCGATTGCTTAACCACTTCCCATGGGTTCTTGATCAATTGCGTGGGGCCACCGAGGGGCACAGAGGGCATATCGGACTGCTCGACAGCCTTCCCATTAAGACGAGCTGCACCTGCAGGAGCTGCAGGTGTTCCGTTCGATATTGCCGATTGCTCGTCGAAGGTCAGAAAGAGCTGTGCACCATGTCTGTGATGTGTTAGCTCTCATAGCGGGTGGAAGCAAGCTACGCACGATAGTCCCACTTGCTGGAAGGTGACGCCTTGCAGCGACGCAAGCTTCCTGGCATCTCCTCCCTGGGGCTTGTTGCTGACAGAAACGCTCTGGAGGTCGACAGTCTTGGGCAGCTTCTCCGCCACCTGGGGCAGGATCCCCGCAAAGGTGTCCGTGGGCTCGACGGTGAGGCGGAACTGACCCTCTTTGCTCACGAACCGGAGGATCATGACGTAACGTATTTTTCAGCTGGGTTGAGTGGAGAGGGCAGAGCTGACCAAGAAAGTACAGCAAAAGAGGAGGTGAAGGGCGGCCGGGGTGGGAAGGTGGACGCCTGGTGATAGTCGTTCGTTCAGATGCGCGTCGAAGCTCGCGGATTAGTCGTCATTGCCTTAAGCCCGGCAAGCCCCAAACGACAGGGATGTGGTGTTGTCCCGCGCAATCTTAGCGCGTTTGGTACGAACATCTGGCATCATTCGCAGCAGCACAAAAGTGCCCGAACATACACTTTCGCCGCACAGCCGTTTCTCACAGTCGCTCCTTACCTTTCCGCCGGCCTGCGCAGGACTCTTTCACCGTTCGCAGAAGACTTAGATCAGATCACCTGTGCACGCAATTGAAGAGAGCCTGCACCGCAGCCCACCACCAAAATGTGGCCCTTCGACGCCGTCGACTGGCTCATGCTGCTGATCCCCGTCGCCTACCTGTTCATCCTGATCGGCTCGCTCACAGTCTTTTCGAACCTGTACCGCAAGCGTCAAGCCGCCGCCGCCTCGTCTCTGGAGCCGTGGTTTCCTCCGCACATCCAGCGCAACATCTACCTTTCGCTGCTGCACCAGGAGGAGCCCAAGGTACCGGATAGCATCCTGAAAGCTGCGCTCCTGCGCCGTGCAACCGAAGATATCCACCGCATCGTGCAAATCAGGAACGCGAAGCAGGCACTTCAGGTCCTGCTGCAGAGGGGCAGCGTCGGCGACGATCTGTGGAAGCGATTCGAGCGTGCTGAGAAGGAGATCGAGGAGGAGCTGAGGGACGTTGTTCAAGAGGTAAGCTAGCTTGGTATGAATTACTTGTGCGGACGCACGGTTCTAACGTGACCAGGCCAATGCATTCGCGCCCAACTGGGGCCAGACCATCTTCCAGTCCGCCTCTGAAATGGCCCAGAACAACCACATCCGCGAGCGCCTCGACGAGGTCCTTGCCAAAGCGCCCAAGGAATCGCAGTGGTGGAGCAGCCGCCGGGCCGAGATCTCAGGCTCCTTCATGAAGGAACTGGACGAGGAGAAGATCAGGAGTCGCGAGGGCAGCGTCGCAGGGACAGGGAGTGTCGTCGGCACTCCGGCTGCCAGTGTTGCAGGAAGCGTCATGGGAGATGATGCGGTCATGGTGGAGAGCCCGAGCGGGAAGAAGAAGAAGGGCAAAAAATGACGGGAGCGCGCGTGCTTGATGCCGCAGCTCAGAGTCTTGAGAAGTGGTTGGACGGACGTTCTTACTGTGAAGTGGGAAGTGGGAAGTGGGAGGTGGGCGTTGTACGCATTGCATGACTGGCGTTGAGGTGTTGGCAGGGCCGCAAATGATACTCCTCGTGGGCAGCATCGAGGGAATGCGCATCCTACTTTATGCAGCACCGTACTTGATTCAAACATACAGTCTTATCGATTCCCAGCATGATGTCAAGTTTCACATTCATGTAATCAATTGCAATGCTACAACGCCGTCCCATATTGACCCAAACGCAGCCATTCACATCTTACAGACCCCATGGCTTTCTAATGAAATGACGGTGTCAAGCACCAGATATACACTCTTCCTTCTGTCTTTCTTTGCTCGTCAACACTTCCCCCTCTTATGCTCTGCTCTGCTCATAGACGGTCCCCTCGCAAGCTCACACACAGATTGCTCGCCCTACTTCCTTACTGGCCCGCTGACACCAGCGCCGATAACGCTGGGCAACTCCTCGCTACCAATCGAGTACATCATGCCGATGATTGTCGAGATGAGGAAAGCCAGCATAACCCCGGTGCCAACAAACAACCAGAAAGGAGTGGAGATGTCCTTCTTCTGGCAGGCGGGGCCACCCCAGTTGGTTACCTTGCGAGCGTTGCCCTTGCCAACGATGGTCGGCGAGCAAGCACAGCCGAAGCGATCCTGCTGGGTCTTGTCTTGAGCCTTGTGCAGAAGCTTGCACGCCCCGTGGCCGGAGCAGTTGAGTGTCAGCTTCTCGCAAGAAGCGAGGGAGTTGAAGAAGGGAGGCAAGATACCGCGGACGGTGCCATTGCTCTTCTTCTCCGATGTGAAGACGGGGAAGTCTTCAAGGTCAGGGTACTCAGACTCAGACTCAGCTTCAGTCTTGGGTGATGTGGAAGGCTCAGGTGTGAGCGAGAGGAGGGCCTCGGGGTTCTGGCGGTTGCGGCGCGCTTCAATGGCAGAAGGCATGTCGTAATCACCATATGGGGAGACCACGCGGCGCTTTGAGTTGGCAGAGGAGGATGGCATTGTCACAACGGTGATGTCGAGACCACGCTGAGCAAGGGCGGGGAGGGCGCGCCAAAAAACGTTGCCCTCAACCTTGTCGCTCTTGTCAGCGCGGAAGATGGTCAGGTACTCGTTGTGGAGGGTTGTCTTCTTGAGCGTAGATAGAAGAGCATCGGCTTCAACGCCTGCCGAGTATGTCTTCGCCTTGGGGTCGGCATGCTTAGGCAGAGACTCGGCCTGCGTTGCAAAGTCGTCAATGAGGCGGTCATTGTCTGCGGAGGGAGGGGGGCTCGAGATGTCAAACGAAGCAGTCGAGATATCGCGCAATTCTACAAGCTTGTCAGTGCCAGCCCCAATCAGCTGGTCCACAGCGCCTACCTTCAGCGAGGTCCTCGCTGGCGTCGTCTAGCCACATGAGCAGCTTGGCTCTTGATGTATCGGCATCCTCGCCAAACAGCTTCTGGTGCCGCCCTCCGTATGTGTTGATGCTCTTGATCGCTGCAGCATCGGCGTCCTTGATCGAGTGGAAGCGCGACAGACCCAGTCGCTGGGCGAGGATCAATCGAGCTGTCTCCGGGTCGATGGGCGATGACGCCGGGGCGGCGCGAGTTGCGGTGCCGTCGAAGGTGAAGACGTGGCCGTTGGCGGCTGCAGCGGCGGTGCAGTATAGCGAGGAGGCGACGAAGCCCCAGGATAGCTTCATCGTGGCGGTCGGCAGGTAGTGATGGGGATGGGATGTGTGCAGGTGCAGGTGCAGCTACGGCGATGATGCACTTCCGTTGCGTTAGTCGCAGCAGCAGCTTCCAAGGTCGCCCGTGCGCGCGTTCACCCGCTCTGATTCGCTGTCACTCAACCACCGTTGCGATTGTCCGCCTCTGTACAAACCGCCATCACGCATCTTCCTAACTTATTGGTATCAAACACCACTTGCCACCGCTTGTCGCCGCAATTCCACGAGTGCCAAACACCCCGTCCGCCCCATGTCTCACCGCGCTGCCCGCCACTGCTCGTAACCTCTGCTGCCCCTCCGCACAACGGCGCCATGTTCAAGGCACAAGTGCTGCGGCGGAGCTTCTCACTCTGGAATCGCGTGCCCACGTCGAGGATAGTGCGGTCCGCTGCACGCGACGGCCACGAAAGCGTCACAATACACCGCGTCCGAATCCAAAAGCCCTTTCTCAGCAGACAACGACTTGTTGGCGCAGTCGCAATCACCACAGCCATCTACGGACTTGGGCATTACCTCGGTATTGAAGTCGAAATACAAGAGGAGGAGGTGAAGGAAAAGAAGCCAGGGCGGTGGAAAAAACAGATTCGCAACGAAGACGGCTCCCTCGGTGAAGTAGACGACCAGGAGGCAAATGAAGAGGGAAACGAAGAAAACCACGACGACGAGGGCGATGATGGGGAAGAATACGATGACGCTATACTGTTCCTTCCTACAGGTCTGTCAAGGCCGAAACCACTGACCTATTACAAAGGTTCAGACCCAGAGTGGCAGGAGTTCAAGAGGATCAGCCAGGATCGAGCAAAGGTAGACAAGATCCGGCAAGACCTGGTGAACATCGTCCGAACCATGTGCACTTTACCTGAATACGCTGCTGTTATCGGCCCGGTCGATCACAGCAAGGGACGTGTCTGGATCGAGTTCAAGTTCCCAGATGGTCCACCGATCGAGTTTGAACGCCCTGGCTACGAATTGACCGAGGACTTGGAATGGCGCAAAACTACACAAGACGTCGATGCAACCCATCACGTTCGAATCATGAGGCTGCTCCAACCTACCGCAACTGCCACGGCACTGTATAAAGACACAAAGAGGAAAGTGGGGCAGACATGGAACAATCTTTCTGTGTACATGGGGTGGACTGAGAAGATCGAGCCTCTTACCGTCCAGCAAGTGATGCAGCAGACTAAGAACCCTTCTACACCCTCGCCGCCTGCAGTATCATCTACAGCTGCTTCCTCTGTTTCCCCTTTTGGCACTCTGCCTGGCGCCTCACAGCAGCCAGCAGCCCAGTCGCCATCTTCAGGCGCTGGCTCCGAAAAGGAGCTGGGCTTCGTTCTTCCAGACCCGAAATCTCTCACCCTTGATCTCGGCCAATTCCGCCAAGACTTGCGAAGGAAGGTTGCGCCGGTCCCACACATGCCGCGCGGCTGCTTTCTGACAAAAGCCTTGATCGAAGTGCATGGAGAGAAGGCGCGCGTCACATTTAATCTGCAGGCTGTGTATGACCCTAAGTTCGGGCGCTACGTTACGGTGACTCCGTCGGTTTGGAACTTCTCGAAGCATCGACAGGCGCCCAAGGGAGGAAGGTAGGGTCTTGCATACGACGGGGGGGTTCATTGCTGGCGTACATGAGTTTTGAGCGTACTTGTTTGATTTCACAGCGTGGATCTTGCAATGGGCGCGTTCGGCGTTTTGATGCGTATGATACCATAGAAAGTCTAGTGCACGTGAGATATCAAAAGCAGGCGTGCGTGGCATTATTTTGCTCAGTCAAGCACATACAAAGTATTCTTCCCTCTCTGGTCTTTGCAATCCTTCTAGATCCTTTCTGTTAAATGACAAACGTCGAAAAGCAGGTACCACTCACCGATGTGACAAATTGTGGTGCGTACCTCACATCTTCCATCAATAAATATGTCACTGTTGCATCGAAACAACCGTGCATGAACACGACCTTGCCATCTATATTTATCTTCTTCCCACAAAACTCCAGCCCTTTCGCGGCTCAAGATCTCCACAATTTCTTACAAATGTCGAATTTATCTCCACAATGTCTGAGGTCCTCGTCTGCGCCGTCAAAAGAAGAACTCTCTTAACCCATGTATGTCTTTGGTCAAAATATGGCTCCATGCTCAAAACCAAAAACTATCCTCCCCATGTCTAGCTTCTGCCCCTTAAGACAAAACAAAAAGAGACAATGAATGAAAATGAGTTTCCATTTACAGCATGTCTGCGCGCCTGCTACACTTCGAACATACGCGTGGTCTTCTCTTCATCTCCAAATACAATGCTCAGCATGCTTGATTCTCAAAAGGGCATGACTTTCCTACATGCCTAGCTCCTGTGTTATAAAGTCGAACAAAACGTCATCGATATTGGCGCATGTTTGCGTGCCTGCTACATTCGATAAATACATCAAATATATTTGTCGTTTTCTCCTTATCTCCAGACACAATGCTCAGAAAGCTGGATGTTCAAAATTCCACAATGTACTTGTCATGTCTGACTCCCGTATCTCTCGAAGTCAAATGATATGCGGACCAACCCAAAAACGCCAATGCAGCAGTTTATGCCTGCGCCTGCTGAGCCTATTAGTGTACAAATACACAGAGACGTCTCTTTCTTCTTCTTCTCACAACTAAACGCGATGCTCAAGACACCAAATCCAAAAGTGTACATGGGAGAGACAATGTGGTGGCTTTCAAAATCTGCCACCTGCGTCTCATGTTTTCTGCTCTGTGCCTTCCTTCGAACATCAACAACTTGAACATAATTATACATATATCGAAAACATACCAAAATCCATATATTCAAAGTACCCCTAAGTTTGATCATACGGCGTGCGCTGATCTCTCAAAGTCTTTGAAGCGCCAATAATGTTCCGGGCTTGCTTTTGCGAGAAGTGTCTGTATGAAGTACGCCGCTGCTTTGATACATCTTCACCCTTAACACATCTACCTCAAAAGATCCAAAAGATGCCTTCGTCAATTATATATCTGTCTCTACATCTATATTTCTCCGAAAAGATAAAACCCCTCTCCCATGTTTGGTTGTGACCGAAAGTCTCCTGTGTACATCTTCAAGACAACCTGCTAATGAGAACACAACTGTAGGCAAAACATGTACAGTGACGAGCATTAATTGATGTAGTTATTGTGCAATATTTCTCTTGGCTCTGTTCAAGAAATTGATTTGCTCTACTGCTCCAAACAGCCGGAGGTTGTCCACGTGCTGCCACTCGAAGTTCCTGTTCGGAGGCGTGATGTTCTTCGATCCGTGCCTTTTTTTTTGACTATCTGAACTTCTTTAACATCTACAGCACGGTCTTTTTGGCCTTCCTTGCAAAACACCAACATACTCAGAATGGCATGCGTTTTCACGATGTGGACTTGTGACCTATCTCTCCAGATATTTTATTAAGCACTCTGCCATGTTGCTTCCGCACCTAAGCAGACAAAATATAGTATACATTGCTATTCTTTCCTTCCCGCAACCCTCATTTTTATATACAGTTATCTGATCTCCCGCCAACCGCAGATACAAGCACACCAGCCTTTACTCGGGTGATTACAAACATCACCACCGACGCTTTCACTCTTCTGCACTCCCATTTCGAGGCCTTCAAGGCGCAAACGCCACGACCGCTAAGCAACTAGAAACCAAGCTGAAGCCTCCTAGAAGGACAGCGATCAACAATAGATCTAAACTTGCCGCATTAGGAAGGATGGGTTCAGGATGCGAGATGGATAGCCTTCTAGAGTTGATTGAAGCTCTCCGCGCGTGGACTGTCACTTTCACAATGAAAATCTCTGTTCTACTGCAAGATGATATATACAAATTTGAGCGTGTGTACAATATATGTAGATTGTTAATATTAGCTCATGACGTGCATGTGCTTGAGTCTTGCTTTCTACCTCGCTTGGGCGATTAAGCGCTTTCTAAAATGTTGTGACTATTATATATCTGCTACCTTACCTACGAAGACTCTAAAACTGCCCTCGTACTTATTCGTGCCGGATGCGATGCGGTACGATCAATCATAGCCAGCTGTACGCACCCAAGGTCTACTTTCCATTTGGCCATGTCGCTCGAACGGCTTTTCCATCCTTGAATAGACAGCACTGACTCGATGTGTTTGTCCGTGATTCTCTTTCTCCTGTCCAATGCTCGTGTCAACCAGCCAACTCAAATACCTAGTCGCTCATGAAAGCTTCAGAGAAAGTGAGGTCGCCGCAATATGTAAATGACAACTGTCGCCTCTGTAGCAGTAGCAGAAAGTGTCTTGCTTGACAAAGTACTGTTATGCGTACCACTTGTTCTACTTCATAACTCGCTGAGAGCCATATACCTGGCAGACAGAATGTGTCCCAGCCCTCGAAGCCGCCCTAATGCAGAGAACACATGCGAAACGCTCTCACCCTTACTCCGACCTTGCCAGCCAGCACCATCACCACCACCACCATTCTCGTCGAAACCATTATCACTTCTCGTCGTATATAATCCGCTCCCAGTGCCCTACTACTAATCAATTTAGGCTATCTGCAATAGTGGCCTAGCGGTCCGAACCACACCCTCCACTGTTAATAGTTGACCTGCCGCTGACTCGCCCCGCAGGTCGAGAGTTCGAATCGTGATAGCACCTAAAGTTCTTAGAACAAAAGGTCCTCAGCAGCGGACATAAAGTACTAGGTCTGCTGTTGTTTTTGCAACTATTGAGCAGCGCTCTGGCTTCACTTTTGTCTGTGCCTGCACGAGAATGAGCGCTGCCATTCGCACATCTGACACCCGGTGAGGTTGTGAGAGAAAGTTGCACGGTTCAATAATCTAGGATTTGAACCGATATTTGACTTAAAGGCCATGACCAATCTGAAGCGCCGCGGAGTCCCTATGTCTCTTGAAAAAGTACCGAGTATGACCCTCACGCGCAAGCAGCGTCCCAGCGCCCAGCGCCCACCTGCAACCCTTATTTGTTGTGCCAAAGCAACGTCCGTAACGAGTCCCAGTGATCTGACTGTACGTAACTGCATCTCGTTAGCAACCTCCCCTAGCAAAAACACCCCAAATACCCACATATAGCTCATACTACTCCTCAAACTGCTCTGCACAGTCTCCGGATGCCACCTGAACAGATACATGACCATTGCCCAACTCAAGCTCGCAAACGCGGGCCACCCATTCCTGATCATCGTGCGCCTCATCTCGCCGTCCCCAAACACCTCCCACCCTCCGCCTCCGCCCGGCGTCCCCGCCACGTTTTTCGGCTGCACGGCGAGTTTGGCCAGCGCCAGCGCTACGCGCGCAAACACGTAGATGACGATCTGCTGGGAGACGGAGTTGTGGATGGTGCGGCCGAAGACGGTGTAGCCGCCGAGCAGACCCGCGAGGAAGGCGTCGTAGTGGCGCTCTTTGCCCGTGGGCGAGGTGTGCTTCAGGAACAGCATGGAGGTCTTGTATACGAGGGCGAACAAGCCCAGGTTGCGGGCGTGCTGCCGGGTGGCTTTGTAGACGAGCCAGCATTTCGAGCGGAAGCTGGGCGGCTTGTCAGTAGGGTGGTTTGCGAACGAAGAAGGAGCCAGTACGTACGTGCCTGAACGGAAGAGGAAGATCATTCTGGTGTGCTGTTAGCTTTTGCTACGTGGAACAAGTAGGTGAGGCGTACACAAGTGCATGTGGGAAGCGCACTTTGGCGCCGTATACGATGCCATTCCGTACACCTTTTACCAGTGTGAGGATGTCGTGGTACTTGGGGTCAAGGATGATGTTCTCCAGCGCCGACTGTTCAAAGTCAGTACGTGCGACTCATAGTCTGCTGTGCGCTTTCTTACCTCGAGCGCGTGTAGCTTGTCCATGTCTCGTTCTCAGAGACCGGGTCGTGCCTCGGTACAAGCAGATGACGCGCAGTCGCAGTTGCTGGATTTGGCCTCTTCCTTGGGAGAAGCGACGCCGAGTCAAAAGAAGGGAAAATAGAAAGAACGGTACAAGAGTGAAGCGTGGTACATTGGATCGAGTCGCAAGCTGGAGCGAGACAGCCGGCTATGGAGCTGGGTGCGCTCGCCCTGCGGTTTGGCCTCGGCTCTTTGCGTCACATTATCGGCGAAGGCTTCCCCACATTGGACGCTGGACACTGGCGGCTGCCCCAGATGATAGATCGCGCTAAGACGACAAGGGTCATTGGCATGTGAACTGCGGCGGTGCCTTTGCACATGCTCGTGCTTGCGTTCGTAAAACCCAAGTTCCTGAGTATGCAGTGTAGATATGTTTGTTTATATTGCGATTCTTAAACTCCTCTCAACGCCGTAAGCTGCCATCGTCCGTCCGAATGCGTGCTTCTATGGGTATCGCGCAACAAACAACAACTCGTTATGCCCAAGTAAATGCTGCAAGGTACCTTATTCGACGCGTTTCTCCGGCCAATGCTTCTTCAGCTCTTCGTAGATCGTGAAAATGAACGCTGAACTGGGTATCGACCGTGCGACGGTGATGCCACAGCCACGGTACATGCCCTTGATACCGCCACTCTTCCACAGTGCCTTGCCAACCGCGCCAAACGTCGACCGCCCGCCAGTCAACTTGCCCACGTCCTCTGTTTGCATGCGAGACTTGATTGTGTCTGCGGGGTAGAAGGCGAAGTTGTACGCCGCGCCTGCGATGGACCCGGCTACCATTCGTTGGTAGATTGGCAGGTCTTCGCTGGTGGTTCCATTGGTTTTCTTGAAGATGATCTTCATGCCTTCGTAACCGCCAAACCATGCTGCACCGCCACCAGTCTCGCGGATGAAGGTTCCAAGTTGGCCGTGCCAGTACCCAAGGATGCCCTGGTGACGATACACTGAGATGATGCTACTGAGCACAGTGGGACGAGCGACCACGCCACTGGGTGATTCCACCGGTACTTGCACTTTGCATTTCACCAGCTCGATTGGTGTGAGGAACATGGAGGTGATGGCTCCAGCAACCATACCACAACCGAGCATCGCAGAATAAGGCAGATCTTGGCTGGGATCCTTCTTTAGCTCGGGGTAGAACCCTGACGCTTTCAGAGCATCTCCAGCAACACGGTACTGTGAGGTAATCAGCTTAACGCACGCGAGCCGCTCAGTCAGCAGAAAGCCTTACGCTGAAGAAAAGGGTGCTGGTCTCAACAGCAGCACCCACCAAAGGAGCGCTTATGCCTCTGTAGATACCGAGAAACCCATCCCTTTGCAATGATTTCTTGAAGCAATCCAGCGGCCCATTGTATCTCAGAGGCAGAGTAGCTGGCTGTGACTGCAGCCGAACCTTGACCGTGTCGAACGGGTACTCGATGTATTTGCCAACAATGCCAGCAAGTGACCCGCAAACAACATCTTTCAGGGCTTCCTCTCCTTGCCCACTGATGTTTGTGACGGCTGCGGGGCGTGCTTCCTCCACCAAGCCTGATTTGCTCAATCCACCTCTTGCCCCCACCACCGACACCGGACTCTCCTGTAATTCCATGAAAATGGCGATGGTTCCTGCTTCGTGTGTATGTTGTATTTATACAGTTCTGTACGATAGATGTCACCTCAGGAAGCCGGAAGCATGTTAAACTGTAGAAAGCAGCGATCGTAGGCGGTGAGGAGGGCGAGAGGTAGCTGCTCAGGCTGCGGATGCCATGAGCGCGGACACGATAGGTATTATGTTATTTCGCAAGTGGAGAAAGAGTGGTGTGCTCGACGTAGCACAGGCCCAGGGAACCGCAGCGGGCCGCGGGGTGGGCTCTGTATTGGGGGTGCTGGTGAATGCACCCAAGGCACTCGGGGCCCAATATCGTGCGAGAGTGCAAAGGTGTGACGAAATTTTCAATTAGCCTCTTGGGAACCCTGCACGAGTATGAGGGGCTGAAGAGGATGAAAATGGCGCACAATGTGTGAGACGCTGAGTTATGCAGTGTGAAAGACTAGATGATTGACCAGCAAATGGCTCATACAATTCCAAACTCGATCAGTTGATCTGATAAGAATTATCTGATCCTTTTTGCGGCACGTCAAGACGGCTCAGATCCATGAGTTGCCCCACCGGAACGGAGGTGCTCAAACGAGGCCTACTTAGCGCCGCCCCCGAATATCTTATCGATAGGTATCGGCTAAGATTATTTTCGCTGCAGCGCGTTCGAGACTTGAGGATCGAGAACCTGGGCGCAACACCACCAAATATAACGAAATGTCTGACACAGTAACAACACCGGCGCCGGCTGCGCCCGCCACGGCCACTGTGAAGGGAATGAAGAAGAATGGTATGTTGCATCCTGCTTCTTCTGAGATACGAGAGGCTGACTGATTCTCCAGGCAAGCAGTGGCACGACAACAAGGGCGCCTTCAGACCTCGCGCAAATCTGACATCGTGGGAAAAGCGCACAGCAGAGAGAAAAGCGCTCACCGCAGTGAAGGCCAAGGAGAAGGAGCTGAAGGACGAGAAAGCAGCCGTGAAGCAGGCACAGGTCGACAGGATCCGCGAGAAGCGTGCCGCAAAGGAAGAGAGGGAGCGATTCGCGAAGATGGAGGAGAAGATGCATAAGAAGCGCGTCGAGCGTCTGAAGAGGAGGGAGAAGCGCAACGCCATGCTGAAGTCGTGAGGAAGCGCGAGGAGCACGAACGGTCGTAAAGAAGTGCCCGTTTGACTGTAAATTGCAGGGCCTCCATTAGACACGGGGGAACAGGGCGGATTGTCCATGTTCTCGTTATGCAGGACCACAGGAACAACCTGTGTGGGAGGTCAGGTCACATACGGAAAGGAGGACCAGGCCTGGGCTCTCGGGATGCGTCTGAGCACTTCGAATATGCATAGTTTATGGCGTTAAAGGAACATTTGGGCGCGCACACTTGGAGCATTGTAGCACAACGTCAAACATGGATCGGAAACACCCAACACGATAATCAGGAAGTTAGACAACATTTCACTTTTGTTGCGCTTGTACCTGAACTTGGCCTTGTCCGTGCTTGCCTTGTGGCTTGTCCACATCCGTTGGTGCTAATTCAGGGTTCAGGGTGCAGTGACGACAGCCGCGGCTTCTTGCCGCCAGCATATCTTAAGCTCGCGACTGCGACTGCGACTTGCGACTTGCAACTGCGACAGGCCTCGTGCACCTCAATGTCCACATGGACAACATCTACCTTCACTCAGGCCACTCCAGGTCTCTGCGACCCGATGTCTACGACCGCGACGCCCGACCATCCATACGTGTGAGCTCCGAAGACTCCAGTAACCGCCAGCACAAACACAAGTCGTCGCATCGTCACCACCACCGTCACCACCAAGATGACCACCGTCGCCACAGCTCCACACGCCACCATGCGAAAGAAGTTGTACAGTCGGCGCTACAGCCACCGACGAGCTTTGGAGATCTCCTGAAGCAAGCAAGGAGCAGCAAGCACAGCTCGCGAAGCCACAGCCGCAGCCGTAGTCGAGGCGCAAGCCCGGCAAGAGTAGATACCAATGAGCAGCAGAAGGCAGGCGATCGTGTCGGTCTTACAATCCCACCACCGCAGCCACTGCGCCCGGAAGAGGTGGAGCGAGAAGCGAAGCGAGTCGACGCCAGAGAAAGGTGTGCATCACAGAAAGAATTGGGGCCTGCAAGTAGTAACATGAATACAGAGACCTCCGCGCCGCTTTACAGTCGCTGTCTGACCAGTCGCTGAAGACGTCACGTCGATTAGACGACACATACTACTCTATACTCGAGAAGGTCTCCGTCCTGCGCCAGACCATCGGCACTCTCCAAGAGCTCTCCGGTCTTACCAAAGAGCTGCACAGTCACTTCGAGACCGATGCGCAAGACCTGCTCGACGATGTGCAGGGCCAATTTGAAAACTCGGACAACTTTCACATGCAGCAGAAGCAGGTGACTGCTCTGGAGGAGAGAATCACAGCCGGCAAGGAAAAAGCAGACGCGCTCACTGCAAGGCTCGCTGAGGCGAAGGAGAGGGTGGATCGGAGGGCGAGGAGTGAAGCTCAATGGGAGGCCAGTACAAATCGTACGTTTTCGAACAGTCCCTGACGAGGTGAATATGCTAATGATGTCTACAGGCTGGTGGCAGTGGTTTGGCGGCACAATGGCCTCCATCGTCTCGCTCATAGTGATTCTAGTAGTGCTGCATCATCTCAGACCTACACACGTCGAGATGAACCCCAAACCCGCCCTTAGCTCCGCCGTTAAGGCTAATGTCGAAGAAGCCCCAATACCAAATTTTGCCAAAGAGGACATCTTGGAGCTAGCCACGTCAATCCCAAACGTCCGGCTGGAGTCGCCATCCGCGAAGTCACCTGCAACTGCCAGGCTCGACGATCAGCTCTTGCGCAGGTTCGATGAGTTATAGTCCCTTTGTGATACTTTGTGTTAGCACCAGAGATACCCACATACAATGTCACCTGTCCTTAGTCGCACCAATCTCGCTGTTTGCTCCCTTGCCTGCTGATCGACCTGCTGCCCATCGAGTGGTCAGTAATGCAAGCTACGCCGTACGGAGAATATGGTAAATCGTCGGTATCCTTCCGCCCAACGTGCATTTCGCAACAAACAAATATCACATGCATCGGGTGAAGCACTCGAATCGCAACACCGCTGTGCAGCCAGCCGAGGTGCTTCCGCCCGCGACTTCTCGTGCATATGACTACATGTAGACGGTAGACCGCTTCCCCATATGAAGTGGCTGACCGGAAGTGCGGTTGCCTTCTCCCTCTGCAGACGGGACGCCCACCGGTGACCTGGTTCGAGAGATTTTCCCCGCGATGCAGCGGTCGGGGACTTCCGAAGTGGGGCGTGGGACGTAGCAGTGGGGTGAGCTGTCGGGCCTTGGTGTTGAGTTCTGACGTATAGGGCTGACATGCCGTGCCGCTTCTCGCCAATAGGGCTGAACCTTACTGTGTACACCGGGATTTGACATAGCAAACACACATAGAATGATGCAGTTATCTGGAATGTTGGCGGCATTGTTTCCCGGCTGTGAGCGGTTGTGCCTTAGTACCTTGGGCGGGTAGATGAGGTCTATGGCGTGTACTGATGCCGTTGTCGGTGGCTATAAAGTTCAATGATCGACCCAATGGACAACCTGAGGCTGCAATGACGAATGGCTCCTGTGTCGTGAGTTGTCACGAGCCGGGCTTGAGAGCCGATAGATGGGTTGGATTGGCCGTGGAAGCGCAGGGTAACTGTGCTGTCCCTCTCGTCCTAAGTCGTAGTCATAGGACGCCTTGCTCAGCTGCATTGCTGTATACCCCTCTTCAATAGACATAAAGCTGTGGTATTCGGCCATGCCTGGGCGTTCTTACCCCTTAACGGATTTCCTCACTCTTTGGCAACACTTGTAGACTTACCTTAAGCTACCTTGCACTGACCCCCTGACCTGAGCAAACAGCGACGAGGGCACGTTACCTTTAAACCGATTGGGCAACGAACAATATTGTTGGCAGTCTTGCATATCAGCCATACTTATTCCAGGTAAGTTTTTAGCCACGCGCAGGCGCAAACCCGCTCTCTGCGCTACTCTTGTGGAGTCCAATCACTCACACAGTTCAGACCTATTGCGATGGACCAGAGTCATGAGTCCATTGTGTCGATGGGCGACTTCAGACCTATGATGGTATCGCCATACATGTCCCCGCAGCTGAACGAAACTATTTGTGGTTGCCGTTGCGGATGTGGATGTGGCTGTGCTGGGGATGGAAACATCGATGAGAGCGAGCGACTAAGTGATAGCTCGACAGCATTCGAGACGAGCAGCTCCGAAGACGGCGAGATTCTTCCATTGACCGATCGTGGTCCTGGCGATGTGTGTGATGGTGTTCTCTCACCACGCGCCGTATCACGCCCACTCATAGTCTGGCTATTCGAGAATCGTGAAGACCCTCGTTCTGGCGATTCGTTCGTGGCTCGATTCTTGGATGTTGACGACGAGAATGTAACAAGGAGTCACTCTCTTGAAAATTCGAACTTAATGAATCAAAGCGACACTGCAGCTGGCCATGGACATGTGCAAGCGATGTCTCCAGGGCCCGGCATCGGCGGATGGTTACGTTTGACCCCAGAGAGGAACTCCGACGAGCATGCTGAGCGTGTGTACATCTTCACGCCGCTTCGACTGAGTGCGGAGTATCAACATGCACGTGGGAAGATGGTTGAGCACATGCTGGTCCCTGATGAAGCTTGCTTCTGGATGAATACCGAGGAGGATTGGACCGTCTCTTGATTTGGCGTTATCATGTGACATGCATCTACATCTTGGCATCATTAGTCTATCCTCTTTGCACTGGTGTCTGGCGTTGGTAGGGCTCCATATGATTTACCAGATTGCATACATAGGTTCAGGGAGCGCCCTGGTGTCTGAAATACTTATGCATATTGAAAGCCTGTAAGCTCGGTCTAACGCCTAACCGATGTGAAGTGGTGTTCTCGTTGTTGACAAGCAGTCGCTATGTTTACGGCTATGAGTCCGTTCAGTACTGCAATCTGGCATTTGCAGATGTAAGATGAGAAATAAGTATGGGGCGCAAGACGATTGTATCTAATAGCTCTATCTGTGCTCACTGAGTGTCGCGTGAACACATGCTCAAATTGTGTGGGGATCCGGAAGTTTTGGTCAAAAGAAGAGCTGCGGAGGGTGTGGAGGTGGCTTCGACGTTGGGCTGAGAGCGGGTAAGCCCGCGGGAACAAGGTGCGGGTGCCCAGGTGCTCTTCCAACGCATGACAAGCATGTGCGTGGGAGGAGCGGCACCAACGGCCGACCCTATTTCACCCGGCATCCGATATTGAGAGCCTTGCTTTGTACATGCGACTGATACACCCGCGCTTATGGGGTCACGGCGTTTCCCAGTGTGGAAGTTGGGCGCTGCGGCTTTATTTGAGGGTACGTGCAGTGGGGCGATGCTGGCTCCAGCTGCTACCTAGCATTGCGTGTCTTTCCAGCTGATCGCTATGTTGGTATCGTGAGTCCTGGAAAAGGGGCATCGGGTCGTGAGCGATACTCAGAGGAACTGTAAATTGCATCTACTTGAGATGAGTTTACGGCCATTCGAGGCAGGTGTGGAGTGGCAGCTGAATTGCACTCTCGCAGATCCCCCAACGAACTCTTCTCCAACATTTTGAGCTCCAGGAAATCCGATCTGGAGTCATTGCCACAGACCCACAGTGCCGTACTCCGCTCAGCGAACCACGCACTAGCTGATTCAATGTCGCTGACTGTGGCTCTGTATGCCCTCGTGTGTTGTCGATCGTGCTGCGAAGCAGACCTCTCATGCAGGGCAAACGTTGATGAGTGCACGCTTGCGCTGGCAGTGCCAGTCATTTCAACCTTTGCAGAATTTCCATTTGTTTTGCTGTTGCATTTGCTGCGCATATCGCACTTGCGGTGAGCAAGCATTGATAGCCCAATCTTAGCCCATAGACCACCACACTGGGGCCCGCCTGGACAAGGCCGCGGATCGTTCGAGATCTGATCCCAGCGCGCTCCTTGGCTCAACAAACATCGCCAGCTCATAGCAAGTCGCGTGTCCCGGCATGACAGCCACAACCCTCAAAAAGCCAGCCACGATCCCCTGTTCTGGCCCTCAAAAGCAACAGCCGGCCCCTCAGACTGCCTCGTCCTCGTTCTGACGTTTACGCACCCGCGGCTTCAAAGCTCACCAACTTCGCTCCACTTTACTTTGCCTACGTCATCCTGTCGCAGCGTGTCAAAATCGTAACTCGACGTCGCCTGAGTTCACATGTTTCCGAAATCCAGCTCGTTCAAAGGCAATTCAAAGTGCGAGTTTGAGAAGTCTCTGGCTGTGCGGTTGTGTGTATCCGAGGACCGTGAGTGCGTTCCGACCGACATGTGAATCTGCTCTGACATCTGCACAGATTGTGTTCCTGAATTCTGAACTTCCTCCTGAACAGCCTGTTTCAACGTTCAACAATCGACCGAGACACCCGATAGAAACGAAACGTCAGCTTTGCAAGGCCGGCCCCTTGTGCACACACTTCACAAAGCCTTTGGCGTTATACAGAGATCTATATCCAGCTAGCTGGAAGTCGACACAAGCAATTCGAGTGCATTGTACAGAGCTCCCGTAAAGTTCCGATACTTGGGCGTCCCCGCATCAACAGTCCTGCAGCTTTGGCGCGGCGCTAGTCTACCCGCGCGACCGACGGCAGCACTGAAATCGGCAACACCACCCACGTCAACGATCCCGGGTGTTTGTTCCATAAGAACGTATAAGGGTATCTTGCCTCCTTCTGCTGTGGCCCCACCGCACCATGGCGTCCGAGGCACCTCCAAGGCGCTTCAAGGTAGAGCCTATAGAGATCACTGCGTCAAGCTCCAAGGACCGAAAGCAAGAGGCGGACGAGGGGACATCAAAACCTCCTAGGAGGTTCGCTCCTGAGCCGATCGAGACTACGACCACAAACAACCGCAGATTTGCACCAGTAGCAATTGAAACTGCCACCAAGACAAATCGTAGCTTTGCTCCAGAACCGACAGAGACAACACAGAGAACGAATCGTAAATTCGCACCTGAGCCCGTAGAATCTACGACCAAAACCAACCGGAAGTTTGCCCTCGAGCCAATGGAGACAACGCAAAAGACAAATCGCAAATTCAGCCCACAGCCGGTTGAGACGACTCAATCAACAAATAGCAAATTCGCGCCTGAACCTGTGGAAACTACAATCAAAACCAACCGGAAATTTGCGCCTGAGCCCATTGAGACAACACAGAAGAAAGTACGCCGTTTTGTACCGCAGCCTGTTCAGACCACCACGACATCAAGCCGGGATAGTCGTCGAAAATTTGCTGAGGAGTGGGATGAGAAGACGTCGCCTCGCCGATTCAAACCTGAACCTCTGGAGATCACCTCAAGAGGAAACAAGCGACACCCTCCCAGTCCAAGGAAATTTGCACCTCAACTGATTGAAAGCGCGCAAAGATCACGTAAAGCAGGAGATGCTACCCCAGCCCTTCTTCCTTCTGATAAAACAGAGGCAACGCCTGAGAGTCGAGCTATAAGCGCTCGAAAAGCCCGGATCTTGGGTATCTCACCAACACCGCCAAACAACACGCCGACTATTGATCTGCCTAACAATCCTCTCTCACAGAACCCTCTGTTTCTGGAGATCCAACGCTCAGAGCTGCCTCCGTCAAGACGCAGATCTTGGTTTTCGTGCTCTCAGCATTCGTTTCGGGTTCCAGATTTGGAGCCTATTGAGTCTTCTGAGTCGGAAGGATCAACTCCGCCGTCTCCTATTACATCGGCCTCTGACCACTCCTTCATGTACAAGGAGGCTACACGGAGAAGAGAAAGCGTCGACGATACTTCTTCAGGATATATGCTTGCTCTCGCCGCCAAGGCTGCCGAGCGACAGCTCCGTGAACAAGCAATGGCCGCCTTCCCTAACGATGACTTCCATGAGCCTGTCGACCATTTCATCGACCATGAGACGGACGATGGCGATACGCAAGGCAGACGGGGATCCTCATACAGCGAAGTCAACTGGGCTCTGAAAGATATGCGAGAGTATCATGATCTGCAGGAATACGAGAAGCGGAGGAGTCAAAGGCAAGCAGCCCAATCCCAAAAGACTGCCGCGATCTCCAAACCTGCATTCAATCCTTTTGGCAACCCAGCTGGCTTCCTCGATGCATCAACGGCTAAGATCCTGGCCCAAGATCGTGAAGTCGAGCCGATGCGGAAAAGCGCACGCCCGCCTATGCTCGGGAAGGACATCAAGTTCCCGAGATGCGCATCACCTGAGCCAGCACGGTTTGATCCAACTCAAGGGTGCGATGCAGTACGCACAGCAATGTGCTATCTGTCGGAACAAAGCAAAGCAGCTGAAGACGGGAAGGAGAGCCTTTGGTGCGGCAAAGGCAACGGCAAGCAAACAAGTACTACGCCTTCGCTTTGGTCTACAGCTAATAGCAGGGCGTCGAGTACCCACGGTCTTTGGGCTGGCATGTGCACCAATACTGGCGGAGACAAGTCTCCCAGAGGACCCACAGGTATCCTAACACCCACACACGAAAAGGGAAATCCAATGTCACCAAATCCGTCTCCAGCCACGAGCATGAGCCTATTGCCACCAACACCGCCGGCTTGCTCGACTGACTTCGGCAACATCGATGAAAAGCTCGCCATCGAGCAGACCATCGAGGAAGAATTCGGCGATGACTTCGTGACTCAGGTCTACAATTACTTGTCGCTAGGTTACCCCTCTATGGCACAACCTTTCGACCCAGAGTTGTCCAAGATTTCTGGTATATCCATTTCTGAGCTGAGACAGGATGACCACCTTGCGAAAGCCCGAGGGTACATCCGCCTCGGCAAAGACGGCAATCTCAAAGATGCCGAGATTACAGAGGAAACGTGCACTCGTTGGCGTGCTCTACGCACCTATATCCAAGAATGGGCCAGGCAGCATCCTAAGATGAGTGAACAGCTCTCTCTCGAAGGCCAAGGAATCGGTGCAAGGAGGGGAAGCTGGGGACTCTAGAAGGTATACTGGGGTATACATCTGCATTTACTGAGCGATTTAGCGACTTCATAGCGACCTGGCGTTTTTTTTTTTTTTTTGCGTTAGCCCGGGAATTTAGAGGGTCTGAAGCTTTAGGTCTTGCATTGGTCATCAGGTGTTCATCATTTTTGGTGCTTCTGCATACTTAGATTGTTATAATTCAGCTTTCCAATCCACCTGAAGTTTGCTGTCGCTTGAGCTTGTCGTGCTGGCCAGTTGTGTGCGCGTGAGCATCTGCTATACATTTGCAACTTGGTTGCCGCACCTTTCTCCTAGCTCACCGATGTCTCTAGTATGACATATATATGATGTACTACGTTAGCATGGAAGGTGCCAATGGGATGGTACGGCTCGCCTTAAGTATGAGTCCGGCTGCGGGCAGGGAGGCAGGGAAGGCTCGCCTCGAAGTCGCGAAGTTAGTTTTTATCCAATCGTTTGGCCTCGACACCGGTGAAGTGGCATGGGCGGCTCCTGGACCACGCGAGACTCTTGGCGGTACCTGATGTTCCTTATCGTTGTTTTTCTTTTTATTGTTACCATTTCGGCCCGTTGCAATCTTCGAACGTCCGTGACGACGCCCATGGTGATACACACCCAAGCGATAATATCGGCCCTTTGCCCACGCCATCTGGATGGACGTTACGCCCCTCCTGTTCTTGTCCGCCTCGCCTACACAGCCGCCATTCTGAAGGTTCAGAACGATCTTTTTGAAGCCACACGGCACGGAGATGATTCCGCTGCAGTATATCGAGCAAGCTGCACCAGCCTTAGTATCTGAAACGAACAGAAAAGCGAACATCATAGGTACCACCACTTAGGGTGCAAGGGTGCTGTCGTATTGCTGCCGTATTGTACTGGATGGACCTAGACGAAGAGTTGGGGTCTGATAGGCTTTCCACCACCCGCACGCGCAGTCCTCACGGTGCTCGGACAGAGTTACCCCCATCTCTTATCTCCCTGTCAGCCACCACCGCCCACCCCCTTGGTACCTTTCCGTTTCTGGTTTGTATGGCGGGGGGTGCCGACGATACAGATTCATCTTATGAAAGTTATCAGTACGGGATTATGAAGCCCTTCTCTTCGTATCCATGATCTACATTTGCCGACGAAGTAGTGGCATACTTGTAACGGGTGTGTCTCTTTTCCCCACCATATCTACCTTCTAAGGATGCGATTAGCCCTCCAGGAGTCTAGTGGCCCAAGGCAGCGGATCCCATCCCGCGTCCGCAGCGTTTTAGGGGCTCCATCTAGTCCACTAAGCTTCGCGGCACAGCCCCAAGGCTGTTGCCCTGGTCACTGTTCTATACTCTAGGCTGCATGCGCCTGTCTTCGGCCTTATAACTCGCACGATGTCATGCACGGGTGCGTTTTGGTGATAAGGGACGATTAATGCCATGAAGCGGCTGGGGACTAGCTTGACATGTGTTGGAGGCTCTTGGAAGTCTTATTGGGGAGAACCTGCTGCTCAAGAAGCTAATCTTCTGAACGGTGTGTGCCCCTTATGAGCTCTGTACCAGGCAGTTCTAGTATCACCGGCTCGCCTGTGGCCCTTTGTTTGACTTACAACGGTTTTTTATATCGTGTCCGTTACTCTGGAGGCTCAATGACAGATATTTGATATTCAGTGTGTCCTCTCGGGTTCCTCCCTGATCAGTACTTCGAACTGGCTAAAACTAACGTCACCGTCCTTCTACAGCGCCCCACCAGTACTTTACTGCACAGAGAGATATACAACAATGGCTGGTCAAGGCTTCGATGTAGTCTTCCAACATCAGCTGGCAAGTCAATCTTGGACTCTTTATGGCATTGGAATGTTCACCATAGTAATTCGGGCGTGAGTACCATCATTTCCATTGTGTCCTGTGCTGATATAATACTTATAGAATCGCGCGATGCCGAAGAGTTCGAAGTTCATCTCGGTTTGCCATAGACGATTGGCTGATGATAACGCTTGTGCCTTTGTTCTACACCGGACTGATCGTTTGTCTAAACGTCATTGCTCGAGGAGGAGGGAGCAATCTTTTCCCTCCAGAACAGATCTCTCAGTTCACGCGGCAGGACATAGAAGAGCGCATCAAGGGCTCCAAGATTGTCGTGGTTTCTGAGCAGGTGAGGATACATGCAAACTGGCACTTTCGTTGGCTAAAACTACGACAGTGTATGTTGAATGTGATATGGACACTCAAAGCGTGTATGCTGTTCATGTTTGCCCGCATGACAACAGGTACTTCACACATAAAGTGGATTAGAGCCGTGGCTGCATATGTTACGATTGGATACATCGCTGCACAAATCGCCTTCTTCACAGCCTGTACGCCTTTCAACGGCTATTGGGCCGTGCCCGTCTCTAACCCCCAATGCACAACACTAGTGCACTATGCGATCGTTCAAGCAACCTTCAACCTCAGCAGCGATGTGTTGATCATTGCCATCCCTATTCCCATGATCATATCGCTGTCCCTACCTACCAAACAGAAGATTGGCCTAGGAATACTATTTAGCATGGGCACATTCGTAGTACGTTCAACTCAGCAACCGTTGACCTTATCTGTTAATGCTATTTTAGATCATCGCCGCAATTCTTACCAAAGTTTTCAATTTATCCGACATATATGATACCTCATATATGCTCTGGTACACACGGGAAGCGTCAGTCGCGGTGTATGTTGCCAATCTGCCTGGCATTTGGCCTCTGTTGCGTGAACATATCAGCTTTTTGCGCGACCACACCAGCTCATACATCACGGGACAGTCTCGCATGCCACATTATGGCCACGGCTCCCAATACGGAAATATCTCGAAGCCACAGCGCAGTCATGTACGCAGCCATGTACGTACGAATGTTACAAATATCGAAAGCGATGAGATGGAACTGAAAGAATCATACATGAAGTATGAGGCGCGATCGATTCAATCCTTGGCTCAAATACCTGGTAGCGACCTCAGGTCTGAGAAAACAAGTTTTGATAGTGAGGAAAGAGCGATGCATGAACTGAGTGGCTGGAAAGGTGTCAATGTCATGGAGGTGCAAGTTGATACCAAAGTCGAGATACGGAGAGGTAGTTGGCACGACATAGGGTCTCAGGGTGTACAAACAATGACCCAGATAGAAGGGGGCAAGAAATGACTGGTCTCTAAACTTCACATCTAATAATCCAATTCATACAATATCTACAACAAGCCTAATTATGCATCGATTTTCTGTGTATAGCGCATTGTAAGTGCAAATAAACTAGACCAGGCCCTCTTCTCTCGAAACCGGACAAAGAGACCGAGCGGATCTGATCATGGTCCACCGGCCACATGGGCGAACATGTGGAACTCCGGGATAGACATAATAGTTACCTGTATTCTCCTACCGAGAGCAGCCTAGCGCTTCCCGTGATAGCGCGCCTGGGAAGTCGCGTCTCCCAAACTTAGAGCGGCGACACCCATGACACAGGCATCATGCTCTCTCTGTAGTGATGGCGCTGAACCTGCGCAGCCCATCCAAGCACAACCAAATGATCACACAGTTCATTAAACATCCTAAATCCACGAATTTCGACGGCGAACACGACCGATCCCCCAAGCGTAGGCGAACTGGTGACGTCATTAAACCGCCGCCGACACCACGAAAGAAACGCATTCATAAAGATGAGATCGCCAACTCGGATGCTGAGGATGAGGGACCAACCTTAAAAGATGAAGAGAAAGACACAAAAACAGATCTGGAAAGCGCACTGCCGCACATTGACACTGGTGCGGAAGCTATCGAAGCATACCAGGCGTTCAAAGCATCACAAGAGGATACATCGGAAGGTGCAGAAGAACGCCTGAAAGATCGATCTTGGATCAGAGGAAAGAGCTCGCTATACGTCGATGCGTTCAACCTGGCCTTAGACACTGTTTTGGAGGAAGAAAGCCACCTATTCGATGAAGCCGAGAGTGAGGTGTTCAGGATATGGCGAGACTTGAATTACGAGGCCCAATACCTTTACGTGCGGCTGTTCTTACGGAAGACATCTGCTTGGCATCGTATAAAGAATATTGGCTATCACAGCGATCTCGCAGATTTGGATGCGGCTGTTGACACACTGCAGCGCACCTTCGATCTTCCGGCGTCTTCGGCGGACATTGTAAGATATCCGGGCGAGAACGATGCGTCGACCGACACACCACTGAACAATGCCTTCACATTTGCTGATCGATCTTCTGAAGAGATTACAACGCTGAACGAGGCATCCTCGCTCTTGCGCCTTGACGAGCTCAAGGCATTGGCGAAAGACGCGAAAGTGCAAGGGAAGAATAAAAAAGAGTTGTTGACAGCTCTTCGGCGGACTAGCAAAAAACAAGCTGGGTTAGGCCATGTCGGTCTGAAGCGATCAGACACAGAAAGCTCCAGGCAATCAAGATCATCAAGGCAGTCATCTGTGTCTGGGACAGCAACACCAGAGGTAGAGGAGCCTGAAGAAGGAAACCTGTCCGACCTGTCTGATAATGCCAACCGGGATGTCCACTTCACTCGGAAAATTATGAATGAAACTGGCCCTTGTATACGACTTTCAGCGCCCACGAGAAAACTTTTTGAGCGGGTTCATCTCGTCTTCTATCGCTCGACAGAATGGACCGAAAAATCGTTGACAACCATCATTCTTTCGAAGATTGCTCGTCGCAACTTTCCAGAATACATCGTCTCTCGATCCGCCAACATATTTGCCTCACGGGCCTTGCTCTTGGAGTATGAAGCATCGATACGTACGCAGTTCAGGATTGACAATATTCTCGAGTTCAACGGGCGACCAACCGAAGCCGACCATCAAGAGATAGTAGACGTTTTTGAGGAGATTTACCCTCGATGGAAAGTCCTTGTGGAAGAGGAACAGCGCAGAGAAGATAGTGTGTACCACAGCGGCGAGGGGTCCTATCTTCGGCGTCTATCGCCAGCTTGGGTTTACACCCGCATCATGCACAAGGCGATGTATGTCATTGCTCGACGCAAGGAGCATAAGCTCGAATACAACGTCACTACTGATCTGCTTCGGCAGCGTCTTTTCCACCATTCTCGTCGCGGCGCCTGGTACCAGCGTAAAGCCTTGCTTGAAGAGCATTACATGGCCGCCCTATCTCCTGCCGAGAAGCGGAGTGAAGAGCAACAGAAGAAGCACTGGAAGCGAATCGCATTACAAACATGCGAAGACGGCCTGCAAGACAATCTGGTCCATATCGTCCATCACTTTGATCTCCAGAAGCGCGTGTCCAAATTAGAGAAATCACTTAACATACCCAAACGCTTACAGCACGACTTCACTCACGTACGCCTGACAAAGCCCCTCGAGGTCGCATTTGAAGGGATACAGATCTTGCGCCCACCTTCGTTGAGTCGCAGAAACAGTTCCCCAGGACCGACTCGCCGTGGTGGAAAAACAATCTGGCTCGACCCGCGCGAATCCGGCGAGTGCAGCGTGGAAGCAATGTGTCTCTCGCACTACCGCAACCAAGGCTGGAAAGGCTTCCACAGCGAAGGCGGAATCATCCGTACCCTGTTCGCATACCTCTTTCACGACGTCCTGTTCACGTACGTGCCCAACGTCTTCCAAACGCAGTACCAGACGTGCCCGCTGGACCTGCATACCGATGCCTTTTACCCGTCTCGTATCTCCGAGATTAACGCGCGTCTGAATGAAATCAGCAATGGTGACGCTGAGAGCATTATAAGGAGGATATACACCGCTCACCACGAAAGACGGACTTGCGTCGTCGGCCTGGACTGGACGTACGACGTCACCGACCTGTACGAGATCGCGCGCTGTTTCGACGGCGAGGCCTTGGCTACAGTGTGTAAAGTCATGGCGCAAGAGTACGGGCAGCGTGGAGGTGGTGTTCCGGATCTGTTTCTCTGGAAGGTCGGGGACGGGGATGGGGATGGGGCGAAGGGCGAGGTGAAGTTTGCGGAAGTCAAGAGTGAGAATGATCGGCTGAGTGACACGCAGAGGCTTTGGATACATGTGCTGAGCGGCGCTGGGGTGAAGGTTGAGCTCTGTGCCGCTGTTGCTAAAGAGATCATTCAGAAATAGATCTACAGTAGTTTGCCCGAGGCTAATGTGAGCGCTGTATTATTGATGGCAACCTCTCAAGTATGGCCGTTGCATCGACCGAGATCAATCGTATGAGGAGAGAGGTATATCCACATTCACAACCGCAAGTAGATCCATTGAGGATAATATTGCATCGAACATTATCAGTCAAGCATGAAGCTAAACCAAAACAACAATATGTACTCCGTTCTTTCCAGCTCAGAATCAATCATCAATCGTTCCGTCATTAATCGTAGAATTAGAATCAACCTGATCGCAACTCGCAGCTCGCAACCCCAGAACTATTACACCCCCCCTCCCCCCTACCGCCAAATCTGCCACTTCTTCTTCGGCTTGGGCGGCATAAAACTATCCTGACTCATCTGCTGCCCGCCCCCCCCACCACCACCACTGTAGCTCCCCTCGTCATCGTCAACGCTATCGTACGAGTCGTCCTCGTAGCGCCCATCCCCGAGATACCTGGCTCCCACGCCAGCGTTGCCGTTCCGGCTGCTGGGGTATGCAGGGTAGGAAGTGCGATCGTAGCCGCTTCGTTCGGCGTATACGGCTCTCTCAGGCGAGGGCTCGGGAATCGAGGTAGGGGCAGGCTGGGGCTGGGACGCGATTGCAGGTGGAGCCATCAGCGCAGCTCGTGCTGCAGGTGCCTGTTGTCCGTTTGATACAGGCCGGGCTTGGCTTGTAGGCCGCGAATGCCGCCCACCGCTGCTGCTGAAATAATCGACTCCTGCGGTGTCGTCGCGCGCTTGTATACCGCCACGATAGTTGTATGGTGAGTCCGGTCCGCCTCCTACAACGGCGGGATGTGGTGGATACGACTCGCGCTTGTAGGAGTCACGCTTCGATTTGGAAGGGGTATGAGCCAGCACATGAGCATCGTGCTCGAACTTGTCGCTCCCATGTTGGTTAAGGATACCGCCCATGGATCGTTTGTGAGCCTCGGGAGAGTGAGGCTCCGGTAATTGAGATTTGTGCGAAGAATTGTGCGTGGGTGTTTTGTGCAGAGAGCCGGAACGCAATGGTGGCAAAGCTGCAGTTGGCGGTGCGGGCTGTGGCTGAGGTGCACTGCTGTGTCGTTTCCCCCCGACAGCTTCCCAAGCTGAGCCTTTACGCCCAGGCTGTGCGGAGGTGTCGTCCACGCTTTGCGTTTGATCCGCCACAATGTCGCGCGAATTGGCAGCACGTGTACGATCTACCAAAGCCTCGTTAGCATGGAACCCTGAACTCAAGCGATTGTCGGAGAGAGGAGGCTGATTTGCAGAGGGTGCGCGCTTGCTACGAGATCCAAACCCAGGAATTATGATCCTGGGGCCGACTTGGTACCTTTGGCGAGCGCGCTCTTCCTCATCATCTTCAGACATCTCCCCTACATCGCTACCACTCTCGCTCTCACTGCCACTTTCTGAGTAGCCATCATCACCAACAGTTCTCCTCTTGCGTCCACCTCCACCGAACAGGCCCAAGAAGCTGCCTTTCCGTGGTTTCTTCTCGACCATGCCTGGTTCAGGTGGAGTGTATTGAAGTGTGGGTACCAAGAGCCGGTAGGGTGTGGTAATGCCTGCAGGGTCGTGTTGCGAGACTTCCATGTTCAGGGCAATGTCGAGACTGCCTTGAAGGTCAATGTAATCGCCTTTTTGCTTCTGTTGTAGCCCCCTCTTAGTCAAGACACTGGGTCTACGACGGAATTCGGACGGGCGTTCAAAGGAGCCATCATTGTGGACTTGCGTTGGGGGCAGACTCTGCGCAGATCCACGCCGATCGCCATCATCGACTGACGCGCGACGGCGGAACAGCGAGGTCAGCGAGTTGCGACGAGACCGAGTAGGCTTGTCACTGTCAGACCTGTCTGGCGAGAATGACGATTGTGGGTGATTATGAACATTGGTCTGCAACTCGTCGGCAGTTGTGTTCTGAGGGTTGTTGTAGTACGAAAGAGGTGGGCCGCGCCCTCGCGCGTTTGGTCTGCGGCCTTGATCACTGCTAAATCTCCTCACCATCTGACGTGGGTTCAAAGTGTCTGATAGTCTTCTGCCGATTTGCGGTCTTTCCTCAGGCTCAGGCGTGCTAGGTGGCGAGAATCCGGGCTTGTACTCTCTAATGCTGCACCAGTTGCGATGAGGAAGCAGGTGATTGTTGTTTCTCTTCTTACCATCTACACCATGAGTGAAGATTGGAATCATACTCTCATCAGTGTTGGCATCGAGATGATGAACTTTGTTGCGTTTGTTCAAGATATCAGCCATCATGTCGGGTGGGGGCGTATTGACGATAGCAGAGGAGATGACATTTGGCATGTATCGGGCATCCTTGTCCTTTGGTATCTTGAGCTTCTTGTTAGAGTAGAACTGGCCGACTGCTCCAAGGTGCACGTCGCCTCCGAGAATGGTAACGCGAACGGACTTTGTCTCGGCGATATGCTGGAGTTCTTTAATGAACCAGTTTCTTTCTTCCTTATGGTGCTTGGCCGTCCAATGATCGTCCAGGTCATCAAGAATCTCGACGCCTCCATCAAACTTGTTCACAAAGCCACCAAGCAAACCAGCACGTCCCATTGCCTTGATAGGATCCATCATCCTGCTTGTGAGGATGTTTTCGAGGAAGTTCAGCCTTGGGTACGCAATTGGGACCCCAAGCAGAACAATCAGATGCTTAGTCTCGCCCTTAACAATCTCGTCTTCAAGACGGTCAAATATGATATCATACGAGTCTTCAGTCAGGATCTCATCACGCTGTCGTTCGGTTCGACAGTCCAACCCAAGGAAGGCCAACTGTCGTCCAAGGTGCATGAAGACGCTGCGAGAACGCTCCTTGATGTATGGTCCAGGGCTTTTACCGAGTACCCATGATGGCTCTGTTTGTTCTGTCTCTGCGGGAACAGACTGGTGTTGGAACAGCATGTAATACTTGAACGCAACGGCACCGATGCCAGTGAACACTGGCGTCTGCATGAAGTGGTGAGGATAAGATCCGTACCCCTGCGTACATCAGTGGAAGGAAACACAAGTAGTGTCAAGATCAACTCACGTCAATAATATCGTGATCATCCCAAATGTTGACCATTGGAATCTGTGAGTTAGCCATGCCGAACAGACCCTGAGAGAACCACATCGAGTACCGGTCTAAGTAGAACTGCTCCAATTCATTCTGCAACTCTTCAGAGAACGGAGTGTGATGTTTGTCTAACGGGTTTCTGTTCTCTGTCCACTGCCTGAACAAAGTTGTGTCTTTCATAGCTGCGTCGTTGTAGATCTGGTCACCGCCACCGAGCATGACATGAAACGGTCTACTTTGGTGTGAATTCAAGACATCCCGCCACATTGGGTCGGGTCCACAAAACTCCTTCGAGTTTACGCTCATCGAGAAGCCGTTGCAGCTGTGAAACATTATGTTCATCGTCTCGCCCTTGGCTGGGACCCAGAATCCGATCGCGGGACCATTATTGATCCTGTATGCAATACGTGCTTGTGTGGCTCCAAGTTCAACCTCAAGATTGAAACGCCAGAATGTGACACCTCGTTCAGCATGGAGACGGACAGCAGAGACCTCCCGTACTTTGCCGAGCTTCTCGCCATCCTTTTTATGGATGCGCGACGGTATCGAGCCCGTATCGGCCGTGGAGCGTACCAGAGAGAACAGTCCGGTTTCATCCTCAACCCGGGACAGATCTTCATTCTCCGCTATTTCGTCAATAGGCTTCACATACATGGTCTGCCCAGTTCTCGAAACTTTGAATTGTCCTTCGATAGGATCAGTGTAAGCAGGGTTGAGCTCATCACCTTGGATTTCCTGCTGTGGCGGTGGTAGGACGTCCATTGCTTGTTTGAACAAGCGCAGAGAGGGCGGCTTTTGATACGAAGATTCTGCGTCAGTAGTAACGATCATGACACTACCGCGCCAGATTTCCCGGTACTGCCCTGTATGTGCCTTGTCCCTCCGCATACCAGTATATCGAAGCAGCGGGCCACACTTAAGGTACAGTGGCGGGTTGAAATTTGTTTGAGATGTGGACTCATCAACATACCCATCGTATGTGGCTTCAGCATAAGTTCCTGATCGCTGTCGACGGCCGGCTTGGTTCTCCTCCCACCAGGCATTGTTGTTGGTGGCGTTGGGCGTTTTTGCAGGTGCTGTCAGGTCAAAGTCTTCGGCAGCAAGTGTAGCGACGGGCGCTTGTCTCCATTCATCCAACATGGGAGACTTGATGTACGTCCGCTCGGGGCCATGATGACGCGAGAAGCGATGGGTATCATGTGATGATTGTGGTAGGATCTCTGAATCAATATCGGAAAAGCCGACGCTCTTGCGAGCTGCTGCAGGTGCAGGAGAGTCGTATGGATGGACTTGGAACTGCCCATTGGTTGAAGGCTGCTGGCCATTGCGATTGATCTGCTGCTGTTGCACCTCCATCCGGCCCGCAATGATGCCCCTGCTGTCTCTCTGGCTTCCATGTCGGACAGGGTGTTGGTTCGAAAAAGGGTCATTTGTGACCCTTCTGCTGTCAGACCGGATGACCTCTGCCCCTCCAAGCGTATCGTCGATTCCTGCATCCTCCAAGCCCAGTCCAGAAAGAGGAGTCAAACTTCCAATCGGATGTTCGATTGGCTTCCGAAGCACCTGCTGTACAGCCGGCGCAGTAGGTGGAATCGTACGTTCTCGGAAGCTGCCGACACCTCTTGAGATGCCAGCTGGCTCTTTACCCTTGAGGCTGGAGCGGCGCGGAATATGGGGTTCTGCCTGAGGAACTTTCGATATGGAAGTAAGACGAGGCTGCTTCTGCGAAGGTACCCGATGAGGGACGGGAACGGCGACTGCTTGAGCTGCAGAGGGATCCCAAGGTTCAGATAGATCATAGACATAGTCATCGTCCGATCCTAGATCACTGATATCAGGGGTTCTGGGGTGGCTCCGCAGTGGTCCAGAGACATGACGCTTGTCGGCGCTTGCGCGCTGTGTAGCTCCAGGAACCATCTCGTAGGTCGGCTGCGAGACGTGGCGTTTGTTCTTTGCTGCACGCGCAGTCGTGTCCGGGACAAGCTCATAGGTGGGCTTGGGCTGAGCGGCAAGCCTTCTTTCCTTCTCAGCAGCGTCGCGGGCTCGATGCGCACGCATCTCTGCCTCGGCATTCTCTTGTATGGCCAGCTCGGCCTCTAGCATTCGCGCTCGTCGCTCTTCCTTGCTAATATCATCGAGCTTCCCCTCGAGCTTCTGGAGAGGCGATCGATCCGGAACGGATGGCTTTCGTTGCGAGCTGCGACGTTCTACAGTCCCTGAAAGAGGTTCCACTGGAGCGTAAGGGGGCGATCGCAGTTCATATAGCCTGCCAGCAGCTGTCTGAATGGTCGGCTGCTGTCTGCTTGGGTTGATCTGGATAGGTGGGTCGCGCGACGACGAGCGAGGGGGTCTCTTGGAGCCGAGACTCTTGCCATACAGGTCCTTGTATGCTGTTGGTGGCGCCCGGGGGACATCTGGCGCAGCAGGCATGGGTTCGACCATGACACCCACAGATGGTGAGACTTGTTGACTCTGACGTCGCCTGTAGGAAGAGCCCCGCGCCATGCCATTCGCGGCCGAGGAGGCGACCGGGCGAGCAGTGTTGCTTGGGATCACGGTCGCCATGCTGAGGTCCTGGGACTGCGGCCGCGCATCTACTGGGCGCCGGTAGGAATTGCGCCTCTGCGGGAACGATTGATAGTGCTGCTGGGCGGTAGGAGGGCTGGAGATGCGGGTGGCATATGTGCCGCTGGCTCTGCTGGTTTCCATGTTGTTACCAGACCATGGGAGCAGGCACGATGCTGAGCGAGGGAAGGACTGTGTGGCCGAACCGCCCTCTGGCTCTGGCCTGGTCAGGGTGCCTGATGCAGATGATTTGTGCCAGGTCGAGGTGCAGCTGAGGTTACACTAGTACGGCAGGACATTTAGAACCATCTCCGTGGACGCGGCTGGCATGATAGCTACCTAGGGAATGCGGACGCAGAAGATATATATGCAATGTGACGCTACGCGCCGGACTGGAACGATGTTGAGGGCGTCTAGCAAGAGCGCAAGGCGACAGCGACAGCGACAGCGAGAGCGACGTAAAGGGAAGCACGCGCAAAGGGCAGCAAAGAACGACGTCGGCTACGATGATATGTACAGGGAAGGGGTGCAGCAGAAGAGAGGGCGAGGCGCGAGGCGCGAGGCGCAGGACTCGACGAGGTCCAACTGCGCCGCCAGCAGCCAGCTCATCATCACTTTGAGCTTCCAGCCATCGCCCAAGCCACTCCAGCCTCCTCCCCCCTCCGCCTTGGAAGAGGTCGCGGCAACCTGCCCTGCAAGTGGCAAGTGCAAGCACAAGGCCCCACCCCAGCCGACATCCCGCTATGGCCCTAACCGCTTGGGGGTCCACGGGGTCCACGGTGATCGGAACGGCGACGACGGGGATGCACACGCTTCAGCGACGTTTCACAGGCCTCTCTGCTGCGCTGCGCTGCACCGGCTCTGCTGTCCTCGCTGCCAACACCTGTCAACACCTCGCTGCCTTGTAAATACTGCACATACTACCCATCTGCACTGCTCGGCTGCACCGCTCAGTCCGCCATCGACGACCGACGGCTGACCCCTGGCCGCGTCGCTCCCTAGCCGTACTAGTAGTCGCAATCGCTCCTCTTCTTTAATAAGCCGACAATATACGGACGCCTACACCTACACCTTTCACACTGACACTGCGCACCGCCCTCCAACGCAGGGACTCGTCACCGATCGTGCTCTGTACATTACTGCCGCACTCTCCCACAGCCGTGGGCAATACATGACCGCAGCCGGCTGCGCATACATTTTCTAGGCATCGCCGCCATGCGTCTTCTCGACATATTCAGCGTGCTGTCGACAGCATCTCTGGCAGCTGCAGGAAGCCACCACCTGCCCAAACGCGACTACGCGACCAATGACTACTACGCCATCCACGTCTCCCCTTCCACGTCGCCCGCAGACCTCGCTGCGCACCTGGGCCTGGCCTACGAAGGCCCCTTTGGCTCCATCGACGACCACCACGTCTTCCGTGCGCCCAAGCACGACAACGATGTTGTGGAAGATGCCAGACAAGAGCTGATGAGGCGGCGGCGGAAGAGAGAAGTCGGGCTGGAACACCATCCTCTTGACAGCATCCACTTTACACAAAAGCAGAAGCTCAACCCCAGACATTGGAAACGCGGCGTGATCCCTTCCCGTCAAAGCGTCAACGACGCAATCAACGCACAGCGGGAGGTCGCCAAGTCGTTGAGCATCCAGGATCCCATCTTCAACGAGCAGTGGCATATCTTCAACGTCAAGACGCCCGGCAACGACGTCAATGTAACCGATGTGTGGATGCAGGGCATCACTGGCAAGGGCGTTACAGCCTGCGTTGTCGACGATGGCCTCGACTACGACAGCAACGACCTGAAAGACAACTTCTTCGCCGAAGGCTCCCACGACTTCAACGACAACGAAGACCTTCCTACGCCCAAGCTGTCCGACGACAGGCACGGCACACGCTGCGCTGGAGAGATTGCAGCTGGAAAGAATAACGTCTGTGGCGTTGGACTGGCATACGACGCAAAGATCTCTGGTGTGCGCATTCTTTCTGGACAGATCACAGACATGGACGAAGCGCTGGCCATCAACTACGAGATGCAGAAGAACGACATTTACTCCTGCTCCTGGGGCCCGCCGGATGATGGCAAGACTATGCAGGAACCAGGAATCTTGATCAAGAAAGCCATGGTCACCGCTGTTCAGCAAGGTCGCGGTGGCAAGGGCTCTGTTTACGTTTTCGCTGCTGGCAACGGTGCTGCGAGTGACGACAACTGCAATTTCGATGGCTACACCAACAGCATCTACAGCATCACCGTGGGTGCTATCGACATGAAAAACCAGCACCCGTACTACTCTGAGGCATGCTCTGCGCAGCTGGTCGTTACCTACAGCAGTGGAGGCGGCGACGCCATCCACACGACAGACGTGGGCGCAAACAAGTGTACAGGCTCGCACGGAGGTACCTCGGCGGCTGGACCTCTCGGTGTTGGTATCTACGCTTTGGTTTTGCAGGCTCGCCCTGAGCTCACTTGGCGCGATGTCCAATGGCTTACCGTGTTGACGGCAGCGCCTTTCGACACACCTAGCGACTGGACCAAGACTTCGCTTGGCCGCATGTACAGCCACCAGTTTGGATACGGTAAACTCGATGCGTACGCTATCGTGGAGAAGGCAAAGGACTGGAAGCTCGTCAAACCTCAAGCCTGGTTCTATTCCCCATGGATGCACGTCAAGAAGGCGATCCCGGAAGGAAAGGAAGGTCTGGCAAGCGTTTTCGAGATTACAGAAGACATGCTGAAGCAAGCCAATTTCGAGCGTGTCGAACACATCACCCTCACCATGAACGTCAAACACCAGCGTCGTGGCGACCTCAGCGTTGAGCTCATCTCCCCATCCGGCATGAGCTCCCACCTCTCCACTGCCCGCCGAGACGACGACGACATCCGCGGCTACGAAGACTGGACTTTCATGTCTGTAGCGCACTGGGGCGAATCCGGCATTGGAAACTGGACGGTGATCGTCAAAGATACAGTCGCCAACAACAAGAAGACGGGAAGCCTGACAGACTGGAAGCTGCGTCTCTGGGGCGAATGCATCGATTCGTCCAAGGCTACCCTTCTCCCCATCCCCACCGAACACGACGACGATGATCACGACGTAATCGACGACCACCCCGCGCACACCACCTCCGTCTCGCTCCCCAGCCACACCCCCACCGTCACAGCCAACCCCTCAGACCACCCGGACCGCCCTGTGAACCAGAAGCCCACCGGCGGCGCCGACGCAGCATCCGCATCGCCCACCGCAGCACCCACCCCCTCGGCGTCTCCCACAGCGACCCCTGAACCCGAGAACGAGAACCTCCTCCCCTCCATCTTCCCCACCTTCGGCGTCTCGCGCCGCACGCAGATCTGGATCTACGGCTCGCTGGCCCTGATCCTCATCTTCGTTTCCGGCCTCGGCGCGTACTTTTACATAGCGCGCCGCAAGCAGCAGAAGTCGTCGCGCGACGCGTACGAGTTCGAGGTGCTGGATGATGTCGAGGACCGCGAGGAGACGGGCATGTTGAGCGGGGCGGCTGCGGCGAAGAAGAAGGGCCGCGCCAAGAGGGGCGGCGAGCTGTACGATGCGTTTGCCGGCGAGAGCGATGAGGATCTGCTGAGCGATAGCGATGGTGGCGATGAGGGGCCGTATCGCGACCAGGAGAGGTACAACGAGAAGTATGGCAGGGCTGGGGACGCAGGGAGCGATGCGAGTGGGAGTGAGGCCGGGAGGAGGAAAGAGTGATGTTTTTTTTTGGCAGGGCAGGAGAAGTGGAAGGCTAGAGGATGATTGGTGGCATGTACAAATGATTTAGAACGAGCATTGGACGGCGTCGCATGTGATCTGGTCTGCATTTGCTGGCTTTTGGGTCCGCTAAGACAGGAGTGTTCGAGCGTTTTGTGTCCGCCGATCGGGAGAACAGTAGCGATATGCGTGTAGCATTGAAATGGGTATCGTTGATTCTAGCTGCTTTTTCCACCCCAAAACGCCAATGTATGCAAAGTTCCTCTCAACGGGTGCGGCTCTAGGCAACCTTCCGCCCGACGTTTCCAACGCCTCGCCCTACAACACTGACGACGATCTCTCCTCGCTCTTCGTCGCCGCCGTTCTCCCTGAAGCCCCAGCCACTCCCGCCGAAGACCTTCGAGTCCCGCGCCAGCGAAATGATCTCTTCGCTCGCAAGGACGTCCTTGCCTAAAGCTACTCTGCCCACGTCTTCGGAGCCCATGGCCATGAGCATGAGCACTGTGGGCGCGGCAATGCTCTCGACGGCACCGCCCTGCGATATCTTCTCCAGCAGCTGATAGGCGCACTGCTTGCCGATTTCGTCTGCGGGCACGCCTCCCTCGGGCGGCGAGCACACGTCTGCACTGTACAGACACCCGGTGCTGCTCTCTGCCACCAAACTCAGTCCAAAGCCCACGGCACCCTTGACTTTGGGACCGTTCTTCTGGGTGCTGGGTATCAAGGGCGCAGGCGAGGCGTCGGAGAAGATGTAGGTATCGGGCACGAACTTGTTCAGAATGCCACGGGCTTCGAAAATCATGCGCTCGTTGTTGCTCTTGGGGACTTCGACGCAGTAGGCGACACCGCGGATCTTCTTGACGCGACCGGGGTTCAGCAGGTGCAGGGTCTTGGGCAGGCGGACCTGGTGGTTGAAGACGAGCTGGACCTCGCCGCCGGCGCTCTTGCCCATACCCGGGGTGCAGCTGCGCCGGAGGATGCGCAGCTCGATGTTGCGCTCAATGCCAAAGGACTTGTACAGGGGCAGGATGGCGGTGCGCACAGTGTCGGCGCTCACGTCGCCGCTGGGCGTCGAGGATGTGACGCAGCCTTCGCCGTGCAGGATGACGTTGACCTTGTCCTTGGCAAAGGGCGCCAGAATGCACAGCGGTATCAGCCACCACGACACGCCTCTCCGCGAGCACTCGCGGGGGATCTCGTGTCTGATGACGCCGCCGTGGGCGCCGAGGCCTTCTGCCGAGCCAGTGATGAGGCCGGGGCGGTAGACGAGGGTGGTGCCGGTCATGGAGAACTGGACCTGGCCGCCATTGGTGACTGCATCGAGCAGGCGCACAAAGTTTGTCTCGGAGCGCGTGAGCCCCGGGTTTGTGGAGGAGGAGCGGATCTGTGATATGCGGATGGGCCTGCCGGTGAGGGTTGCGAGGAGGAGGCGCGAGACCAGGTGGCGGTGGCCTGTGAAGTTGAGCGGCTGCTGGAGGGCTTCGTCGACGGCCATGGCGGCGGGTGTGTGCTGTGGGCGTGGGCGTGGGCGTGGGCGTGGGCGTGGACGGGGAAATGGCAGCTGCAGCTGCACTGCACACTGCGCTCAGGAACATTTTCTCTAATCGATAAGCCGGACCCACAAATCCACTAGCGCCACTGCCACTGCCACCGCCGTCGCGTCAGTCGCGTCCGCCCGAGAGAAGGTGGGATTGATACAGATACAGACACAGACACAGGTCCTAGCAGTAGCTTTCCGAGTGTGCTCGCTGCCGGGCTGCGCTCTTGGACTTTTGTCGTTTGCAGTAGCGGTGGAGACTGGTCGTTGAATGTTCCCAATGGCTGTATACAATGGGCCCCGGCGAGTAGGGCTTACAATACAGGCACCGTCGTTGCTGCGAACAGTGAACGGAAAGCCACATGCCGGGAGAGAGGATCACGAAGAGGTGCAGCAGCAGGCGCAGCAGGATGCTGAAGACGTCAACGCTGAACCTGCAGATTCGGACCACGACATGAACGTCCCCAAGGCCTCGAGGCCGAGACCACCACTGCAGTTGAAGAGCAGCGAGGAAGCAACAATACTGAAGCTGCCACCGGGCCCGAATCGCAAACGAAAGGCAGCGTCTCCGCCAATACGGCCAGAAAGAGGCTTGCGAGTACCCGGGCAGAAGACTATTGTCGCACCGCGCGTGCCCAAGAAGGGACAGTATGAACAGAGCCGCGCCGCGAAGCAGCTGGGACGAGACAAGGAGAATGCCGACGCTGAACGTACGCCTCCTGCTTCCTCGGCATCGGCAGGTCCCTTTGATTTTGGACTCTCAAGTCAGACATCGCAGAAAGGGAGAAAGATAACATTTGGCAAGGCCAAAACCAAGAATATACATGTTGCAGCGCCAGATCCAAGGGCGCAAAAGGGCAAGCGAGGTACAATATCCAAGTCAAAGAATGGACAAACATCCAGGGACGACGAGTCGGACTCGAGCAATGTCTCTCTCATGTCCCCTGTGTTGACGGATGAGCAACGGCCACAGCTGAAGCACGGCGTGAACACATCGCGGCCCCAATCTGATTATGAACCCGAGCCTGCACCGGCAGATCCAGAGCTACGCAGCGTACCATCGAGGCGACCCCGGAAGCCTCGTCACATCAATGGCAGCGCCTCTGATTCGGCGCCCCTGACCGACGCCGAACTCGACACCCTCCTGAAGCCCACACTCCGCGAACAGCTCGGGCTGCCAGACAACCAGGACTCGTCCCTGCCACCCTCGAGCGCGCCGCAGGAAGAGCTTGACAATGTCGACTCGTACGTGCGCTTACTCCCCGCTGAGATGGAAGAAGGCACCTCGTGTCCGCTCTGCCACGAGCCCCTCGACCAAGACACCTACTGGGCCTTCTGGAAAGGCCGCGACAAGACGGTCAAGAACCAAGCCGCCTTCTGCCACGCCCACCGCACCGCCACCGCGCGCCGCGACTACGCAGCAGAAGGCTACCCGCCCATCGACTGGCCGCGCCTCCCCGAGCGCATCAAAACCCACCGCATGGCGCTGTACAAGATCCTCACGGGCGAGACCCCGAGCCCCTTCCGCACGCGCTACGCCCCGCTCGCGCTGACGGGCAAAGCCGCCGCGGTCCCCTCCAGACGAACCGACCTCCCCGCCTCGAAGCGCGCCGAGCTCGAATCCCAAGCCCTCGACGACGCAGCCGTGTATCCAGGCTACTACGGCGCGCGGGGCCGCCGCCTGATCACCGAGCGCGTCATGGCGCTGCTGCACGCCGAGATCAAGCGCTCCACCGACGCCGTGGTGCAGACCTCCGGGCCCGCGACTTTTGTGCAGGCCGTCATGGTGCCCGAGGTGGCTGTGAGGCTGATCATGGAGGATCTGGAGTGCGATAGGGAGCAGGCCGAGGAGGTGCGCGAGCGGACGCTTGAGATGGGGGTTTTGCTGCATGAGGAGGTGGAGGATGAGGTGCTTGTTGGGAAAGACGAGGAGGAAGAGGACCGCGAGAATGAGTATTGTCTTTGATGGGGCGTGTGTAGGGTTTCCCGTTCTTTGGGAGCGGAGGGAGGGCGTGGAGGCGATAGAAGGAGGTTGGGCGCGCGTGCTGCGTCTTGAGACGCTGTTTTGATACCCCAGTATTGTTAGCGGCAGGCATAGCAAGACTGCAATGTCCCTTACACACACACACCTCGTTGTTCGGTGGACTGTAAATCCTGATCTTGTCAGCGGTCACATCGTGAACAGAATGTACCTTGTCATGGTAGTTTCACTTGGAAGAATCTATACTCTACAACTCGTCTCTCTTCCTTCTCTGCTCGCCCTGCTGCTGTTGCTGCTGTTGCTGCTGCTGCTGCTGCTGCGTCTGCTCAAACTTCTCCCTCTCCACATCCTCGTCCCACATCTTCTTCTTCGGGTTTCGCGGCTTATCGCTCTCTTTCAATATCGTCCCATCGCCTCTGACGACCGGCCCATCGTCCTCAGGCTGCTGTCTATTCTGCCTGAGTTGGGGGTGTACATCCTCTTCTCCTTGATGCTGCTGCTGCTGTTGCTGCTGCTGCGCCTGTTCAGCCATCTTGCCCACTTGCTGGCTGATTGAGCCCGGTGGACTAGGATCGCCCTGGTGGTATCCTCTACCTCCTCCACCAACGGGGATGTAGTTATGCGATGGTGGGTTGCTAGAATCGCTATTCCGTCTTGGTATGCCTCCAGTGGCACTGGGCTTTACGATGAGACTAGTGCTAGGCTCAGAGGACACAGCGAGACTCGATGGTTTTGCTGCGGTGCTCGCGGTGCCGAGACCGACGACACCAAACACAATGCGAAAAACAAGCTTCAGGGGCCAGATGAGGAACCAGGTTACCGGTCCGTACAGCCAACGGCGAAAGACCAGCCAGATGATGGTGGTGATGAGAATGTAGAAGGTGGTCTCGAGGTACCAGGTGTCGCTCTTCGTGCTCTTCAGGAGTGTGGTGACGAGGTTCCTGCTGTTCGCGAGGAGGGTGTTGACGTCAGAGTATCGTTCGCCGAGGTCAGCGAGTGCGGCTGTGGACTGCTCGAGTGTTTCTTGGGCAAAGCGAGAGCGCGAGAGCTCGTTTTGCATCAACGCATGGGTTCGTCGTAAGGCGGCTGTGACGTCTGAGGAGGCTTGTGTGACAATCTCTTCCTCGTTGAGGCCTTTGTTCTGTTTGCGCTGGCGGTATGTAGACGAGGGCGTGGAGGTGCCGGATTGGAGGCTCGAGAAGAGAAGCTCACGTTCCTTGAGCTTTGCGCGCTCGGCGTTGTGTTTGGCTGTGAGCTGGGCTTTGCGGTATTGCGACCTTGATCTTTTGGCTGGGTCAGCAATCTTACGCCCAATGCAAAGGATACGGTATGGTGGTACACTCACGATCTCAAGTCTTCTGTCAAGCGAGCAAGCAGCACTGCAAGTCTGGATCTTTCGCTCTCTCTGGAGCTATCCCTCCGCTTACCAAGGATCCCAGTACCCTGCTGCAGGACGTCTTCGACCTCTTGCCTGAGGAGCTCGAGCTTGTCCTCGATCCCTTTCAGCGTCTCGTGGATCTCAGCGCTCAGTTCTAGGCGCACGTCGCCCTCTTCTCCGTCCAATGGCTGTGACCCGGGCTGGAAGTCTAATTTGGCGAGGCGTTGGATGAGCTGTCCGGCCGACTTGTTCGACTCTGTCAGGGCAGCCAAACGGGTGGTGAGCGTCTGGGTTGTGGGGGGTAGTGGCGCCATTGTGCATCATACAGGTGTTCGATCGCAAGTGCTATGACGGAGGGGAGCGGTCCAGCTGGCCGTTCAAACCCACCGCGCCAATCGAAATGTGCGCACGGACTTTGCGTGAGGCTAGGATAGGATTGAGCTGCTCGAAGACAGTCGAGGTCTCGTCGCCGCAGCCCATCCGTGAGTAGATTCGCCTGCTTGATTGAGTCTTTTCTTGATCGAAACAACAGTCAACCCCCAATTCCACCCTTGTGCCCTGCCCTCGTCGCTGCTGCCGCCGCCGCCACCCAGTCGCCGTTATGATCACCCGTTTCCTCACCGAAGTCCGCGTCGCCTTCAACCCCTTCAGCCCTCGCTCGAAGCCTGCTCGGCTATTCCTTTCGCTCATTCCCGCCGATGCTCGCGCCAGTGGCATGAGCGTTCAGTCCAAGCTCTTGCCTCGGACAAGTAAAGAGAATGCGACCTTGGACGTCAAGTTCAGTATGTGCCCACGCTAAAGACGTAGCACAGATCGAAAGCTAACATGGCTATCTGCAGAGGATGGCAAGGAAATGAAGCTCAACTTGAGCAACATGCGGATAACAGAAGTCATGGAGCAGGTGGACCGACACTCGCGCATGCTCGCGCGGAAGGAGGAGTTGACTGGCAACTAAGCCAAAAGGTTCTTCAAGATACCCTCTTTTTTAGCATCCGAGCCCTCAGCTGTCCATCGGGGAACGGCACCTCACTCGGGCGTCCACAGAGTCGCTGAACAAAGTACGGGGGCATTCACAGCTGTACATACATGTATATCACAAGCATCACAGGGAGTCACGGTGCTTGTTTCGTATTTGGCATGTGGAGGCCATCGTCGCTTTGGAATGAATTGATTTGTTAGGCCAGTTATAGGCGTGTACCAATACTAGTCCCTATCCTTTTTCACTGGGGATATTTTGGGCCACTTGGCCTACCCCCATCATGGCTCACTTGTTTGCTATGAAGTAAACAACCTTCCAATAGAGCCTTTGCTTGCCGTCTTTGGTGATGCCAGACGTCTAGCTGGAGGGGGCACCGGAGATGTAGAACCACTTGTCGATGCTGGGGTCGATGGGTGCGGGCGACTTGTCCTCGCCAGAGGGGATGTTGAGCGAGCTGGCGTCGGTCTTGTCGGCCGAGTGAGCGAGGGTGGTGTTGGCGAGAGACAGGTCGTTCTTGGCAGTCTTGCCAGCAACGAGCTTCTCCCAAGCCTCGGCGCACTCACGGACAATATCCATGGCGTACTTCTTGTTCTTGCACTCGCCGGAGAAGGCGAACTGGTTCTCGGGCTTGCCATCGGGAATCTTATAGATGCGGAACCACTCGTTGGTGGCACGGAGAAGACCGGGCAGGTGACGCTCGACATCCTCGACATCGTTGAGCTTGGGGGCCAGGGGGTCGTTCACGTTGACGACGATGATCTTCCAGTCGGTCTCACCCTCGTCGAGCAGAGCCATGACACCGAGGACCTTGACCTGGATGACATCTCCGGGCTTGTTGACGAGCTCGCCAATCTCGCAGACGTCGAGCGGGTCGTTGTCGCCGTTGGCCTTGGTCTCGGGGTGGGTGACGTTGGGATCCTCCCAGGTCTGCAGCAGCGGTCAGTATGCACAGGCACAGGCACAAGTACAGGTACAGGCACAGGGCCGCCGATATCGGGCGGGCTGGCGGGCGTAAGTGTGGCGTACCTGGGGGAAGGCACCGTAGTTCCAAAGGTAGCCCTTGTGGGGGAAGCAGTTGCGGACGAAGCGGAGCTTGCCCTTCTTGATGTCCTGCTTGATGGGGTTCAGGGTCTCCTCCTTGGAGATCTGTTGAGTCGTCAGCGACATGTCGCCATGCAAGGCGGGGTAGCAGCGCGGCGAGGCTCAATGGCTGCCAATTGGGGGGGCACGCACCTCCATCTTCGCGTTGCTCCAGCGGGGGACCTCGACGATCATGTTGAGGACCGTCTGCTGCTCGTTGGCATACAGCGGGATGTCGTGCCATGCCGAGATGGGCTGGCCGTCCTTCTCAATGAAGACGCGGTGCTCGAGCGTGTTCGCCGCAGCGACCTTGCGGACAGAGTAAGCCATGTTGGTAAGTCCTAACTTTTGTGTGGGGGAAGGTGAAGGCGAAGTGGTCGTGGACAGGTGCTGCTGGATTTTGTCGAGGCGCTGGAGGGGTCTAGTGGGGCTGGCAGCAGCAGGCGCAGGCGGGCGCGGGCGGTGTTGGTTAGCCAGTGTGACGAGCGTCTGCCTGCATGGGGCAGCTCCAGAGCTCAAAGAGGGCAATTGCGGACGGGGAGCTGCTCGCTTGGCTATGGTGAGCCTCAGCATCAAGTGCGAGCAGTGCATGCAGATGGATCTATTAGAAAGGCGGCTAGGTTAGATAGCCGGCTGCGCTCCTCTTGGTCAAACCGAGGTGTAGGCATTGCGCGCGGCATCTTTTCCACGGCCAGCAGGAGTGCACGGACGTGATGTGACGTGCCCGGGCGTGGACGTGGGGAAGGAAACGACCTTGGAGCACGCCGTCCAGAGTAGAGTATACAAACAGTGCACAACTTTCTACAATGCAAAGGTTAATACAACTTGTTTGGCCGCCAGAATCCCAAGTCTGCTAATCCCCTGTGCTCAGTCTGCATCTGGTCCACGCCGTACGCAGCGCAGTCAAAACCTGCACCACCCTCATCCCCTATGCCATCCAGCTCACAGGATACTGGCCCGTCCCACATCTCATCATTACAGTCTGGCTCAGCAAGTCACTCTCGAAAACATAGTCATCATCAGCAGCATCCACGAGCTGGAGGCCATTCTGCAAGTCAGACGGCACCGGCAATCGCTGCCGGTGTTCCTGCTGCTCGTAGAAACTGGGGCTAGGGAAGTTTGGCAGTCTCCATGTTTGAGTATCCGGGGCGATAGAATGTTCTCTGGATCCTTGTGTGGCACTTCTACGCGAACTGTGTCTAGTCTCGTGGTTCGATTTGAATGGTTGGTCATTCATCGTGTGCGGCCGTGCCTCCCAAAATTCCATGTTGTTACACTGTTGCAGAACCTCACCAAGGCTCTTTGATCGTCGCGGACTTGCATGACAGTCGAGCGTAGAAACGGCTCCTGTGGAGCCCTGTTCTTGGTTCGATAACATCCTTCCCATGTCGGGCCTTTTGTTCAATCGCTTCGTCTGAGGAAGTTTGAACTCCTCAGCCTCGACATCTGCTTCAAGTACTGGCGACATCGACAATGGCCGGACAACTTCTTCAATCTGGTCGCCACCTGCGGCTTGATCAACGAAGTGCATCCGCCGGTGCGAGAATGAGCGCCCAGGAAGCGATTGCGAATCCGATAAGTTTGTTGGCACCGGAACGATTGGAGGTGCCCTGGCGAGATCTGATTTATCCACAGACGGCTCGAATACGAGCGAAGAGGGCACATGCTGTTGGCGAAGTGCCGTGTGCCTCTCGAAACGGACCTTTGGATTTGTCTGGCTCGGTCTGTCTGTGCGCCTCGTCTGCTCAGTTTTCCTACCTGTTTGCCGTTCCGAGCCAGAAGCGCGCAAGGACTCTGACCAAGAGACGTAGCTGGTGCTCATTTGACGAGGAGAGCTCTTGTTAGAGTACAATTGCGATTGTCTCCTGACAAACGCGGTGACTGCTGCTTCAGGTTGAATCGGTGCACGTCTTCGCTCGGAACGTTGGATTTTCGTCGCAGCATGGTCATTTCCGGGCTTGACATCTCGGTCTTTGTCTGCCAACATCGATCGTGCAGAAGTAAAGAATGCCGAGATGTCTTCCTCTTTTGTTCGTGGGTTATCTTTCCTGCGCCTTCTCTGGGCATCCGGAGTGTCCTTCGAATTCTCGTTCTTGCCGCCGTTGTTGCGCAGGAATTTCATCTCAGAAAAGAACAGATCCGGCACTGTGGTGATGGTCAGCCTCACGATTATCAACTTTGAAATGTAATTTTAGATGGCACGGGTCTTACAGCCGCCACCCCTGAGCGAGGTTGAACTTTTGCCTTTGCCAAAAAGTCCAGCTTTCCCTTGAGGCTTCAGCTTGGTCAAATGTCAGCACTCCCCTGCAGCAGTGTTCTTCGAAACGCTCACTGTCAAGCGATCTTTGGAGAGTTTCTCAGCCTGCACTTCCCGCTCAATTCCGTTGTAAGATCTCTTGTCTTTCCTCCGTTCGGATTTGCGCTTCGACTTCCTTGTTTCATTCTTCCGGCTTGGGTGGCGATCACGAGTCGGCTCCTCTTGTCTCCTCGATGCTGTAGTATATTTCTCGGGGCGGGTCTTGTGGCGAGATTTCCGTGCATACGGGCGTGCCTTAGCGCCACTGTGTGTAGAATCGCTCCGGGAGAGGTGAGACGGGCTGCCCAAGGCCTCGACAGAACGTTGGGCAGCATGTATGATGTGTTCGCCCACAGGTGTACCTCTACGCCGAGGTTGTGGATATTGCGCTTTGAGCAATGAGCTGTCCGACGAACTGCGCTTCCGTCTGCGCCCAGCCTCTGGAACGACATCTGTTCGTTCTGGCTCGAGAAAACCTTTAACACGCAAACGACCAGATCGGACTGGACTCTCGATCTCAGCAAGCCACTTCCTTATGTCCATTCTAGGAGGATTAGTTTTTCTAATTCCACTGCGTACACAGCAGAGTTATCGAGCCGTTCCGTAGGTCGACCGGAGACCTAAGGTTGCACAGCAGAGCACACCAGTGGTATGGCTTGGTCGGTATCGTGGGCCATATAGATGTTCGACTTGTGTGACGCGAAAGAATAGGCGGCAATCGCGCAGTCGCAGGACGCCGCGAGCACCGGCTGAGCATAGCGGGAAGGCACGTTGACAGTTGTATTGTCCTTTGAACTTGCTTGTTGCTGGTGCTGCGCTGAGATCTGGCAGGCACCATGGTATAAGTTGCTAGCCCTGGGTCATGTCACGCGATGATTGATCACAATGACTCGTCCACCCAAGGTCAGATCAGAGTCCATGGCTGCCGTGCTTCCTTGATTCGGACACACTACGAGTAGCGGTCATCATTCATTAAGAAACGGGATCTCCTGTATAGGTGACGAAAAGACAGGCGCATGCGCTCGATCGTTCCTGTCGTTGGTGAGACTACGCGACTACATTCAACAGATGTTCGGACATCACGATACTGGGTTCCTGCCTGCATATACCATGGAGTCTTCTAGATGTATTGACATGTACCTCTTGTGTAATCTGTTGTAGCCTTTGCAATGTCCCGGCCCCGGCACGAGGGTAGAGCTAGCAGCCCTCTTTGCGATGAATCCCTGCAGTTGAATACCGATCGCCCTCTCGTCCTCATAAGTGGAGTGCTGATGGATCTTGGGGGCAGGGGCTAAGGGGCGCCGCTCTACATTCGCGATAGATTCTGCAAGAGCAGCGTGCGTCGTTCTGCGATAACATGACCGCCTGGACAGATCTGCGATAGCTCGCGTAGATTTCTCTCGTCGCAACAGCAGCAAATGCCAGACGCGCACGGGGATTATGTCGTCAGCCCCTCTACACTGTTCTGGCGTGACTATGATAAGCGGCTTGCCCAGGTGGCCCCACTTCACTTGGCCAATCCTATGGAGTACTTGCCACATCCACCGTGATGTCTTTTGTCTGGCTGCGTCTGATGCGGTCTTCACCTTCCGAGCACGCAACCTGCTGTCTGCAAGGCCTTCCGTGTGCAAGCAGTTTGCAACCATCCAATCACATGGCTGCACCTGTGCCGGCGGCTTGAGGAGTCGAATCAGACACTTCGTGCTGTCTCTTTTTGCTGGCATGCTGCCCTGTTGTTAAGGTCCACTAGTTCTTGAGCTAGCATGGGCTGCATAATTCCGGCATGAGGAAACGTACACGGGACGAGCTAGCTTAGCTGAAGCTGAGGGGTGAGAGAGCTGGTGTTCTGCAATCAGGCGTTGAGTCCAGCGCCGCAGTGAGTACCGAAGGCAAGCGCAACAGCTTCACTCTCGAGTTCACCACGATTCTTCTGACACGCAGCATCGAAAGCGCCCAATAACCAATCAGTCGAGTGAAGATCACCTGTTTCCCGCTGTCCAGCCGTCACTATCGATCCAGGTTTCCAGGTTCCTGCTCTTGTGTGAGCGCCAACCCTACACCAACACAGCTAGCGTTCGTTCACTGGAGGGGTCTTAGTTCTATCTGCCCCGCCAGCCCAAGCCCTCCACCTCGCTTTCTCTACCTCGACATCAACGATCTTGCAGCGGACATCACCCTCCATCCAGACAATTTATCGACTGCTTGTGCTATCGGTACGGAAACAGCCTGGTGCTTAAGACTAAATGTTCGTTCCGTCACGTTGCTTGTTATGACATGCAGAGGACGCCGTGATGGTGGTCCCGCGCATGTGTCCCCAGCTCTCCTCTTTCCTTGGTCTCCTTCTCATCTACCTGTTGTGAGGCTATTTGTATCGCGCGCGCGTTCTTTTTGCTCGAGAGCCAGTATTGAGACAGTTCAGTGCTTCTTTAGTTCACCATGTCGAAGCTCTTCATAGGGTAAGTACTGTCTCACATTTAATATAGATTTGCGACTGACAAACAGGCAGAGGTCTTGCGTGGCACACCGATGACTCGACTCTGCGTCAGAAGTTCGAGGAGTTTGGCCAAGTAGAGGAGGCTGTAAGTTGTATTTACGCGCTGCGCACGCTGAGCAGATGAAGACAGTCGCTTACATTGCAATAGGTCGTCGTCAAGGACCGCGACACTGGCCGCAGCAGGGGTTTCGGTTTCGTCCGTTTCGCCTCCGATGCTGAGGCCGACACTGCTATGCAGAATATGAACAACATTGAGTTAGTACCTCCGTCAATCGGCTCGTTCGACCAGAAGCATTGCCCTTGACAGCAGCCTCTTTTCGAACCGACATTCCGCCTTTCAAACGAGGAACCATTTTGCCACCATATGCTAATGATACCAGATTCGACGGTCGTACTATCCGCGTCGACAAGGCATCTGAACGTGCTGGAGGTGGCGGCGGCGGCGGCGGCGGTCGCGGTGGCTATGGAGGCGGTTACGGACGTGGAGGCGGCGGTGGTGGCTACAATGGTGGTGGCGGTAAGTTTATGATTCATTCCTACTGACGGCCGTCACCCAAGTGTGCGGTCGTGGTTTATAGTCACATCTCCTAGATTCATGATATGCTGACAACGGAAACAGGCTACGGCGGTCAGTGGGGTCCCCCAGGCGGCCAGGGCGGTGGCTACCAAGGTCAAGGTCAAGGCGGCTATGGTGGCGGCCAGCGTCAAGGTTATGGCGATCAGCAGCAGCAGGGCGGCGGCGGTGGCGGCCAGTGGTAAACTGCCCAAACACAGCTCCTTCTACACTCATAGCAATGTGTGTCAATACACAGCGCTTGCAGTCTTGGAAGGATAAAGCAAGGGGTCTTTTGCGTCTGAATCTGCATCGAACTTGTTCGTGCAAGCTCTGATAGACGCCGTATCTGATTGGGATTGGTGCTTTCGAAACTGCACTGACGAGATGATTGATACCCATTGAATCAGGATTTACTTGTCTCAGGTCATGGTCATGGATCTTTTGCTCAACCTTAGTTACGACTCTTCGTATTCACGGTCGAGACCTTGCTCAAAAAAGTTGTTATCACATCAGTCCCACATGCTTCTATTCACACTGACGTAAATGGGCTCATAGTTGAGGCCGCCACACGTGCTGCAGCAAGCCTATGTAAGCTGTCGTACGATTGAGGAACCGAGCATAATGTCGAAAAAGATGAAGCCGTACTATCTGCACCTCGGCAACAACACAGTAGACTTCGAATGCGAACCCAGCGCACTGAACCCACTGTCTGTGCTCTCGGCATTCCAACGCCTGTGTAACACACCCCACAATCTCTGAGCAATAGGCTGAGATATACTGTGACAGTGCTACGACCGGCGATCACAACATCGTATCAACACGACAACTTTGCTTAGAGCAAACTGCACCTTGTGATGCAAGATGCAAAAAAGCTGTCAGCTCAGCCAACGCAATGTGACATGCCCGCATATAACGTACTTAACCGCTGCGGGCTTGAAGACTGGCTGCAGCTAAGTGCATGGAGCAGATGCGGATGCAAGTGATCGTCACGAGTCAGGTGGAGCGCCTGCAGGCGGCCTGGGTGCAGGTGGCCCGCAATGTTGCTGCCTTGTGGGTTGGCGTTGGGGGAAGAGCACCCCCTCCCCAGAAACCCTGGACCGTAGACACCGCCATTCCCAGCTGAACTTCGAGAGCAGCATGAAACGTTGGATCGAGCAGAGTGATGCGACATCTGTGCCGCGGCGGCAGGCTTCTGCTCACACTCTTGCTCTGACTATTATCTTCACTGTGCTCGTCCTCTTTGCTGGCATAGACACTATCTGTCCCAGCTTCATGCACCAGTTTTTTCTGGAAGCAGGCAGCCAGTCACAAGCAGGGGTGGTCAGTCCTACATACAGATCATTTGACTGGGCTCAGGTATGTACCGGAGAACCTACGGGCCTTACATCTCCTTCGATATACACGTCGTTGGCCACAGAGAGTCTATCTAAGAAGTAGCATGTTTCGGGCAATGGAAAATACCGAACAGCGAGGATGACAGAACAAGTCGTATCGCAAAAGATATTTCAAACTTCGAGTACGGCTGAAGGCCTTCTTTACGCGACTTTTATTTGCATCTTGCGAAAGCTGTATGCAGTATCGCCTCGCTTGACCGACGAATTCGCCTCGACGTTAATTCTCTTGTGCATCCAGCTGTCCTGTGTACTGACCGCAGATAGATTGAGCCGAAGGAACACTTTGAGTTCCACAAATGCTTTGACGGCTTCGAATGCGCAAAATTGAGCCTACCTTTGGACTATTTTAATGGCTCCCATCCAGAAAAGCGCGTCAGTGTGGCTATTGCAAAGTTGCCTGCCAAAATACCTGTGGCTGACAAAAGATACGGAGGTCCAATCCTCCTTAACCCAGGTGGACCGGGTGGCCCAGGAGCGCAGTTCGCACTTTCGGCAGCAAAATCGATCCAATATATCGTTGACGCGACTTCCGATCCAGCTTCAGCAGGGAAGGATGCCCGATTTTTTGACATAATCGGATTCGATCCTCGCGGTATCGGCGAGACCGAGCCTCTAGCCAAATGCATTTCCGATCCTGCTGCAGCTTGGTCTTGGAGATTGAGGGAAATTGAAGAAGGGATCCTAGGCAGCTCAGACGCCGCGCTTGGACGACTGTGGGCTATGTCGCATGCGTTCGGCTCTTCCTGTGCGCTTGCCAAAGGTGGGGAGGATGATCCGGACATCAAGCAGTACGTGGCGACCGCCTTCGTCGCCCAAGATATGCTGCAGATTGTCGAAAAACATGCCGAATATGTTGCGGAACAGGTCTTGCAAGCAACACGCGACAATAGCAGACAGCTCGTCGATTGCGACAGTTCAGATGCAAGTCCCGTTTCAGCAGAGGCGAAGCTACAGTATTGGGGCTTCTCCTATGGGACTCTTCTAGGGTCTACATTTGCATCGATGTTTCCGAATCGAATCGGACGCGTTGTACTGGACGGTGTTGTGAACGACTGGGACTACAAGCACTCTCTAGGTAAAGGCAGTCTGAGGGACAACGAGAGGGCTATGGAAGCCTTCTACTCATACTGTCTGCTTTCTGGGCCTCAGGTTTGTCCATTAGCTGAGAACAATGCCACGAGTACGGTCAAGATCAAAGAACGCACTCAAAAGATTGTAAGGTCATTATATCACAGTCCACTGTCCTTGACCTCAGCAGAAGGCCCAGGAATCATAACGTACTCTGATGTTAAGTCGATTATATTCAGTATCATCTACCAACCGCTGCTTGGTTTCGAGCTTCTCGGAAGACTTCTCTCGCAGATTGAAATTGGACATGGCGAGTACATCGACTGGCTCTCGGAATCGACCCGGCACGGTCATACTCTCTCATGCGGGGTAAATGGAACAGTGAATCCAGGCATCCACGCTGTCGATGACGTCCCAACTTATGCCGTTCTGTGCTCCGACGGCGTCGATCAGCAAAACATCGGCCTTGATGATTTCGTCGAACTCTGGCATGGCATGCAGAATATATCTACAGCGGCTGGTGATGTATGGGCAATGCTCGGAATGAAGTGTGCCAACTGGAAGATCCGCGCAAGCTACAAATTCGATGGACCATTCGGCGGCAACACAAGCCACCCGATTCTTTTCGTCAGCAATACTGCAGACCCAGTCACGCCTCTGCGAAGTGGGAGGGTCATGAGCTCTAAGTTCTCTGAAAGTGGGCTTTTGATTAACGACCAGGCTGGACACTGTTCGTTTTCGGATAAGAACCTGTGCGCTTTTGGAAAGATCAAGCAGTACTTCCAGACTGGTTCTTTACCAGCATCCAAAACACTCTGCGTACCACCGCCCAGCGCGTATTCGCTCAACTCGACAGACCCAGATTCTCCATTCTACGACCCTACTCTCGACTCTTACAGATCTGAGCCTGCAGAATTTGAGTATACTTTCGAGCAACAAAACATGCATGACGCAGTGCAAACGCTGCGGAGAGTGATGGCAGAGACTGACGCCTTTACTTTCAATGGGCTGATTGGCAATGTGAAGAGCAGACAGGTACAACGATTGGCTCTGTCAAAGTTCAGGGAATAACAACGAGGATGCGTTGGCTCAATGATACCTGAAATAAGTGGTGTTTAGTGAATTACAGATTCCGTCGTCTCGCGTGTCCTTCCTCGAATTGCAAAAGTGGACGATCTCCATTATTATCACTAAAATGATCGAGGGGAAACTACCTTGGTTTCAAATGTAAAATTCTGCACTTCGATTCGTTCTATCATCCATCAAATCATTGTTTGTCATCTCATCACACTATTCAAAGCCGCCGTTCTATCTTGCTGGATAATTCATGAGTTGACTTCCTAGACATAACATGGTTGTCGAAGACAACTTCAGACAGTCCATAGACAGTGATGGAGAGCCAATGCGCTGTTGACACCCTCAAAAGGTTTGCAAAGACACTTTGCAACATGAGACCCCATCTACTGCTGCTCCTGCTCCTGCAGTGCTTCTTCTGACTCCTCTCGCAACCTCAGAGTCAAAGGCAAGAGCCACTCATAGGTCTCGATCATGCAGGACCAATAGACCCGTGCTCCAGGCACCCAACCATTCACTGCGGAGAACTTGTTGATCGTCCTAACCTTGCCGTCGAGCGCTGTACGAGCGTCGGAAAACTCATTAATCCAGGGGCAAGCCGATGATTTAGTCCGAAAGATGATGGCTGACAAATGTGTGTTGATGTCGATTTGACGGGTTTGTATCCAAATGATTACCCGACCCGCCTGAAAGTCGGGCAGACTTGATAGGCTTTGGATAGCCTCGATTTGGATGTTCAGAAAGCGAGCCAACACATTGCAGGTCTGGATCAGCTCAGTCGTTTCATCCTTCGTAAGTCTAATACCCGCAACGTTGAACAGAGGTCCTCGTGGTGCGAACAGCTTGTCGACCACGCCGAACATGATTGCTAATAGTTGCGAAATTTTGCTTGTGGCTGAGAGCAGGAAGCGATCTCTGCGCAGATAAGTTCATTTCTTCGATGAGCTATCAAATAGTAGTATGTGCTGTGTCTGAATTCTTTCACTCACGCCTTGAAGAGGCATTGTACAGTGATGAGAGGGGAGGCAAATAACGTAAGTGAAAACATCAATCCACAGAACCAGTGAGAATTTCAGTATGCTCTGTCGACGTGGCGAGGTCACGGCCTGTACTCGTGTTGAACCGACAGCGTAAAGCAGGAGTAGACTAGACAGAGTATTCCGTTGGAGATCCCTAGTCATCTATGGTAGAAATTCCATTTGTACCTAAACTGAGGTGATGTAGCGAGATGAATTTGATTTTTGGGGGCCGCAAAGCCTTCTATAGGGTATCAGAGACGCAAATATAAATGTTTGTAAGTAACAATGCTCATGAAGCAAGCACCGGGATGGCGCTCTCTTCTGCAGCCTTTTGCTCATCCTTAACAGACTGCGTTGCAGCGGCAGATGCATCGACCTTGTTCTGAGCGAGACGCTTCCGTATACGTTAGTTTTCAGGTTACGACCATGTCAGTGAAAACACTCACAAGCAGGTTGCGCAGTAAGACTGCAATCGTGACCTTGCCGATGGCAGGCACGTAGATAGAGGCCTTCTCCTTGACGTCCGGGTTGAAGTTACGCTCGCTTGAGAAGTTGATGCACACAGCACCATCCTTGAGCAGATGTGCCGGCACCTTGTACTTGTCACCAGGCACACCACTGATCACAACATCACTCTTCGGGAGACAATCCTTGAGCTCCCAACCAGGCTTCTCCACAACATCGTGTTTCTTTTTCCTGATACCCTCGCCTCGAGTGAACTCTTGCACATCAGCAATATCCACGCTGTATACAGTCGCACCATCATTGGCCAACAGAGCAGCCAACGGTCGACCCACAACCTCACTTCGGTTGATAACAGTGATGGTGCGACCATGCAGCCTGTTGCCGTAGGCAAGGATTGTGTTGTAGATCCTGAGATACTCGAGAATCTTGATAACGGCGAGCGGTGTGCATGGCAAGATGCTCTTTTTCGTACCGGCAGGATCGAGGAAGCGGATATTCTGGTACATGTTGAAGATGTATTGGTGGGATAGACCCTCGACATCTTTCTCTGTGGAGACAATCTGCTGTAGGTACTGATCCTGTCGGTTGCCAAAGATTGGATAGTACACCATGATACCGTCGACGTTAGGATCGTTGTTGGCATCGATCAGAGCATCCTCGAGCTCCTCACGGTCGACTTCGCGCAACTCGTAGGCAAAGCCACTGTAATACATAAGTCTCATGTCTTACTGCCCAGCATAGACTGGAACAGCAATGCAACGGATAAGCTCACTTCTCGTTGCACGTCTTGCCAGTCCATTCTGCGTACACCCTTGCGGCGGGATCATTGCTGGAGAGGAAGCCCACTAGAAGAGGCGTGCGGCCGAGCTTTTTCAGACCATCCTGAATTTCCCCAAGGATACTCTTTGCGATGTTGTTGGCGAGGATCACCTTGCAGTTGGGCTTGTCGGCGGCCATGGCGGGGTAGTGGGGGAGGGTGAAGCGGAGAGAGGGTTGCAAGAAGGAGACCTGGGGAATTGACTACTTTACGCGTTTCCCTACGCGAAGGACGAGAAGACTTTTGGTCTGTGTCATCCTAAAACTTCCGTTTGTGAAAGTGCCGCGCTCTTCGTGGTGTTTTAACTTTTTTCTGCCCCACCGATACCGGTAACCAATCAGCGTTTCGGTGGAGTTGCGTCATAAGCCGGTACCCTTCTGGTTGAAGCATGCGTGCTGGTCGCCGCTTCCTCCGATACGACCGACCGAAGCAACACTCGATTGAGACGCGTCGTGAGTATGTCAGACATCCAGCAGTATTTGTTGGACTATGACCGCAACAAGAAGGAAGCGACTGCTACCGCGCAGCGCAGCGCAAATCGTATGTGTGGGGTGCGGGAGGGGCAACTTGGGTCGAGAGCTGATGTGTGATAGAACTGCAAAGCGGCCAATTGAAGCTGATCAAGCTTGTGGGAGACCTCGGGGAATACTTTAACAGCGAAGACGGTGCCATACGATCGAAGACGATTTCCTACCTTGCTGAAGTCCTCGCCGCGACGCCGCAGAAAGTGCTGTCCTTGCAGCAGCGGAACCTCCTCTGTGACTTCGTTATCTCCCGTACCGAGGATAGTGAGGGTATAGGATCATGCGCAAGGGCACTGCTGGCTCTGGAAGAGCTGGGCAAGTGGGATGACGAGAGGGTGGTGAGCATGCTTGAAGCTCTCCTCAGCAATACACATCCTTTGCGTCAGTACAAGCAGCAGACCGAGCGATACCCTGTGCTCCAGCTGATTGATACACTCATGGCCAAATATCGTGAGCCGCTGCGAGTGCATCACACGGAGACCGGTGATTTCTTGCCACGCTTCATCTCGTACTTCGACGGCGAAAAAGACCCTCGCAATCTGATGGTTGTATTTTCTATCTTGAGAGTGCCCATGACGGAATGGACCATTGGTGCGGATGCCCAGGAGCTCTTCGATGCTGTATTCAACTACTTTCCAATCACGTTTCGACCACCACCCGACGACCCGTACGGTATTACCGCCCAAGATCTCAAGGACCGCCTGAGAGACTGCATCTCGTCGACCTCGGATTTTGCACCCTACGCTTTCCCTGCCTTGCTAGACAAACTGGATTCGACATCCATGAACACGAAGCGCGACGTCCTACAGACCATCACCGCTTCGGTCAACGAATATGGTCCCCGTACCATCTCGCTCTACTCTATTACTCTTTGGGACGCCTTGAAGTTTGAAATCCTCAACGTTCAGGAAGAAGATCTCGCAGAGGAAGCCTTGAATGCTCTGGCTGCTATCGCACGCACTCTCTCAGAAGGTCCCAATGGACCACTGAATGCTTACCTGCGCCCTATCGTGAAGGAGTGTAATGAGCATCTTGAGGATGCGCCGACGAAACAGTCACAGGCCTCCGCACGTATCCTGCACAAATTGGCTCAGGTGTCTGCGGAAGTCAACAAGAATTTGCTGGCAGGCGTGCTACCTACGCTGTTCTTGCTCTTCCAAAGTGCGGATACCATGGCGAAACGGAGAGGGCTACTTGAAGTTCTGGTTCAGTTGGTGCGTGCCAACATCTCTGTGTATGGTGACTGGCGCGCGCCAGGAGTCGCAGGTGACCAAGTTTCGACCAACGCATTGAAAGAATTTAGCAACCGGGCGCTGGAAGTTCTTCTCAATGGCTTGGAGTCGGCGCCGATCAAGGAAGTCTCGTTCCGGTTGGTCTGTCTGGAAGGCCTGACACAGCTCATCAGAGTGCGACAACTATTGAATGAAGAGGATGTTAGCAGGACGATCCAAGCGCTACAAAACGCAGTCATTCATGAGGAGTCTTATGGGCAGGACGAAATCAAAAAAGCCGCTGTGACAAGTCTTGTAGACATCGCCCATCAGAAGCCTCAGATCGTCGTCGAGAAAGCGTTTCCTGCTTTCTTGGCGCAGCTGCCTGACAGTGACGTTGATAGCCCCAAGGCTTATACGTCGGTCCTAGAAGCATTCGCGAAACTTGCAAGCGAAGAAAAGATATTCGATACAGTGTTGCTGCGCTTGAAGAACAAATTCAGCACAGCAGTTCAGCACGGTGCTTCGGCTACCTACCTTGTCGCGCTACTATCCGCCATGCTGTATGCCCTCAATAAGGGTGAGGCCAAGCTCTCGCAGGATTCTGATGTCTCAACGTATTACAGCGATATCGCCCTTCCTCTACTACAAAGAGCATCCAGCTCTGATTCATCGCACCCGGCCGCATTCAACGACGAGAATACCCTCGATCTGGTCGGACGGATATGTGGCCTCATTATCAGATCACAGAGCTTAGAATCGCAAAACGCGATTGCAAATGAGCTGTACACTCTATTCCGTGGCGTACCACAGTCTGACTTGCCTCCATTCAAGCTTGATTCTCCGGCGGGTACGGACAAGACTATGGTGATCAGCACTCATCTGTTGGCTTCTTTTGGGAAAGAGGTTGTTCTTCCCTATAACCTGCAGGAACTTACTATAACGCTGGCTCGTTATGCACAACGACCGGAGATATCGCTTCCTGTGCGGTCAGCCGCACTACGCCAACTTTCACTCATAATCAACAAGTACTACACCGCATCTGGTCTCAAAACATGCATGGAGCCATTAAACTCGACGTTCGACCTCTTCAACAGCGAAAAACTTGATATCCATCGGATACGCGTAATCTTCGCCTGCTTAAAAGGCATCGTACTGAGAAGCAGCCCCGTACTCAACACGTTATACCCCACTGTGCTGTCGCTGCTCTCACATGCACAGCACGGCAGTACAGTAGCACATGGTTTTACGACCCTGCTGCAACCTGATGATCTGTTGACGAAGCAGAACCATTGTCAGATCTCGGGTCTGCATAAACAGAAGAGCTTCGCCTTACTAGTCCCCAACATCACGCAAGCTTTCCGCGAAGCATCTGCGGACACGAAAGCAAACTACCTCATCGCGCTGAGCGGCATACTCAAGTGGATGCCCTTCGATGTAGTTGTTGAGGAGGTCAAACAGCTTGTCACACTGCTCCTGCAATCGCTGGACCTGAAAGGCGTCGATATCGTCAAGGAGGCAAGCATCAGCACAATGGCTTCGACATTGCTGGAGAAGCCACAAACGCTCGAAGAGCACAGCGGCAGCCTCATCTCGCGTCTTCTCAGCAACGCCACCGTGGGCAGAGAGTCCAGCCCGCCCGCCAAGGTCCGCGTAGCTGCGTTGCGATGCCTGATGCTGGTGCCGGACAAGTTCAAGCAGGAGACGGTACTGCCGTACCGCAGACAGGTGGTCAAGAAGCTGATCGCGGCGTTGGACGACAAGAAGAGAGAGGTTAGGAGTGCTGCGGTGAAGTGTCGCGCGAAGTGGCTGGAGATAGACGAAGCAGGGGATGACGAGTAGACGGACATTCAATGCATGGCACACAGCCTTTTTCTGAGAAGCAGACAATCAATTTCCAAGATATCCCACTACACACGCAACATGACTTTCATGCATCTTGGACCCTTTTGGAGAAGCAGACAATTGATTTTAACATATCGCACTATAGATGCAACAACCGTTCCTCGTGGCTTCATACAGACTTTTTGATATTCCCATTGCCGCCAAGGTGGTATAAAACCCCAGATGAACTCCCTCAATGCCGTAACGCCACCCATGCAAGCCCTTCGTCACGTCCTACTCATTCCTTGCCTTCTTCAGCAGCGCCTGCTTCAGGGCGTCGTTGTCAACATGGTCTTGGCCAGCATCAGCCATTGGGACGTCGCCCTCGACAGCGTCGTCGCGGCTGCGCTTCAGACCCTTCATCTTCCTTGTCTGCATGGTGCTGAAGTCCTGCTTGCCGGGGTGGATCTTGGCGACCTTGTCGCCCATGGCGTCGGTGGAGATGTTCTTCTTGGTGCGCTCCTCGGTGCCCTTGGGCTTCTTCATGGCGTCCTTGAGCATGTCTGCGTCGGGGAACTGCTCGCGGCCGAGCGAGAAGTCAATGCGGGGACCCATCTCCTCGACTTCGACGCGAGGCAGCTTCTGGCCACTGCGCTTGGTCTTGATCAGGTAGAAGCGCAGCTTGATCTCGGGGTTCGGTCGGGCGTCGGTGGGCTCTTGGGCGCTGACGCTGATCAGATACTGCAGACCCTCGACATCGACCTCTTCGGTGTCCTGGCCGCGGAACAAGTCGACAAGAAGACTCTTGGCGAGAGTGTATTTTGTCTCGTTGGGGTCTTCGAAGACGGTGCCATGGAAGGACATGAGCGGCTTGAGGCCAACGCTGGGCTTCTTGTTCTTGAACTGCTGCAGAGTGCGGAAAGTGTCCGGGTTGATGTAGAGCTCGAGCATGTCGAGGAGCTTGTGGTCAAAGGTGCGGACGAGGGTGAGGCAATGCGGGCGCTTCTTGGAGTGCAGAGACAGGGCGAGGAGCGAGGTGTCGTTCTTCAAGGAGAAGAACTCGAGCGAGGAGGCATCGTCGAAGGGGTGGATGTCGTTCTTCTTGGTGAAGCGCTCGACGAAGGGGCGCTTGAGGGTCGCCAGGTCGGCCGTGGCCAGCTTGAGGATTTGCGACGTCTTCTGGCCCGTCACGAAGAGCGTCGTCTTGGGGTTCTCGTGCTGCTGGGGCTCGCGGGCCTTCATGGCGCGCGCAGCGCGGGCATTCTTGGGTTTACTGCACGCTTGGTCAGTCGCATATCGCAGAGCAGTGCTGCGGCAGGTTCAGCACGTACACGGCCTTGATCATGGTGGCGGCTGTTTGGGTTGTTCGGTGCAGCTGCAATGCCAAGATTTCGCAGCTGGGACTTTTTTTTGACAATTTGACAATGCACGGCGCCGCATGCACTGACCGCCCGGCGCAATCTGATAAGGGCCTGGGAGGTGCTTGGCAAGCAAGTGCTAGCTGCTAGCTGCTAGCGCGGACTCGGTCGCGGGGCCCTTTCCGCGCGTGGACAGCCCGACAGTGGCCGAAGTCGCAGGCTTGAGCGCCTGAGCTGGTGGGGTCGGCGGGCGGTGGGCTGTCTTGTCAGCAGAATTATGGCAGCACGTCAGAGCAAGCCTGTGCTTGCTTTATCAGATGGTGCCATAATCGTGTGTTCGACGCTTCGGCTTCTGCTTCTGCTTCTGCTTCTGCCTCTGCTTTAGTGCCATTGCCTGCCCACGCTTTTGCCTCCACCGTCCTTCCCCTCCTTCACACAAGATACCCACCATGGCTACCGTGCGCGAAATCACTGACGAGTCCGCCTTCGAGACAACCATCCAAAGCCTCCCCGCATCCACCCTCGCCGTCATCTACTTCCACGCGCCGTGGGCCAAGCCATGCGAGCACATGTCTGTCATCCTTAAGACGCTTGCCAGCACATATCCCGCCGACGCCCCCATTGCCTTCCTCTCGCTCAACGCCGAAGAGCTGCCCGACGTTTCCGAGCAGTACGATGTCACCGCCGTGCCCTACATCGTCGTCCAGAAGGACGGCAAGACCCTCGACACCGTTAGCGGCTCCGACGCTGCCAAAGTACGCGCTGCAGTCGAAAAGCACGCCGGCGCAGCATCGGGCGCCCCAGCGTCAACACTCCCGCCCGCCCAGACAGTGACACGGCCGCCCGTCGAGAACGGCGCAAACGGCGACAGCGCAAAGAACCTGTCATCCTATGCCCCAGGCGCCAGCGACCCCAAGACCGCACCAGAGTACAGTGCAGCCGAACAGGAGACTTCCAAGGAGGAGCTGCACAAGCGTCTCAGCGAGCTCGTCAAGGCCGCCCCCGTCATGCTCTTCATGAAGGGAACACCGAGCGCACCGCAGTGCGGCTTCTCCAGGCAGACCGTCAGCGTCTTGCGCGAGAAGGGCGTGCGATATGGCTTCTTCAACATCTTGGCAGACGACGAGGTCAGGCAAGGGCTCAAGGAGTTTGCAGACTGGCCGACATTTCCCCAGCTCTGGGTCGATGGAGAGCTTGTTGGTGGTCTAGACATTGTAAGTACCTCAGCTGCAGTCGCCGTGCATGTTTTTGACTAATACTGGACAGGTCAAGGAGGAGTTCGACAACGACCCCGAGTTCCTGGCTCAGTACTCTGTGAACCAGCAGAAGTCCTCATAAGATGCCTAGTTACATGTCATGTATCCAACACTCTACACGCCAACCTGGTTCAATTAGCCTTCACAATGGCTTTTGATACTATTCCCTCGAGACCTCCGTGGTCGACCTCACAACTCGGTTTCGACCGATATACACTTTGTTGAAGTAGCAGCCTACTTTGATACCTGAGATTCATCTTCGTTTCAAGCCGCATGCTGGAACTCATGTATACATATATCATGCAAGTCAGCCATTCTGCAAACGGATCGATTGGGTCAGTGCCCGTAACGTAACTAACTTCCTCAATTGCCTACCATTATGAGTACTGCTTCGGAACTCAAGTCTGTGGCAGCTCTGTATTTATTGAGCCTTCTAGTCTGTGCATGTGCTTGTTGCCTGCAATCTTACCCTGGGCTGATGCTGTGATCCGCTCGAGCTAATGTAAAAACCTACCGTCTTCATACACACACACTCCAACGAGACTCTAGCCTGTAATCTGCCTGGACTTACGGCATGTGCACGATTTGCCTCCTTAGTGGGAAAGCGAGCAAACTGTTGGGCCAAATGGACAGCAACATGCTCTCAGGAAACCACTAGCATTCGCGTTATACCATTTAATCACGCTGCCAATCAAACCGACAAAGCAACCTCGCCGCTCCTCATCAGCTCAACGTCCGGGCTTCACAGCCAAGCGCAGCACCTGCCCCTCCAACATCACGAACTCGTCTCAATACCTCTCCTATCCTTGCTATCCGCCGCCTCAACCGCTTCCGCAGTAGGCTCGTCGGGTATATCAACAATAACACCGGGGTCCTTCGACCGGCTTGCGAGCATCGCCGCCCGCTTCTGCACCAGCGTCAACATCCGTCCCCCTCGAGGATCAAACGGGCAATGCCAGGCAACCTACCTCCCTCCCCAACTGTCCCGCGCCCTTCCCCCCCTCGCCGAGAAACTCGGCCTCTACGTCCTCATCGGCAGGGCTGAGCACCCGACTCCCACCCATCTCACGGCGCTTCGACTCTTGTTCCTGCGGGCTGGTGGGCATGCCGTCGAGCTCTACGGGCTGCGCGTTGATCGCCGGCACGGACGTGTCTATCAGAGGTGCATGTGGTGCGTTGGCGGATGCGGGCGGCTTGTCTGGGAACGTCGCGCTCCGCGACACGGGCGATACTGGGGTCTCGCCCGGGGGAGACATGGCCATGGGCTCTGTCATCGCTGTTGTGTGGAGAGGTGGCAAGTCAGCTGCTTGGAAGACGACCACATTCCACTGTGGCACTTGTAGGTGTTGCGGTCTGGAGGAAGAGATACATGGCTCTTGGACGCATGTGCCTGCTCAAAGGGCTGCCTCGTAAGCACCTCATGACGTTGGGGCCAGGGTCCTTGTTAGTAAGTGGGGCAATGTGCTTATTTTAGGCATCGGTGCCCTTGCAGCGGAGCTGTATCACAGTCCGCATTCTTTGACAAGTCTCTGGACAAAAAGTAGTAGCTTGATTGGAGAGTAACATGATGATGCGTAAAGGCCCCCGTCATTCTTTCGATTCAGAGTATCTGTAATACAAGTGACATGTACAATACATTTTGTCGTGCATATGTCAAGACATAAGATTCTGAGATTCTTTGTATGCTACTCGCGTTTGGTATTCGTCATGAATCCCAATGAATAACCTACCCCATCACTTGTCTTTGGGTCAGCCTACAGAACGTCAGGGGCTGTTGTTTTACAACGGAAACATGTCACTTACTCCCATATACATGTTTTGCCCAAAAGCGCCCGTCCGCTGGTTGGGAGTTTGCGACCCAGTCATCGATGGATTCTGGAGCTCGCTCGCATCTGTCTGCATCGGCATGCTCCCTACATCCATAGGGAAGAAATTGTTCTGGGTATCGATGCCCGGACCCTGAATGTATGAATCCCATGCATCCTGAACACATTAATTTTCAACCGAACAAGGAGTGGAATTGTTGAACGTACCCAGTTGATGCTATCTGTCGGAGGGAGATCTAAGTTCTGGAACAGACTTGCCCCAAAGAGATTCGAGAACGGGCTTGGCGCGTTTTCAGCGCCACTAGGCCCAGATGTAGCGGTGCCTCCATAGTTAGGAGTCAGACCAGACGTTTGCTGTGGCATTGGGTCATTGAGTAAGTTGGCCATCGATGCTGGGTACCGCTGGTCAAACATGTTCGCTGAGTTGGGTGCCATACCACCTGTGCTGAGCATGCCCAGTGTCATAGCTGCAGAATGCTCCGGTGCCACATTCGCATCGTCCATTGGCGTGTTGGTTGAAAATGCAGATGCAGAAGAGAAACTCCCCTGAGCTTGCCTTGTCGTGCGATCTTTCTTCAACTGGCTCAACATGACACTCAGCGTGGTGTGGGCTTTATAAGCTTCCATAGAATGCTCCTTCAGACCCTCCCAGATGCCAACTGCCGTATCAATAGCATCGAGCATTTCGTCGACTTGATCTGGAGCCCATGAATAGATGTCGCCTGATGACGACGAACGGCCTTGGTGACCAGATTTGATTGTGTGGTATAAATCGGACGATACAATCATAGCTGCAAGCAAAAAGTCGACTGTCGTAAGAGAGGAAATGAACCACTTGACATTTCGTAAGCGACCTCCAGGCTGGCACTCTCGATGTAGTGTTGCTTGGTGGCGTAACATAGTCATGGAAGCATCGATGACCGCTGTCCTGGAGTAGCTGAACCTCGCGTGCACACGTGCATACGCGAGATATTTTCTGTGCAGGACACAGATGATCTTGAGGAAGAGAAGATCCAGGGTGAAGCGCTGCATGATTAAAGTCGATGTGTCTCGAGCGGAATCGTCCATAGATCGCATTCGAAGGTGAGGCGAGATACCGTCGTGTAGCTCTCGGGCTTGCGCGTCAAGTTTCATGACTTCTTCGTAGGAGGAGCAAGTGAGCGAGTCAGTTAGTTCGACAGCCTCACCGAGTTTGTAGATCAGACGGGTGCGATTGATAAGGAACAGCGTTGGTGTTGCTTCGGTCTCGGGTCGTGAAGTTGGAAGTACCTTCATATCTTCCACCAGCTCATCGTCGTAGAGGTTGCGCGGCACGTCGGTGTTGGTGTCTCGTGGTCGCGTGATTGGCGGCAAACCAGCTTGCGCAGAAAATAGGAGATCAAAAGACCGAATGCAGGCCCATACTCTACGTCGCATCTCACCCTGGAACACAGATATGCCAGGATATGGTGCAGGATCCCGATGTAAACCCTGCCGCATCGCCAATCGTACAATAATTCCCGTGCTGATGAAGATCCCTACTTCAGCATCTCTGCTGCGCGAATACTCGGCGTGCACGTGCAGGATCAGGGTCTCCAGCATATACTGGGTCGGTAGTGTGATGTCGGCCATGACCAGGCACTGTGCGGTCAGATCACGATATTCTTTCGACATTGCCCAGGATTTACCACTATACTCTGGTGGCTCATCACCGGCTCTTGTGTAGGACTGGAGCGCGATGCACATCATTGCGAAGACGAGGCCGAGCCAGATGTTAGAAGTCTCATCAGGGCTCAACCAGTGCTTGTCGTACTCCTTTTGAAATGTCGGACCATGGATGATGTGGATGCCTGGATCGTAGGTATTGAAGAAACGCGAAACGAGGATATCAGCCGTGGGCTTCGGTGGAAATCTGGAGAGAATTTCGGGCCGCGATATAGGCTTCATCTGGCCATACAGGAACCCTGTCCCGGGCGGACTCTCTTCACTGTGGCTGGCCATGTATCGTTTCAATTGGTCGTCGTACTGTTTCTTGTGCTCGGAAAAGTAGTTCTTGACTTCTGAAAGCTAGTACGTATTAGAGAGAATCTCTTAGTGAGAGGAGAGGGGTGCATACCTCGCCGAGAATGGCATACCAATGTGCTTCTGATGCGAAGATTGTCTGGTTATTATTGACTTTCATCACTCCAATCGACTTCGTCACTGTCTCCATCTCGCTCTCTTCACCTGCATCCTCCTCTGGGATCGAGTCTTGTTGCCCAGTGCTCATGCCGCTGCTCATGTTGCTCATGTCATAATGTTGGTCAGAGGAAGCGCTATTAAGGCTATTGGCAATGGCTGCCTGGGCGGCCGCTGGTCCAGCACTCTGGGCTCCATTTGTCATCAAAGAAAGGACGAGTCCCTCAAGACGATCGATCCGATTTTGCATGTCATCGGGGGACGTTGCGATACCAGCGCTGACCGAATTCTTTTTGCGACTGCCCGGAGAAGCATACGTGCATGACGCGGTATCACCGCGCTTCGTACAATTGTCGCAAGGTTGTGCTCGATTGCATTTTAGCCTGCATCTGTCAGTTTCGGGGTCTCATGTCGCTCACTTCATGTGCCTACTTTCTGTGTCGACAGGGTCCACATGACAGGGGAATGCGATTCCTCTTGCGCACAACCCTGAATTGGGGGTCTGGCGGAGATTGCCCTGCACTAGAAGAGGTGGTAGAAGGCGGTGTGTGTTGAGGCGGCATGGTAACGACTGCGCACGAGTGTATCTGTTGGTTCGATCCTTGAGGGGACTCGACGGAGATAAAACTAAAGTCCGCGATAGAGGCCTGGGTCAAGACGCACTGCAGCTCCTCGTTCAAGTCTTGGCTTCGAATCGAGGGGTTCGACTGCAGCGAAAGACCGAAACCGCGGGTATTCTCTCAACGCCGTGACAAGCTCCAATAGCTATCCACGGCCAGGTGCTTCAAGGTTAGATCTGCTCGAGCGGTACAACTGCAGCGTGCCGCTTTCGAAGCTTGCTTCTGGTACCACTGTACAGTTTGTTGTACAGGCCTCAGCTCAGCAAGACGTGCGCACTGCCATATAGGTCCCTTCGCGTGCTGAAGGTACAGCAAGCATTCACACAGCGTCCGTTCAGCTGAGCTAGAATAACAGCGGTCGTTGTTGTTGTCGTCGTCGTCGTCGCCGTCGTTGTCGATGAAGTTCGATACTGGGTTGCTGATATATGCCCAGGGTCGCGACTGTGTGACTGGCAATTGGCTGAGATTGTAAGCCACTTCGCGTTCGCAAGATGTCTTGGATGGATCCTGCGCAAAGGTGTCAGTTAACGCTATGAAGGTCGGCGCATTGCGCAGCGCGTCCTCATACTTAAGAATCGTTAAGATGGCAGCCTTCGCGCAAAGCACGTTAATTGTAGTATAATGCTTGGTGTCTACTGCGCTCAGATTTCGCATGCGCAGTGTATGTATGCGAAGGTCTTAGGGAGTAGGTGGTGTGGAATGTATGGAACAGGTATGTAATCAAGATAGATCGATTGCGCAGCTTCCCCAGGCCATTAAGTCCGACGGCCAGCGCTTGGCGTCCAACGGGTACCGATTTTCACATGGTTCATCATGCTAATATTGACCTTACTAATCGATGCAAGTCTGACTCACACATGCGCGACAAGACGCTGGCTTGTCGGCTTGCGAGCGCATCACACGGTCTGGACTGGCGGCGGCTCAGTGTTGACCACTCTCCCTCCCAGCGCGGGGTCAAAAGGTGCACGGTCTTGGCCCGCTCTAGCCCATTACAGCTATTACGATGTTGATAGATATCTACCGCAGAACCATAACAAGCATCTATCAATGCCCAAGCGTGATGGACTGGCAGCATCAAATTACTGCCTCACTCAGTAGCTTGTACATCTTCCTTCTTGTCATCCAGGAGCATCTTGCCCTGTTTCGCATCCCATCGATACACACCACCATTTCCAACATTGTACTGATAGTAGTTCTCCGTGCCTCCTTTGATAAGTGCCTTGCGGAAGGTGATGTTGATTCTGCCTTTGTTTGCATCAACACCCGCTCTTTTCGGAATGCTGTGTAGCCACATCGACTGCGTCTTCCCTCTCATCAGCACCATATCACCAGAACCTAAAGGCAGCTTGATCTGGCCTGGATCTGGTGTGATTGCCCCTTCTTTTGGTGCGAAGGGCTTGTGCTTCATAAGGAAGTCTCGCCTCGCACCGAGCGTGAAGGAAGCGATGGATGGTAGCGGACCGAGAAACCTCTCGTCGTCAGAGTGGTAGGAGATGCTATCTTTTCCGTCGGCGTAGTAGTTGACCAGGCAAAAGTTGAATGTGTCTCCCGTGGTGCCTTCCGTTACCTTCCGCAGGTCCTCCAAACAATGTGGTATAGGACGGGGTCTACATTTGAACTTCGATGCCTCGACTTGTTTGCCGGTCAGTGCATCCACGATTGCACCGTTAGAATCAAATCGACAAGTCTCATCAACACCAAACACCGTGGTAAACCGTGGTGTGTTGATCTCCGACTTCTTGCCAAAACGTGTGATAGTATATTGCACCCGATAGAAGGGCAACTCCTGACGCAGAAATTCGAAGAGACCGACAGTGATAGCGGGTGGTATATAGGGCTGGTAATACACGAGGTCTAGGTCCAGCTTATCGTTCATCGGCACCCCTTCAGTTGCTGGGGCGAAGCCGAGATGTTCCCTGAATGAGTCCGGAAGATGCGGGATTGAAAAAGGATAAGCTGCATGATGAGAAGCGCCGGCAGTGGTCTCGTATTTGGGTTTCTTTGGGAGCGCAGGTTTGAAGAATGTGTCGAGGGCGCCGCGCTTCATAAAGGCTTATTGCGATCTGTATGCCAACAGGTCTAGATAGCTTCTGCACTTCAGCAATGCTTGTTCGAGATGTTCGCAAAGATGAGTGAGTTCCGAGTGAATAATGGCAAGCAACAGACGGGGATATATTGTAAAGTACTGTTCAGTGCTAGTGTTACGTAGCTGATATACAACGTCACTATACCACAGTAGTCCGTAAAGAGTAACGCTCGAGATGCACAGATCACCCTTCCTGTCTGCCTTGCTTAGGCTTGTGTGCCTGTTGAAATGTTTCTAATATACAGATACTCTAATCAGCTATAGTATATTTTCTTACGCTAAATTTTGAGTTCAGGTTAGGATTGATGTTACGACAAGCTTCCAAGTTAGAGCGTCACTACAACCTCAGAAATCAAAAGAAGTATTGTTTAATGCCTAGACAACATATTAGGGTCACTTATTTCTCGCAATGTACACATTCCAGAGTTCGTTTTGGCCTGCTGCAGTGCTGCCTCGGTGTGCCCATAATGCATTTCAATATCCCACGCAAATACCACCACCCAGCTCATTATTTCCACGGAAGTATCAATTCCTCGAAGTCCTCCGTTGTCAAAGACGATGGAGCTCGTTCATCGTTGGTAAATCCATAACGCAGGCGAGCAGAGGCTTCGAAGGCAACAGCTGCTTCTTCATCTTTGTGAAGCTTCTGCAGGACAATGGCTTTATGAAATGTTGTCCTTGCGAGTTCGGCTTTGTAGATTTCTGGAGCCTGAGTCTAAGTCTCGGGTGCCTCGTTCATAAGGTTACCTTATGTCGATCAATAATAATACGAATCAAGCTATGCTTAGGTACGTACATTGCGTCTTCATGCCGACCGAGCCGTGCGTAGTGCTCGGCAATTTTGTGCCGCACAAGAGCAACACGAGGATGGCTAAAGCCGCATGTTACACGAATGCATTCGAGTGCTTTTTGATGTGCCAGCAAGCTCTCGTGGTATTTACCCTGCAAGCTCCGCAGTTTTCCGAGGGAGTAGATGAGCCAGCCGGTCCTGGTGACTGTCAGTACTCTGCCATGCATCTGTTAGACTAGCTGGCAAACCTGAAAGATTCTTTTCCCAATTCACCATACCGATATACTCGATTCTCGATTGCTGGTGTCAGTATTTCGTTCGCTTCGTCCAACCTGCCCAAAGCCATATATGCCGAGGCAAGGTTACCCTCCTTTGAGGTTGGAAAATAAGTGACAAGCGATTCCCTGATTTCTCTGTCTTTCCTGTAGTCGGCAATACACTCCTCGTACCTGCCATCTTGCATTCTTGTCAAACCTCTTTCTGCGTAGGCCATTGCAAGACGTTCATCTACGATGCCCTCCTCTTTGCAAACCTTCAATTGCAGTTCCAATGATCTTTCCATGCATCTACGGCCTTCATCTTTATCATTCATCTCGTAACTAGCGGTACTAAGAATATGGTATCTGTTACCAAGAAGGCCATCTCGATCAGGATGGTCAATGCCTTCACACAGAGCAATAGCCCTGTCAAAGAAGCTGTCGAAATCACGTATCCGGCCATGTTCGATCTGGAACCTAAATGATTTCAATACAGTGGGTTTCCTGAGGGTGTGAGGGCAGACTTACAATCCTGCTTCTCCAAGAAGTGATGCAAATGTTAGGCGAGACAAGACTGTCATCTCTGGCATAGTCCAAAGGAGATGTTATAGGCGAAGCACGTGGGGGTAGAGCTGAGCGCAAAGCGGCCAACGGGCTACTTTGCTTGCCTCGTTGGTTCGTCGTGGCTGCGGATAGTGCGGAGCTCGAGAAGGCTTCGGCATACCTGCAGGCCAATTTACCCCAATCAGGCGCACAGCGAGTTCGAACATCTTCTGTGCCGTAAGAGAATCCATTTTAGCCCGAACGACATCTTGCACCAGTCTGTGGACTGATAACTCCTTTTTCTGCTTATTTCTTCGTACCAACGATCTCTGAAGCAGCTCAGTCCGTAGCTCTCTGTAAGAGCTCTTTTTGAAAGAGATGTCGCTCGAAATTATATCAGTGAACGCCTCTACCAGAATATCTTCTTGAGTATTGTCAGCATCGAAGAAAGAGATAAGTTCCAGCATCATTCTGGCTTCAGGCTTCAATTTCTCTATCATCCAAGCTGTGGAGATACTGTGTGTATAGCCTTTGGTGGCTCCGTTACCGATTCTTGTGTTGTACAAATCCGGATGTTCCGCTGCATCTGTGTACAGATCGTGAAATTCGGCTAAACTGAGCTCCTGGCGTCGAATGACTCCAGCCATCTGAGATATGGCCAGGGGAATGCCGTCAAGACGCTGCGCATTGCGCTTCGCAAGATCTCCCACACCGTCTTCATCACCAACGTTTATTCCGGTCAGTTGCAACAACAGGGTCGCTCCCGTCTGGGCCTCGAGCGGTTCAAGATCAATACCCGAAGTACGAGTAGAGAACAGACTCTTAGCAAGAGGATCACGGCTGGTCACCAACACAGCTCCAGTGCCCTGTGGCCAATAATCTGTCAAAACCATTAGGTCATCAGCGTTGTCAGAGATGGTGAGCCAGTTGATCTTGGTGCCAGTGGCTGACTCATTATGCGAGTCATCTCCCCAGGGGTTCGATAACCACCTTTTGACCAGTTCCCTGCTGACTGCATAGCTGTTGTTCTCCGAGATTGTCTCCAGACCAAGTTCCAGACTGATCTGCTGGTAAGACTTGTCCAACTCCGAAATCTTATCAGCTTGTACCCAGAATATGGCATCGAACTCATCTTTGTGCCGAAGAGTAAAATCTTGTGCGATCTCAGTCTTACCCATACCTCCCATCGCGCATAGGGCGAATTGTCTAGGGCCATACTCCTGCGATGCAACCAGCTTGGTCTTCGAGGGCAAACGTGCCTGGCTGATTAAATCCATGACATCTTCGCGACCATAGAAATTCGGATTGCGTATGTAGCTCTCCAAGAAAATGCAAGGCAGCTTAGGTTTCATTATCATAGGCTCGCTAGCAGCGGAGTGTGGAACGACTCCATGTTTCAAGGCGGAGGATCCAGGGACGTCGAGCAAAGATTGGTGGCCCTTCGGGTTACCTTCAAGTCGTGACATCAGGGTATCGCTGTTTGGAGACGATCTCAAAGTCCCAGGCTTACTACCGCCTGGGCTGTCTGTTGTTTCCTTCGCGTCGGCGGAAGTCTTTCCACGAAACATTGTATGTCAAAGCCCAATAACGGAGAAGGTGCGTCCTGCAGGATCCGGTGTTGCGGACTCGAAGTATTAAGAGAACGACTGTTATTTATGGGTGTATTATTGTGGAGCTGGTGAAACTTGAAGGGCAGTGAGCGTGACATGTACATATGCCCATCAGAGTGTGAATCCGGCAACAGTGAAGCGTACCGATTCATCAGTTGATAATCTTCGAATCTTCCGTGACGACCAGAAAGTGAAGCTGCGAATACGACATCGAAGCCAGGTGCCTTGGGTCGAATCAGTCTACTCCGGGCAGCTACAGCCGCTGATAGGCCACTAAGACGCGGACTTGGGCATGAGGTCTGACACATGACGCTCTACAGCCGGCTTTTTGATTCGGGCAGCGGCGCTTTCAGTTAGCCATCCAAGCGCCAGCACACAGCGGCCCTCTCTAGCTGCAAGGCTAAGTATATAGGCCAGAACTATGCAACAAAAGAAGCAATCTGGCTATAGCGGCTGCTAAAGAAGCTTGTTAACAATGAGCTAGAGTTACTGTAATCTGTAGAGATAACTAAGACGCAATTGTGCTTGTAAAGAACCCTTGAAACTATAATGCAGAGCAAAAGTTATGGAACCCCCTACCCCTGTCAAAAAATCCAAAAAGGAAGGAGACTCGGCATGCCAAAGTGATATAAAGAGGGGTTGTAATGAGGGTTGTGACGAGGGTTGTGACGTTATAAGGCAGGTTTTGTCACGTGCAGACCCAGACCTAAACCTTCACCACCACTCGGAGGCTATGGGGATCCTGATAACGCTTCTCTGTCTTCACATCGTCACTCTGGCTTGCCGAGTCTCCTTCCTTTTTGGATTTTTTGACAGGGGTAGGGGGTCCCATAAATTTCGTTCTGCACTAATATCTCTACAATTGTTATACACTTGTGTATCTACACGATGGTTGCGGTACTCCTGGTCATACCCAGTTGCTTGGCGTACATCTCGGGACTGCGCAGTCCACCGTTATCTACAAGCAACGACTGACCAAACTGCTTGCATCGATCCCCGCATCCCATTTGCCTCTTTCCGTGGCCCCCGCCGCCGCTGCTAAGCCGCGTCAGAAATTCTCTCCCGTCATTTTATCCGGTCCACACCACAATCCAACAACCATGATACGAACCTGCTGTTTCGAGAAATCGGATCAGCGAATCAAGAAGCAAATGACTTGTAGAGCAATCGCCGGGATATCTGCAAAAGTCTGGACTTTGTTGGCGAGCTTCAAGACATCTCACGTTGCGCTGACTTCTGCCGTTTCTGCATTCTGCCAAGTGTCTAGTCAAAGCTGACAAGTATTCGTATCTATGGCGCAGTCATCCCATTTCACATAAAGCATTCTCACTCACATTATTGTCGCTCATCTCTCAACGTTTGACCGCAGCCACATGCTCTTTTGAATCCAGCTTCTCTGCCTCTTCAACGTCGCCATGGCAACAATTTATGAATTGCTCCCAGATGCCTTCCAACAGTTCGACGTTATCATTGCTGGAGGTCAGCTTTTCTTGCATCTCCTTTTCGCTCTCTGTCTCTTCTTGGCAAATGTGTGCACATACCTAACTTCCATCTATGTAGGTGGAACTGCAGCCTGTGTAGTTGCTGGCAGACTCGCGGAAGCCGATCCCAACCTCTGCGTTCTGATCATTGAACAAGGCCCGAACAATTTTGGCGTCTCTACTGTTGTCCATCCTGCTCTTTGTTTGAACGCTCTGATGCCAACAAGTCACGCGACCATCTTCTACCAGGCAGTCAAAGAACACCAGCTTGCTGACCGAGAGTTGGTCGTTCCGTCCGGAGGTACCCTTGGAGGAGGCTCTTCCATCAACCTTATGATGTATTCTAGGCCCCAGCGCTCCGACTTTAACGCATGGCAAGTGCCCGGGTGGACAACAGACGACATGATTCCCTACCTAGAGAAGGTCAATCAATGCTTCATGATGTCATCGCAGATATGTCCTAACTCTGATAGCTTGAAACTTATCACGGGACGAGCCTCAGCGAAACACATGGTTTCAAAGGCCCTATGCACGTAAGCAGTGGAACATACCGTGCTAACAGGTCAGAGAACGACTGGGCTCAGGCTGCGATAAAGCTGGGATATCCGGAGATTGATGATCTCGCTTCTCTTGATGCTAATAATGGCTTCCAACGCGCTCTACGCTACATTGGACCTGACGGCACACGACAGGATACCGCCAATCGATACATTCACCCCAAGATCCTGAGTGGCAAATTTCCAAATCTCCACGTCGTTGTTAACTCAACAGTCAAGAGGATTATCTTTGATGAAAGCAAAAGAGCGTCAGGTGTCGAATTTATCTCCAAGGGAAACAGCACTCTTCGCACAGTTCGAGCTAAGAAAATGGTTGTTGTATCTAGCGGCGCTCTCGGCACCCCTTCCATACTTGAGAGGTCTGGCTTGGGTAAGCCTGAAATTCTGATGAAGGCAGGCGTCCAAGAAATAGTTTCTGACCTTCCTGGCGTCGGCGAGAACTATCAAGACCACCATCTGCTCGTTTATCCATATTATTCTTCGCTGATGGAACACGAAACGATGGATGCCATCGTTGGTGGTCGTGTCAACGTCGACCAGTTGATCCAAGACAAGGCGCCAATTCTGGGCTGGAATGCCATGGACATTGTCTGCAAGATTCGGCCTTCCGACGTGGAGATTGCTGCCTTAGGGTCAGCATTTCAAGACTTCTGGGATAAAGAATACAAGACTGATCCAAACAAGCCTCTTGCTCTCGGTTCCTTGATCAACGCGTAAGTCTCAGGCTCATAGCTTCCCTGTACAACATATGCGTATACTGAACATAGCCTAGGTTCCCAGGCGATCCTTCCCTTGCTTCTCCTGGCCAGTACTTTGCCATGTCTGTGTTCACTGGGTATCCGCTTTCTCGGGGCTCTATCCACATTACTGGTACCGAGTGTACTGATAAGCCTGCGTTTGCCACTGGGTTCCTTACTGACCCTCAGGGCATCGACATCAAGAAGCATGTATGGGCATATAAGAAACAACGCGAGATTTTCCGCCGCATGGACACATACCGCGGCGAGTTTGAAATACTACACCCGCCCTTCCCATCCACGTCCGATGCTGCGCTCATCCGGATAGATGCACCACTTACTGACGTGAAGGATATTGTGTACACACCCGAAGATAACAAAATTATTGAGGATTGGATTAGATCCCACGTTGAGACTACGTGGCATTCTTTGGGCACCTGCAAGATGGGACCTCAAGATAAGGCAGGTGTGGTTGATGCTAGTCTGAGCGTATATGGTGTGCAAGGGCTGAAGATTGCTGATCTCAGTATACCTCCACGTAATGTTGCCGCCAACACCATGAGTACAGCGGTGGCAATTGCTGAGAAGGCGGCGGATATCTTGATCAAGGAACTGGGCTTGTGATGTATTGGATAGATGCCCTCATACATGAGATCTAAAGTGAAATTTAGTCGGCGGCCGATTACTTCTTCAGACTGTGCTTGACGAATCTACAGCAAATGATACATGTCTGCACAAGAGCGTATTTCTTTACGTCTGCTATCAGATGATACAGACGAGAAAAATCAGGCCGTCAATGTAGCAGCACAGGGAGGCAGTAAGATTGAAGTATGGCGAAAGAGGAAGCAAAGTGCCAGGCATCAGTTACGAAGGCGACTACCGCTATGACTATAGCTTCATTGCCACTTTCTCTCTGTACGTCATTAGTAGGTATACTACAGATATATGCAAAGTTGCATAGTAGTGAATTGACGCTCTCTGGGACATTTCATTGAGCCAACGCCGAAAATACCTCTCGCTGAAATACAACAGATATAAGTAAACTAGATTCTTTGTATTAGTATAACTGTTCAAGTAGTCGCTACATAGTCTGGCGGGGCTTTTCAGTCCTGATTTCCAGACACCTCAGCTTTCAGATCAGATATATCTGTGTCACACGCATTTACTGCTGTCTGTAATATTCGTAAAACCGAATGCCAGATCTGACGCATGTGAAAATAAAGGAATGGTGCTACAGTAGATACACCAATAAATGGAAAGAGCTATAGATCCATTTGAAGGGGGCGATACAGTCATTCTGGAATCCAATGAAGAAATTTCAATTTGATCACATTGATTGACACAGAGTGATTCCAGAGACTTTTGGTTTATTTTGTTGGTATCACAGGTCTAGGCGAGTCCCCCACACTCTTACGCTAGCTGATGGATTTCTTTACTTACCCCTAAACAACCGCAAGACACCCTTACATGTTGTAGTTCTACTGCCTTTCTTATCAGCCTACGCTACGCCTAAGAGCTCTTCAACTTATGTAACGGAACTGTGGGTGAAGATGCCCAAGACCAGCAACTTCTTCTCTTGATTTTTCAAGACGGTAGTCTCGACCACCGGCTTGACGATGTTTGTTTTCCTTTGCCTGGCAGACTACAAGAAACAGAGCTGCAATTATTACGGATACCGCTGTAGCTGTATTCAATGAGTTACCGATTCTGTAGCCGTTCTTTGCATCGGTATTGATGTAGCTCCAGGTCGCCACGATAGAGCCTATGTAGATGAGCAACGACGTCTAGTCATCAATCGAGATACAAGACGGCACACCTACCTATATTTGCAATGCCGGCCACGGCTGCGTTCGCAACATTCTTCGCTGTATCAGGCGCAGCGTTCGATAAGGTCCATCCAATAATCAGCACGCCAAAGCCGTATCCTCCAGCAGTGTTGAAGAACAGAGCTGCATATCGTATTTGTGGATTCGTCGGGCCAAGCCAAATAGCGTAGCCGAGAACGCAAAGGCTGGCGCAGCAAGCAATAGAGACGCCGTGTTTCCGCGTTCTCATTGTGATGTACGCTACAGTCAGGCCGAATACCATGCCTACCAGCGGAGGTGCAGAGGAGAGTAGCTGGATCTGTACTAATGACTTCTCGGGATAGTTGAGCCGCAAGATCGTAGCCGTGAAGATAGAGAGGCCTTGGACTGTGATTTGATTGCAAGTGAAGATCCAGGCGCCAACTAGGACGTTAATGTTGAATACGCCGCGCTTGAACAACTGCCAAGATATCTTCTCCTTATGTTCTAGTATTGCAGGTTGATCGCAGAAGAGGCGTGTCATTGCCAGTCTTCGTTCTTCTTCGTTGAACATACGTGTTTCTGATGGGTCGGCAGGGAACAACCACAACGAGAGAATACCGACACATACTGTTATGATTCTGAGCACAAGTCAGAGGCATACTTGGTGAAAACTAACTTCCAATCGAAGCTGGTACGTACCCTTCTACAAGAAAGATAATACGCCAGGACTTGACGCCTCCTATGTGTTCTAGTCGAAGAAGTCCTGACGCCAATAAGCCACCGAAACCACTGGCAAAGCCCGCAGCACCCAACATAAACGACGATATTCTCACGGTTATCTCTTTGCGACGATAATAACGTGATACCAGGTAGCTGAGACCCGGGAGCTGGAATGACTCAGTGAGTCCAAGTAAAATTCGGATTGTGTAAAATCCAGCGCTATTGTGAATGAAGGCTGTGCCGATAGTAACGACACCAAAGGCGATGCAGCTGAGTGGTAAGACGATGAAGCCGAAACTCTTCACACTTAAGGAAGCGGGGATATCAGCGCAAAAATAAACGGCATAGAACAAGCAGGCTCCAATATTGAAACCGTACGAGTCCAAAGCTAGATCTTTCTCCATGCCGGCGATACGAGCATTACCAAGATTGGTACGGTCAAGGAAGGTGAAGAAATACAAAAGAAAAACCATTGGTAGAACTCGGAGATCCTGCTTGCGGACAAGTCTAGCCTCGAGAGAGGGGTCGATTGGTATTATTTGAGCATCGTCGGGGTCAGGCATGCGTATAACATGCGCTTCTTGTTTTTTGCAAGGATTGAGCATGTTTGTCGTTTTGCCAGGTAAAAAAGAAGGTCCAAAGTTCGCGGACGAAAGAAAATTGTGGTGGTACCGTGGCGGGATCAGAGGTCGGGCACATGAGAGGGGCAGTCTATATGTAGTCTCTCAAAAGCATCCTGATCTTAAAGCTTAACTTGATGCACAAGCATGACCTTTACTCAAGTAGGTGATAAAAAATACGAAGCTCTTGCGAAAAAATGATGCAGGTTGATGCACTTGTCAGCAATTCCATAGTACTGGAGCGGCAAGCTTCGATTAAGCCCAGGAAGGCAGGTACATAGGAATGGTGGTCGAAGCTGCAGGAATCGATGCAGGCATCCATGCGATAGATTAGATATGAAGGTCCAAAGAGGGCTCGACTTTCTGCGTTGTGCTGGTCACAATCAGTAGTGAGTCTACGCATTATGAGCGATCCTGCTCTGCAACTTGGATCCATGAAATGAACAAGAGAGCTACACCGATAAGAGGATTTCTGAGTCCACCAAGGACAACGAGCCCAGCCAATCACTACAACAGTACTAGCGCTGCTTACGTCAGACCGCACACACCAACACTTGCGCTAAAAGAGGCTCGGACTGCTCCTACACCAACAAGACAATGAAACGAGTACCTGTATTGACACTCGGCTATATTAAAGCTGTAATGACTATGATGCCAATACTAGACCCGCCATGGTAATGTTCGAACAAAAACTATCATATACCTGAGGTTTGATAAATCGTACATCAGGGCTGTTATCAGAACCCAAAATGATCAAACTTCGGCTTGCACTACTATACGTTGGCCATCCAAGTTCCATATTGAGTCCAGCAACTGGGTCTCTTGCAAACGCACCAAGGGCACGCTGCATAGTCTGTGTAAGCTGTACCTGGTTCACAGAGGCAACTAGACCAGTCACGTCTTCTGAGTTACCGAAATAACTGTGAAGATCGACGCCGTGATATGCGCCGCTAGTCCGATGCAGTCTCACGTTGTCAAAATCGCCGTGATAACGGAGAAGCCAGGATGATACATTCTGTGCTTGACGAGCTTGTGCTTGGAAGGAGTTGGGACATGTGAAGCACTCGAGCAAGAAGTTGTTGATGTCGTGGAGTGTTGGTTCTGATCCTCGCTGAAACGCAGGCACCTGGTAGTATCCTTCTTCGTTGTGTGTGTTACTGAACACAGCAGGCTGTCGAACAAACATAATCGTTAGCGGCACGAACATGGACACTTTTCGCAGTGGAAGCAATGCTGGGTAGCAAGGTGCACAGCCAAGGTAAAACGTACCAATTTAGCAAATCGCCCCTCCTGGCTTCGATCCTGGTAATTGGCGAATATGGTCTCGTTGTCCGGCGTTGGTCCAAACGCTGAAGAAGAACGCAGAGGAGAATTTGTTTTGCCGGTAGTAATATTGCGTGCGGCATCGCGGATCTTGACCCATTCAATGTCACGAAGACAGGCCAAATTGTCAGTCGAGTTGTTACATCCCACAAGGTTGACAAGCTTTTCGAAATTGCCCTGTGCAAACGTGTTGGTGTTCACGGGAAAACTCAGAGCTGTCCCGGACAGGGCGAATATGCCTGTGATAATCGGGTCTTGTGTGTAAGCGTAGGTCCAGAAGTCTGCGGAGCTCGCGCCAGCCGATTGACCAACAAGTATGATCCTATGTGGATCTCCGCCAAAACCAGCTATGTTGTCCCGAACCCACTCCACAGCCATCCGTTGATCACGGAGACCGAGGTTCTGAGGCTGGTTTGGAGCACCGGGGAAACCAAAAATATTGGTACGATAGTTGGCCGTGACAACTACGACATCTTCATATTCGGCAAGGCGCCGGCCATTGAGTAAAGGAGTGTTCGAGGTCCCAAGCGAAAACCCTGTAAAAGTTACCGATCAGTACACCTCGTGTAGATACATCAAATATGGCGTTGCATCAGCCAGGGGCACAGTGACTTACGACCGCCGTAGAAAAAGACAACAACTGGTCGTTGCTTCTGGAACACTCCCTCTTCGCCAGAAGTCTTGGACCAAATATTGAGGGTCAAGCAATCCTCGCTCTCGCGATTTTTGGCGCCCAGAGTCGACGCAAACAGCGCGATTATATCCTGGCCTTGAGGTGTCATGCCCGGGTAACTTGGCGGCGGAGAACTGAAGGCAGGGCAGTCGAAACCATACTTGTCCGCGTCAATAACTCCTTCGTGTTTGTACTGCTGTGGTGGGCTAAAGCGCAAGTTTCCAACCGGAGGTTCTGCAAAGGGTATACCCAAGAACTCCGTCACGTTTAAGCCCTTGTCAGCTATATGACCCCTCAATTTGCCGCTCGAAGTAGAAATGAGGAGATTCTGTCCATGAGCCAGAGCCCCAATCGACAAAGCTAGTAAGACTTTCAGTAACGGTGAAGTACCTTTCCCAAACTGCATCCTGCCAGCCATGCTGCAGATTGCTCTTACTGGATCACTTTGGCTTGCTTCTGTTAGATTGGAAGCATGTTTTAAACCCAGTTGTAGGGTAACTTACAATCAATTAATACCACTCGCTTGACTTAGGAAGCTGTGATCAGAGAATGGTAACACTTAGCAAGAAATAAAGTGGGAGGTTCCCAGCAGCAATATTGCAGATATCCCAGATTGCCAAGATCTTACCGCTTATTACTTGTGCTTACCAAGGTAGGCTCATGCTCCGACCGGGCGAATATAGGCCAGGATTGTCGCTCTGCTATGCGATCAAACTATCTCAGAGCCCTCTCATCATCTTCTGAGGCTCTACTATCTAGAATGTCAGTGCTAATATGTGAGTGCAAGGCTTCGGAGTTGATTGGATAAAATAATGGTTCGTCGCTTCAACTAGCTGCAAGAACATAACCGGTGCACGACTTTGATCCCTGCATCCTCGGTTGCTTAAATAGGCTGTACGGCCGTCTCTGATTACGGTACTTGTCTTGGGCCTCAAATATCAACTTACATTGCAGTCGCATTCATCGTTATGCTTTCTTCACGTGGGTGTTGATATTCCGAAGTGCAATAAGTATAGCTACTTTGACAACCACGTGCACATCCATGCTCCTTCATCCCACAAGCTAATAGTATGCGAACTCTCACATCCGTGTATACTTACATGCTCTTCTTAGTATAGAGCTTAGACTTAATAGATCTTGAATTACTTATGAAAGATAATCAAGGTCCAATTTCAAAACTCTAAGATTACATTTTTTTGTCACAATTCATTATTTTATCTAGACTCTGTCTTCTCACTTCATATCGTATATACTATCGCGCAATAGATTATAGCTTTTAGTAAAACTGCTATCGACTAACTCTTGTAATTCAAATAGGTTGCTTGCTGGAAACCTGGTCACATTCTGTTGTTCTTGCAATTTATATATAACTAGCATATGTACCGTTCGTAAGCACATTAAGAAGACTCTGAATATCTTCGTCATGGTTACCCTCTGCGATACGATCGAAGACAAGTGGTCAAAATGCGTATACTCTGTCGAAGCTTTATACCCGAAAAAGCTGGATCTACATGCATACAGCTCAGACAACAGTCTCCAAAATCTTGAGACTGCCCATCGGGTAACCTGCAGGGCCTTGTAACTTGGGCCCAGCTTCAATCCCACAGATGAAATTGCACTCTGTGTAAACATGTGCCATTACTAAGATAGAGCTTCAACTTGCCATGCATCTAAGAGTGTCAAAGTTCTCCTTCTTGAGGCCTAGTAGTTGGCCTGAAAACTGTACAATCCAATACAATCATATGTCCAACGTCATACCGTGCTTAAAATCTCCCTATCTTAGATTACATCAACTAGACCATATGCTTAGGCTCTTTATCATCCCAGATCTCCTCCTGTTTGGTCCACAGAGGTCGCGTCTCCACAATAATTGCCAGGACTGCTGTTGCAGCGAGACCTATAACTGAGCCAGGAACGTTCAGAGCTGCACAAGCAGCGTAGAGAACCAAGATGTACAGATAGGTCATTCGAAAGAGAAGAACCATGAGAACGGTTCGCCCTTGCATTTTTGTTGCAGACGCCTCAAGTGTTCTGGTTAAGCTGGGCGCATAGGAGAATTTCTCAGGCCAGTGTAAAGTAAGTGCAAATGACCGATTCGCAGAATTTAGGAGAATAGACGTCAACATTTGATATGTCTTGATATAATTGATGAGAGGCATATGTGGTAAGAAGTCTGCGGTTCAGCAGGGCCACGCGTCGTCAGTCAGCTCGTATTGGTACCTGCGCTAGGTCTCACATCGGGGCGCTTTCGGATTCGATATTTCGGTGCGCAAATACTATTGATATCTGCCACTTCTAACGTGCTTTGTAAACAACCTCACCCTATAGGCAAACCTAAGCGAGCGTCCTTATCTTATAGGTGTGTCTTTAGTAAGAAACCAAACGAGTAAGCTTCCTAGTGAGTAACACCACTACGCCAATAGCCTATCCCAAAGAGCTGTAGACTTCCAAACTGATGAACTACAGCGTTTTGTGGGCCTTATAGCTCAATCACAAGCCTCATATATTATATACTCCGGAGGCTCATTCGACTTAACACCAGCCACCAGCCCTCTTAAAGACCCCTTGTCAAAACTGTAAAGATTACATATAGCCCATGCACTCCACTCTTGTCATAGTGTACCGCATGACTACGTAGACTCATACGTCATGCCGACCCGCTACCCGTCTGCCTCCTGTCAAGAGGGAGCGATAAACTCATGACGGACTAGAAAATACCGAAACTTAATTTTGTGGCAAGGCATTTGCTGTCACTATAGCATGTAGTGGTTAGTATAGTGGTCGTACTCAGCCCAAAACGATCACTATTTTCTATAATGAGAAATTCTCTTACCTCCGTCGATTTATCCGGCAGGTAGGTTGTTGAACGAACCAGGAGACATGATAAGGCTCCGTATGAAATCGGATGCGAGTATCTGCAACGACAACCCGATACCACGTAAGCCTTCTATATGACTACTTCCATGCCCTTCTGATTCTCTGTCACTATCACCTCTAACTCAACCGCAATGCGGTGACCGATGTTCGTTTCTCGAAGCCATCCGGCATCTGGCCGATCTGCTAGCTTCCAATCTTGTGTGTGCCAGAAACCAGAGAAGCTAGGAACTTGAGTGCATGTTATTTGATTTCATTTACCTTGATTGCGGCTCCTTGTACTACTGGTGTGTGACAACTACCGATAAGTCGTTCTGGAGTCTTACACGAATCGGTCGATATCAGGCGGTCGTTTACTGAGGCTGCTTCCACGTTGACAGCTGCAGTGATCTCCATCATGTCAGCCCGCTTACAGCAATGCTTCAAAAGATCTATCCGCCCATAACGTGTACCAGCATGACCATGAGGTAGCAGAACATGGCTGGAAGAATAGATCGCGACGAGACCGAAGTAGCAGGTCGGGCTTGCAGGAAGCCGTTGATTGGGATGACATCGGCGCTTCTGCACGAAATTCCAACTTCGGCAGTAGATAGCTACGCTACAATATTGGACCGGCAGACCTTTATTGGCTTATTTTCTGGCTCACTGCTAAGACAGAGAGGCTATGTGTAAGAAACCGGTGAATATGCTTGCTTGCAAGGCTGCAACTATGGTGGCGACCGACCGAGTATGTATGTGCAGACAAGTAGACGTCGTGGTGCAGCTCACCGCTCATTTGAATCAAGTGTGATTGGTGCTATAGTGTTAAAATAGCTGTTAGCGGCCGAATGTACCAATTGAAACGATGTCTTTGGAAGGGAAATTGGAGAGCATGAGTGACACAGCGTAAGCTGGAGTCTGCTCCCAATATAATGCGTACAGTGAAGCTCATGCGAGCATAATGGCGCAGGTTGGTGACACAAAGGTGTGTGAGGTCGACTCTAAAGAAGCGTACAAGATTCTAACAGTCTTTGAAGAGCACTTAAACAAAATAAGGAGCATCAATATCACACCTTGCGGTGCCCAATGAAATTTACGAATCCCGGAGAAAGCCTGATTGAACGAGAACATTGATCCTGAGTATACCTAGCATGCTCGACAAGACACGAAGCGCTGGAGAAAGCCTTGCGCTGGTTGTGGCTGGATAAGACGCCAATGTGTTGAGCGGAAGAGAGAAACGCAGTAACAGCATCTGCACAGCTGACCTTTCATACAATACCTGAGAAGCCACATCATGCAACACTCAGATAGCTAGGGCCGCCCTTTAACTTGTCGTGCATAGGCACTTGGTCGTGGGCAGGACCTTCTGGATGCCGTCGCTGCATACGACTGTGCCGCACTAAGCGCCTATGATACATAAACGACAAGCAAGGGGTTACTGGCGCCCCAGTTGGGCTCCAAGTAGTGAGTAGATCGAGCAGTCGCATCGGAGAACACGATATAATTGTAGCGGGCCGATCGAATGTCGGGAACTGTACATGGCCTTGTAGCCGTGTTTGTTTGATGCCCACAACATCTGACCTGTGACAGGGGATGATCCTGTAAGCAGCAGTCGCCTGATTGGATAAGCTATAGCTCTATGTCCTGAATGAAGCGGTAGCATCCAGGACATGTGCTCAAGTTATTGTAGATTTCGAAGTAATCGAGGAGATTTGTATGAGTGCTGAAGTGATATTTATTAGAGTTGTTCGCATACGTTTGCTTCTGTATAGCGAGGGACAGATAATGGCCCGTCGTTCTTACCCTGAAGAAGCAGAGCAGGCGAATGCCCACAGTGCTTGTTGCTCCAACAGCCTGGCTTAGAGGCAGATGGGGGAAACGCGGTATCGATCTCCACCGGGGGGTGTATTGCTCGGCGTCAAATATGTTGGATCAGGGGTCTGTCCAGGGATTAACAAACCTGAGTATTAGTGTTGTGGGATCGTCGCTGCAGCGACGCTGCAGCGTCAATGCAAGCTGGTTGGGATGAATGTGCAACTAATTGAAGCGGAACCGGGAAGCAGGATAACGTGGCAGAGAAGATCCGGAGAAGTAATACTGCGATCTTCATCTTGTAGAGTAAAAGATTTAACGTGCCTTCGGTAGGGAAGCGTTGCTTCGCCAGAACGGCATTGTCCAGCTCCCGCAGCGTCCCGATCCCGCATGACAGGGCTTGGTCGTGGGTCGCATGAAGTTGCAGCTGGCCTAGCATGTCGTGGTACAAGTAAGGCTGTGCCCCCAATTCTATTGGCGTAATAGCTGCCTGTGTACTTTGCATAGTCGCTCTTTGTCAAAGATTTGAATGCGATTACAGTCGCAGAGAGTGTGCTCGGTCCTCATGCGTGCGCGAATCGACATGGTGGCACAGCAGATTGCATGTGTGGTCATCTGTAGACTGATGTTCGAATGTTTGGAGGTCATCCTGGAGCTGTGCCTCAAGACATTCCCATGGCACACCAATATATATTTGCCTGCGACGGTAGACCTTCCCCTACTCCTCAGCTGTAGGTATTTGCTCCCAAATTTGGCTCTCCTTACCAACCCTGGGCAGGTGCGAAGCGAACGTCTGTGTCTTTGTATTCGAGTAGCTTCCGTGTTTCAGCGTCTTATTCCTTGCAGTTGGCGAGGCGGTACTGTGGCCATATTTGAAAGGGACCATCTGTCCCTCGACGGAACAAATACTGTAATCTGGTGTGGGGAAAATAGTTCGTCGCCTCCACTAGCCTTCCTTCTCAGGTACTGCTTCAGCAACATGAGTTTTCACGGTTCAGGCGGTACCTGGCCGCGAAGCTGGGCTCAGCAAACGCATGATCACCGCGACGCTGAACACGCACAAGATTCCGACGGGTACAACAGCCAGAATCCGCATGCGGGCGCCCAGTTTAGCAGCAAAGAGCCCATCTATCAGTATCGATACGCCAGGAGTGGGATTTTGCAGTACTCGTACAATGAGCAAGGCTTACCGAGAGCTTCATACTCACAGGGGACGGCAACCTCAACTGGCAACTGCCCTTCTCAAGCCGCGGCGACTGGATTCGCAGGCGGCTACCGGTCAGTTCCATACACCAACATTGTACCGCAGTACAGTCAGCAGTATGTAGCAGTGGTGTTTAATAGCTGCTGATGACTGGTGGCTGATAGAAGCAGGTCCCAATCATGGCCACAAGACTCACCAAATCTCGTACCAACTGGCAGCCAAGCAATGGTGCACTCGCATCTTTACACTGGGCCAGCCGGATACATGGACTCTCCGATCTCTCCCGTTGCGCCGACGTAAGTAGCCACTTCTAGCATAGGAATGATTGCTGATACATAATGGTGGGGCGGCAGATACACGTTCGAGCTACGTCTCATCTAGTGCCTGGCCAGGTGGAATGCCTTCAGCGACAGAATCATCCAACAGAACCCATATGGCAGCTGAACGGTCAACGACAAGTAGCACTGAGTATGCAGTTCCGTGCCCGTACAATTGTGGGACGGTCTTGACCGGCGTACACGCTGTTGGCAACATGACTCGACACCTGAAGTCGCAAAACTGCGTGGCTTCAGGAAGGGATAAACCCAAATACGTGTGTCCGGTGCAGGGCTGTGACAAGCGGTATATCCGGTCAGATGGTTTGAAAGTCCACCTTCGAAAGCGGCATGACATCTCGCACATGCCTGACAGAAGTAGTATCTCGGAGGGTGATGAGAGTGGGCATGGCTACTCTTGACCAGCATTGGGGTCTTCCCAAGTGCCTTTTTTCGTCATGGTAGTCAACTTAAGTGAGGTGTTTCGTTTGGTCTTTGATTTGATGATTTAGCGTGCCGGACGGTTGCATATCTCGGTCAATACCTCTGTCGATGGAGTTGTGGGCTCATTACTTAGACGGAGGAATGCGCTCCGTTGTCTCGTCGACCGCTGTTTTTCTGAAGTGTGAGTCCAAGGTGGCAAGGCAGTGGAGAGTATGGTCGTTGTGTAAAACAGTGCCAGCGGGATTAGGCTGAACGGCAGGCGCTAGTCGATGATGGACACGACACCCGACACACTTACCGCAGCGTCGGGGCAAGCACGAGCGTCCTCGATGATTGCAACTGCGAGGATGGCTACGTAGACATGTTCTGCGCCACACGGTGGATGCTTGCCAGTTGGGTATTGATACACTGGCCACCCCACTCCGGAAGACTGGAGTCGAAGTATGGGTGGTCACCATAGATTCATAAACACAATCAAAGGCTCGTTTTGTTTGGGTATCTTCTGCCTCCACCTTTCCTGGCTATGCACCAGAGTCGTAAGCCCTGCGTGGGAGCTGCACGGCACTAGCAGAATGCATCCGTTGGATGTGTTCCCGCCGGTCTATGAGCGCGCAATGCCACCCAGCAACAGCGACCTGGCCACCACCACTTCATCGCAACACAATCTCATCCTACATCCAAGCACGATGTCGCCCTCTTCTAAAAGTCCCCATCTCATCATGCCCTCACCAGCCCATAGAAGAGGGTCCACGTAAGCACGAATCCGCTCAACCCCCCAAAGACGTCACCCAGCCACATATCGCCGAGCGGCCTGTAGTAGTATTTCGCAGGCTGCGCCTCCGCCTTGAGCGCAAATAATAGCACAGAGACGAGAGACGAGGCGACGAGGTAGAAGATGAAGCCGGGGTACGATTCGAGGCCGAGGGTGCCGGCGGCGACGCCGAAGAGGGAGGCGGTCAGGTTGCGGATGTTGGACGTGACCTGCGGTTGCGTTTGTCAGTATGCTGAGCCGGAAGCGCGGGGAAATCGAGCAAGACACGGTGGACTAGGCGAAGAACTGGGGAGGGGCGCGTGGAGGGCGTAGGTGTAGGCGGAGGCGTACCTGTGTGTTGTGCTGAACGCTGGACGCGACGATGGGGTTGATCTGCAGCTCGCGCTCATCTGCGGTAGCCATGGCTGCGATGGTACGGCGGTTTCGGAGAGCGACAGAGCTGGGTCGTGGTGTCGTCTGGGGTGATGACGCTGGGGAGGGCAGGGCTTCTGGAGCTTCGACTGCCAGCTTGAGGCGCTACCGCTACTGTAGAAAGTAGCCCCACATGCACATCCACATCTGATGCACATCCCAAGGCAAGCCACAAAGCGTCTGTGCAGACCAGCGCTCGAGATGAGATGAGATGCCGTTCACATGTCTTAGACCAAACACGATCTCCTGCAAACGTACATGTTCAGTCCCCTTTTTCCAAAGCAACATGTGGGTCGTCAGCGCTGCACTGCGTCTCAATACCAGTATTTATCCAAATAATGCTCCTTTCTGCTGGCCTGGCTATCCCAGTTCTATATACGAAGGTACTATACCAGGACCTGCCGTGATCGATGGAAGCGTAGTGTTGGTAGCTGCGCTTGGGGGGCACCATGACGACCGTGAAGGGCGCCCAATGATATGGGAGCTGAACTGAGCTGAGATGCTGTGAGGCCTCTGGCGATTCACGATACTACACAGTACTTTCTATAATGAGGCTGCAGCCCGCCACAATACCTAGTAGCTAGGCCTAGCCCTCTGTGCTAATGCAGGATCCCGCTGGACTCATGGACAAGACCGTTGAAGCCACAGTTGCTGACCGCCGTCAAGTCACGTTTGTTTTGTGTGGATTGCAGGCGGCTCTCAAGCGCCCACAGCCGCCTCAAAAGCAAATGCCAATGCCAATGCCAACCCACAACAAACGAGACTCTCCTGCGTGTCATCGCTCAGTGCAGGGGTTCTAGCCTAACGGTGCCCCAAACCGGCGAACTCCCGCGAGCCGCGCCAATCCTGTGGGCCTTGCTCCGCATCTTCATCTCCGCTCATCTCCTGTTCCGAGTGGCTGAGGCTGAGCGCTCCCTACTGCTGCTTGTTGCTGCTGCTGCTGCTGCCACTGTACTCCAACACCTCAAACAAACAAAACGTCACACTGTTTCCGTCACCGCCAATCGCCTCACCGCTCCGTTGCTGCACCCCGCACTGCCGACACTGGTACCCTGGATTGGCGCGCGCCCCACGAGTTTCAACGTTTCAACGTCAGGCGCGACACATTCCTCGCAAGCCACACCACTCGCACTCGCACCCGCACCATGCGGTATTAGGAGACGATGGAGAGCGTCATACATGAAGACTCGCCGCTGGCCGAGTTCCTCGAGGGTACGCACCGCGTTGCACTGTACCGCATTGCACTGCACCAACCCGCCACGAGAGCGCTGATACTGACTGCCCGGCTAGGCCAAGGGAAAGGTGGACGCTCTGCTCCGCCGTCGCCCGCGACATCGACCTGCTCCGACGGACGCGGCTTTGCCCCGCGCGGGCCCTCGATGCTGCAGTCGAGGATCAGAGACCGACTGCCCCAGCCCCTGCGCATCCGAGCGAACCGCCATGGCTCGGTCGCGCGCATCCACATGGCATGCTCCGTACGTCGCTCCTCCGCCATCACCATAGCCAGCCACCACCTCTGCCATCACTACTGCCACTATCGCTGCCGTCACCCACTACTACCTGCAGCGCAACGCTTCTAACACAGACGCAGAAAGCAGTCAACTCGCGCCTCGGTCGCGCCGACAACGAGCGTTTCCTCGAGCACTTCCGCTACCTCATAGTCGCTTCCCAGCTGCTGGGCGAGCAGTCGAGCATACGAACTACCACCTTCCCTAATGCGAACGGCCGCGGGCCTGCGCCCGAGTTCAAGGTCACCGCAGTCAGCCCCACGGGCGCCGTCCTCACCGCGGCAACAGCCTTCACACTCGTCTGGCTTATACACTGGTCGCGGCGCAAGTCGGGCTTCAGCAAAGCACGCTTTGTTGTCGTCCTCATCGTCTTCACCTTCGTTGCGACCGTATCGTATGGCTACGTCCGCCGTCAGTGGCTGCAGACGCTAAGGCAGCAGGCCGTGGAGAATGCCTCGGCCCTTGTCACCAATCTGCAGGCCTTCGAAGCGTCCACGTCGTCTGCGCTTGCGCTGGTGCAGGAGGTTGAGCTTGTTTCGAGGGGATACAGACTGTACGTATTGTTTGCACGGCTACGTGGTGTGATCCATGCTAACGTCGCGCAGCTCCATGCCGATGCCCCCAATCTCCAGGATTGACGAGAGAGGACAAACTCGCCGCTGCCAACGCCTACGACGAAGTCTATGGGCCGCCTATGCTACCATGATTCCGATCCTTGCAAAAGAGTGCCAAACTCTCAGGCGACAGGTCCAAGAAGACGACATCGAGAAGTATCTCGATGTGTACGAGATCAGCAATCCGGACCTGCAGGAGGCTGCGCTGGGGTACAATGAGTCGGAATTCGAAGACTTCGAAAGCGTCAAGGCCCTGCGAACATGGCAGTATCGGCTGTCCACGCTTCGCCGTGTCTACTTGTGCTCCTTGCTGGCACTCCAGGCCGATGGGGGCAAGGCCGACTTCTCGAGGTGGGGCACCGTGGTAGATTCCATGGTCCTCGTCGCTGCGCCAATGGGAGAGAGAAGCGAGAAGTTCAATCAGGTCCTGGCCGAGGAAGAGCAGTTTGTGATACCATCACCAAATAAGTTACAACCCACTCCTGGCCGTGAAAACTTGCGCAACTCGGTCCGCAAGCTATCTGGTCTCTCACAAGGGATCCGCGGTCTACAGGCAAAGATGCAAGTACTACGGGAGGAAACGAACAAGAGCTTGGAAGACACTGAGGATGTTACTGAACTCGGCGGCCATCTCATGGTCCAGTACGACTCGATTGGCGCCGATTTGCGAAGCTTGATACAAGCTTGGGAGACGGGCAGGAACGCTCTAGCCCTTAATATCGAGCGCCATGAGCGGCGCATCTCGCAAGCCTCTAGCAACGGTCTTCGATCTCCTGTCCCTAGTCTGGGCGGTCTGACAGCTGTCGATGAAGGCAGTCCGTCTGATGCCCTTCGAGCTTTGAATGGAGAAACGCTGAGTCCTCAGCAGAGTGCGCCTCCAAGCGACCAAGGCAGCAACTCGGACGACGAGGTGTTCGAGGCCATTGCCATTCCCAAGACGCGGGTCACCATGTCGAGAGAGGAACGCATGCAGAAAATGCAGGCCGACCGCGCTCGGCAGGCCTCGATACGTGAGCAGCGCGAAGCAAGCAACAACATGCTGCGCGAGCTCGAGAGCGTCATCAATCTCCGGCCGCACAGGCACACGCTGCCGGCTGGACGAGTTACGAGCCTATAATGTCTTTTCTTTGTCAGAAGCTTCCAGCTAATCTACCATCTTCAGCCTTTGCATCCCGTTCACTCCAGTCAATTTGGCGTTCTTTTTTTCTTCTCTACAGCATTGGATACATACTCTGGCCATCTAGCATATACCACGTCCTATTGGTTTCACTCGTTGTGCTGGGGAGGCGTAATGTTTAGCACGCAATGTTTATTACTTGACCAGGTCTCGAGGGTCTTACATAGCACAGGCTCTTGTCAGGTCAGCGCGTATTTTCTGGCTGCACGAGGAAGCCAGCTCGAGCGCGTACAGAAATGAAATGGATAGCAGTCAACCATATTATCATGTTCATGTTCATGTCAAGCATATGCAAAACTAGAGGCTGCGCAGCACCCATCCTACCGAGTCTGGAGAGTTACTTGGTACGGCACAAGACGTTCAAGCATGATTAAGCGTTGTATGTCTGATTGGAGCAGTTCAGGAAACTGCGTGCTCGTTGGTTATACAGTAAATTTCCAAGATTCTCATTGCTTGCTTCACGTGCGACGTGTTGCGGATGGATGCTCATCTGCGCATGTCATTGGCCACAGTGTGGGGCTGGTAGCACTTTACGCGTTTACGCGAAATGGAAATAGCGCGTCGGACGCGCTCCCTCCCACCTCATCTGCCTGCTGTCTCTCTCTTCCACACTCACAACAACAGCAGACTTCTCAATCACCCCGCTGCATAGGATACCATACCCGTCCTCTTGCCCTCTCAACCCTACGTAATACAATTCTACGTAATCTACAGTCAACAGTACGTCTATGACTAGCGATCGGATGGACACCCCACTAACCAATTGCAGTGCTTGAGGCACGCCTACAACAAGCCGCTCTTCTGAAGAAGGTCCGCATCCGCGACAAACCCTCGATACTACGTCCACAATCTAACTAATGTCCAGGTCGTCGACGCCATCAAGGATCTCGTGCAGGACTGCAACTTTGACTGCAATGACTCGGGTATCGCGCTGCAGGCCATGGACAACTCGCATGTCGCTCTTGTGTCGATGCTGCTGCGGTCCGAGGCCTTCGAGCCCTTCCGCTGCGACCGCAACATTGCCCTCGGCATCAACCTGGGCTCGCTCACAAAGGTGCTCCGCGCGGCAGGGAGCGAGGACATCCTCACACTCAAGGCCGAGGACGCGCCCGACGTGGTCAACCTCGTCTTCGAGAACAGCGGCTCCGACAGGATCAGCGAGTACGACATCAAACTGATGGACATCGACCAGGAGCACCTGGGCATCCCTGAGACAGAGTACGCCGCCACCATCACCATGCCTTCGGCCGAGTTCCAGCGCATCTGCAGAGACCTGAGCGCACTGTCCGAGTCGGGTACGTTAACATAATAGCCAGACATGCAAAGGATAGGATAAGACAGAACACACGCTGACCGAAGCAGTCTCGATCGAGTGCACAAAGGAGGGTGTCAAGTTCAGCTGCCAGGGTGACATCGGCTCCGGCTCCGTCCAGCTGAGACAACACACCAACGTCGAAAAGGCCAGCGAGAACGTCTCCATCGACCTGAGCGAACCCGTCTCTCTCACCTTCTCGCTGAAGTACCTCGTCAACTTCTGCAAGGCCAGCGGTCTGTCCGATAGCGTCAAGCTCAGCCTGTCCAGCGAGGTGCCCCTGCTTGTAGAGTACACCCTGTCAGAGAACAGCTACCTGAGGTTCTACCTCGCGCCCAAGGTCCGTCACCTGTACCTCCAGTTTCGCTCCACGCATGCTAACGGGTGCAGATCGGCGACGAGGAGTAAGCGATTTGTCATGTTCAGCGATGTGTTTTCAGGGTTTATGTGGGAAGACAGCCGGCGCACTGTCCATGTATGTCTACGGTTTGCATACGGAGCGTTATCAGCTTCACGTATTAGTACCCGTGTGAGGTTCGGCGAATGGGCGACTCACGCATATCCGCAATGCGGCTCCGAGGCTTTGCCCCACCACCGAGCGCCCCACGTCATTGCGCGCGGAATTTCAGATAAGGAATACAACATACTCACATACTGTGTATACCGCGTGCCTCCATTGATTTCTTGTCTTGTTCTTCTGGGCTGCTGCACAACTTTACCTAGACCGCCATGACCACAGACGCGCTTCTTCCAGAGACACGCGTTCTTGCCATTGCCAGCCATGTAAGAGTCATCCGAGCGTTGCACCGCGTTTCTAACAAGCGCGGTAGGTAGTCCATGGGTGAGTAAAGACCCCAGTTCTGCGTTCCACAAAATTTCCTAACTGAAGGCCATGAAGCTATGTCGGCAACAAAATGGCCAGCTGCGTCTTGCAGGCCATGGGCTGCGACGTCTCTGCCATTAACACCGTCCACTACAGTGCGCCCTGAGGTTAGCATCCGTACCAAGCTGCGTATACTGACTCGTCCAGGCAATCACACGGCCTACAAACAAGTCAAGGGCACAAAGACGACCTCCTCCGAGCTTGAACAACTCTACGAAGGCCTCCGCCAGTCGCACCTGACCAACTTCGACGTCCTCCTTACTGGCTATGTGCCCAGTGCTGAGGGAGTGCGAGCTGTGGGCAAGATCGGACGCGACATCAAGTTTAATGCTGGTACGAAGCCGGGGAGCTTCTTCTGGGGTGCGTACATGATGCAGTCATGTTGGCATCTGCTGACAAGGTAGTGCTTGATCCTGTCATGGGCGACAACGGCAAGCTTTACATCCCCGAGGACGAAGTTCCGGAGTACAAGAGCCTTTTGAGGGAGGCTGATTTGATTTTGCCGAACCAGTTCGAGGCTGAGTGCGTCCTCGCTCCCACAAGACAACACATTAGGCAGGCGCTGACACATCCGGCTTGCAGGACACTCTCTGAAACCCCCATCCACGACCTCGACAGTCTGGCAACTGCTATTCAAGTCCTACACACAACCTACCGTGTCCCCCACGTCATCATCACCTCCCTCCGCCTGACCGCAGACAATCAGATCCCATCTAGCAGGCCTGTAACACAGCCGCACACGCCCGCTACCGAGTCCGCCGACCCGCTCTCCTCATCTACACTCCTGCTGAACAAGCCCACCGCGGATGTGCCCGAGAATAAGGAAGCAGTAGAGAATCTTACAATCATCGGAAGTACGGCGACGTCAGACTTCAAACCACGACTCTTCCGCATTGACACCCCCGCTCTTCCACTGTTCTTCTCAGGCACAGGAGATATGTTCGCCGCACTAACAGTGCCCCGCTTGATTGAGGCCGTGGCACAAGCGCCCTCGGAGCAGAACCTGAGTAGCACACCGAGCTGGCGATCTCCTGATGACGTGGGTGCTGCAGATCTGCCGCTTGCTAGAGCTGCGCAGAAGGTGCTGGCCAGCATGCAATCCATCCTTGCCAAGACGGCCGAGACGTGTCGCGTAAAGATGGACGAATACGATGCCCGCGTTGCTCGTGGCGGAGGCGAGCAGCTGGAGAATAACCGCCACCTTGCGCTCATGAACGCGAGTGAAGTCGTCGTCCCCCGACACGTCAGCGATCTACTCAATCCTCCCGACGTGGAGCGGTTTAGACCAAAGGCTGTCAGAGCGCAGACCAGCGCTATTCATCGTGAGTCTGATGAGTAGGGGGTCCCACACTTGGGTGTTGGGAAGGGTGAGGCCGCGGCGCACAGGAAACCGGGTCTGAGACTACAAACGAAGGAGCTGAATGGAAGAAGAAGACGATGTCGGACGTATGGACAGGGGACGCACGAAGTAAAACGAGGAAAATCACCGCGGCTGAAGGACAACTTTCGTTGGATATACCAGGTATATCGCATATTGGATAAGAAAGCGCATCCCCTGTTTGATTTTTCTACACTACAGCATTCTGGATGCAATGCCAGGAGTCCTTTCTCGAGGCTGGCACACACCACTAAGGGGTTGGAATAGACCATATCGCCCGTGTGGGTCTGCTCAAATGACTCTGTAGCTAAAGCATTGCCAGTCTCCCATCGACGACCGTTGCAATGGCCAATGAGGTCACACAAGCCTGTCGTGCAATCATCCATGTGCCTAGAGTTTGACCTCACTTAGAGAATGTGAGCAAGGGAATGAAGGACTTCAGGTATTGAAGTGTTACGAAGAACAGCAGCGCTCAGTCGCTCCAAGTCAGTACAGTGTCAAGTATCGTGTTTATCTCTGTTCAGAGTACGGGACAGTAGAACCAAGCGTAGTCTTTATTTCCCCTCATACCGCTTCTCGAAGACTGATTACCAGGATTCATCGGTGTCGCTTGGATACTACTGATGTTTCTTGGCTATCAAGTTCTGATAGTAGTCAGGCTGACGGTAAAGAGACTATAACGAGAATTGGCGTCCAGAAATTGTACGTTGCTGGATCTTTTGGCGCCCTGTTGTAAGAGATGCTGTATCTGCAGTAGCTGCTACAGTACGTTTGGATAGACGGATTGCGCAGACTCTTCGAACTTCAAGTCCACGCAAGACTGTGACGTATTAATACTACGTCGGGTTCAGCCGGTCTGAATGTTGAAAGGATTTCTCCACTGCAAACATCACGCCTGAGTACACAACCAACTGTGGCCCACAGGTAACGGACAGTAGACGTGACGGATACCAATGCATGTTGAATCATAACCTTCTGTGGAGGCGAATCATAATGGTGCACAATACTACAGTGTGCTCTAGCCTTACATTCTTGTCATAGCCAGGCCACCAGGTACACTCGTAATATGGTATAAAAAAAGCATCTCTACCCAATCTCTGGCTGGTGAGGCTCAGAGTCCTCCCACACATGTATGAACTATCAACACTGCGCTTCTCCGTAGCACGGACATACTCTTGCAGCTTCGATACAGGTCTCAGAGATCAATCTGCATTGTCCCTGGAAAAAAGGTACATGGACATCCCAAGCTCTTCGTCTTTCACGGTTGAGTAGAACGTAGAATAGCTCCTTTAATGAACACCTCAATTTCACGAAGCTGTCACACCTCGTGGCCCCTGTCCAACACGCTACCGCGTGGCTGCTTGCCCACCTCTTCGCGGAAGCGACCCAAGATCTGCCTGCCCAAGTGGACCACTGCTGCACAGGGCCTCGCCGGCCGGAAGTTGGTAAGCAAGTCGCGCATACGAGCGATACGGTTATGTACACGCTCATCCGACTGTTGCCCATTCGAAGACGGACCGTGGGAATAATTGTTGATGCAAGGAAATAATTGCATGCCTAACGCAGCGCATACGCTCGCGTAGATAGTTTGCAGATACGGAGGCGTTGGATCGACATTGGCCTCGCTTGTGGCGTAGACTTCTGCAATGTTGTGTCACGCGCGGTGCTGGGCGGAGATCCTGCACAGTGAGCGACATATTCTTGACGGGCCTTGTAGACGTACTTGATGCGCGATTTCATGTGTTTAAGAGGCTCTTCGCCTCTTGTAAGATGAGTCGCTGGCCACGGCTGTTGCACCGTCTTCCTGGATGTGAGTTTGCTTGCTTGATCATCTTGCGAGATGGTCGCATCGTCATGACAGAACTGTGCCTAAGACGGCCGGTCGCTGCCAACTGAGCATGCTAGCGTGGTGGCGGCGCTCGAATGTGGAGTACCAACGCTTGTGTGAACCTTATGAATGGTTCGGTAAGGCAGGTCTGGCTGTGGTTGCGTGGTAAATATCCGGTTGTGGCAATCCCGGCGTCATGGACCTGGATACACAAAACCTGTCTGTAGCCGATTGAGCTTGAATGCTGAAGAGATGTCGATAAGAAAACTTCATATATCATATTATACGGCCAGGGAAGTAGAAGTGCAGAAGTATTCGTAGCGATTGAGTATATACATCAGGGCGTTGCAATCTTCAGCGCCTGAGCAAATGTCAAATGGATATAGCAAAACAATAACACCGCGCTTGTATGAAGCATCCCATCATACACCATAAGTCATTCCCATTCACGTCAAGTTTACACAGGGACGTTCTTCTCGTTGTAGGCAGTCTCGTTGTACTGCGTGGACCTCTTGCGAGTAGCCTGGGCCTCAGCATCGGTCAAGCTCATGCGGCGGGCGTCGACATTAGCGTCCTGAACGTCCTGGAACGAGACAGAGGGAACGAAGCCAGGTGACCTCCAGGCCTTGGAAACCTTGCCGTAGAGCTCGTCGACCTGCTCGAGAGAAAGGCCCTTGGTTTCGTAGATCATAGCCCAGACGAAGAAGATGCAGATGAAGCAGCACCCGCCCCAGACGAAGAAGACCTTGGCGCCCATATCGGCATTTCCTGGGCCGGAGTCGACCATATAAGGGGTGGCGTATCCAATACCGAAGTTGAGGAGCCAGTTAGAGGCGGCTGTGAACACGTTAGTATGTCTGTCCGTGTGGTGTAGATGAATGGCGATTAGACTTACTCGTCATGGAGAGAGACTTAGCGCGGACTTTCAGAGGGAAGATCTCTCCGGTGACGACCCAGGCTACAGGACCCCAGGAGCAGGCGAAAAAGAAGATGTAGATACAGACGAAAGCGATCAAAAGACGCTGAACGGGCAAGTTCTCAGTTCCAACAACAGTACCAGCAATGGCAACGATGAACTGACAGACAGCCATGCCAACGGCACCGAAGAGCAAGAGCTTGCGGCGACCCCACTTCTCAACGAGCCAAAGGCCGGGAACAGTCGAAGCAACGTTGATGCAGGAAGTGATCATGGTAATAACGAAGGGGTTCTTGATACCAGTGTTCTTGAAGAAGCTTGTACCGTAGTAGAAGATGAAGTTGATGCCAGTGAGCTGCTGAAGACTCTGAAGAAGACAACCGGTCGCGAGACGCTTACCAAGGTTGCCCTTGAAGCAGTCGAGGTAGGTAGCCTTGCCGAGAGACAGTTCGTACTCGTGGTTGGCAGTAATCTCAGCGAGTTCCTCAACGAGAGCAGGGTGCTCGATATCAAGCTTGCGCAGCTTGGAAAGAGACTTAGCAGCCTTCTCCGGGCGACCCTTCTTGATGAACCAACGAGGAGTCTCGGGAATGAAAGCACAGCCGACGAACATGATGATGGCCCATGCAAACTGAACGGCGATAGGAATGCGATACGATCCAGTGTCGTCACGGTCCTTGGTAGCATTGTCGACAATGGCGGCAATCAAGAGACCGATGGTGATAGCGAATTGATAGCAGCCAACAACGGCGCCACGAATCCATTTTGGTGAGGTCTCCGACTGGTAGAGGGGGATGGTGGCAGAGATCATACCGACTCCGTAACCAGCGAAGAAACGACCGGCGACGAAGAGGGGAATATCAGTTGCAGCGGTCTGGAGGATGACACCAACACAGAAGACAAGGTTGGAGGCAACGAGACCAAGAACACGACCAAGGAGATCGGCAGTAGGAGCGGCGGTCAGAGCACCGAAGAAGGTACCAGCGGACAGAATCGAGACGATGAGAGACTTCTGCTCCGATGTGATATCGGGGAGGCCATCCTTGGGGTTGATGTATCCTGTGGAGAAGAGCTCTCTCCAGTGATTCATACCGAGAATACCACCAATTGTACCAGTGTCATAACTGTCGGTGTTAACCATGACCCGGTATGTGCTAGCTTGCAAGAACTTACCCGAAGAGAACACCGCCAAAGGCGACGAATAAGCCGATCATGATGGCGGGCGCCGCCGAACCAGGCGTGCCCGGGGGAGCCTTGAGCATAAAACCCATGATTATAGATGTCTTTGGAAAAACAAGCCGTGTAGATGGGCAATGTAAATTGACTGAGGGCCACAGCAGTAGGGATGAAAATACAAGGGCGGCAGGCGATCGACCTTAAGTACTTGTGCGCCTGTCTGTTTACACAATATGCGGAGTCCCATGGGCAACTACTAGTCTGGAGGCTGGAAGCGTGGAGTAGCACGCTAAGGTATTATTGGATGGTGGAGTATAGACCGACTGCACCTGGAGAGCTTCGTACTCGGCCTCCGTTAGGGTCTAGTGCTGGAGCTGGAGCGTACCAGACAGGCCACTACAGTCTACTACAAATTTCAGGTTCACGATCTGTGACCCATAGCTGGATCACACCCCTAAAAGATTTGAACTGATGCTGTCAAGGCTCCGTCCAGAAGAGCCTGAGTATGACGGCGTAAGTGGCGATGCTCCTAATGCGGGATTTGTCGTGACGCTTGCAGCAGCATCGAGGAGTTGGTCACGAGCAGACGGTATCCCCATGCAGCCCTGTCCGCGAGAGCGTCAGACGGCAGTGGGAGGCGCATTGAGCTGCAAGAGATTGGAACCTGTGATAGGTCGCTTGCTGGGCGAGAAGCATCTAGTGTGCATAGTCGTCGAACTGGGGCCGTGCCCTTCATCTGCCACTGACGACTTACATAGCCTAATAACTCGGAGTCTTTTGTCAATCCTACTGAGAAGGCTACCCATACATAGAGATTCTGAAGAAGACAAGTCGTTAGATCAGCAACGATGGATAGTCCCAGCAAATTGTCCTTGAGACCTTCGCGCAGTGCAGTGCGTGTAGCACAATAGGCCTCGGCTGGCATGCTGACACGCGACGACGATGCAAAGCTCTCAGCACCTCATTTGATGGCGCGGAGGACATCTACAAGGGCTTAAGCGCAGTGGGGTTGGAGGCATAGCGCTGTTGAGGCTCTGCTCCAGGCGCACGCGGGGTGGGACTGGTCAATCTCAGGCCACGATGGCGGAGCCCCGGTGGAGAGGGGACAAGACTGGCAGAAAGCTTTGCTTCTGGACGTCGATTGGCTGTATCAGAGGGTTGATAGACAGCGGGGTGCATAAGCTTCCACCGATTCTTGGGGGCGTGAGAGGCTCAACAAGCACTGCATGGCTAGCTTGGCGGCCTAGTGTGTTCTCGCCAGTCGGGTGCGTAAGCTTTCGGTGATTTGGCGCCAGGGCTCGTTGCGCATGGAACAACTTACGGGAAGTTTTGGTTCGTTAGCTCACACACATCACCCCATTCGACCCAAATCTACGTCCAGAACCGGAGTCGCACAGGAAGAAAAGCTGCACCTCCACCGCGCGCCTTTTTATTTATCACCATAGGTATTTTGTCACGATCACGCCGAGCCACCCCATCCCCACTTCGGCCATACATCTCAATTTGTAGCATTTGCAAGACGCCCGGGCTGAGGGCAGGGGTGCATTATGGTGTCATGGGGAAGCCTCCTCCTGCTCCGGGGTTGTCGAGGGATCAGCGTCATGAGCTGCGGGGTACAGATAACGCTGATGAGGATCGAGGTAGCGCCATAGAGTCGTGATCTCAACAACGGCCACCTGATATCGAGCAGCTTAGCGTGCGTGGCGTCGTTGACATATGTAGGGGTAGGGCAGCAGGATTGCTGTCACGACTTGTCCCAGGTTCGCTCTCGATAGTGAGATAAACATATCTTTCAGGCTGTGCCGGATATTCTCTAAAACTGGAGCGAGCAAGACTCATCACGCGACACCAAAACCCGCTTCGACCAGAAAGCCATCTATGCACCCGGTCGTTGGGAGGCTACGTTGTCGCTCGACAATTATTTTAGTCGTATATTTATAACACATCTCAGCTTACCTCCAGTACGAAAGACTAAAGTCGAATTCTTCAGGCTACGAACGAGGGGCAGCGAAGATACTGATAGAAAGCGTCACGTCATGATGAATGCTGACTCCATTTGCGGCGCCAGCATCGCGATATACCAATGACAGGCGAACACGCCTCAACCGCTTGCCTTATCAATCCCTAGGCGAAGAACCATCCAAGGGAAAGTGAGGGAGCCATCTGGCGTGCTCCTGCTGAGGGGGGTTTTTGTGGCACGTCTGCTGATATGTGGGGATGGCCAAGCTGGCGCCGCTGGCGAGCGGCGGATGATGAAGCTTGACCCCGACGACGACAAAGCAGGCACGATGGACGCGACTTCGGCGGGAAGATTCACCGCAGGCATCGCAGCCCAAGTGATCTTCAATCCTCCGCCGTTGATCCGCATTCTCTCTTTATAGATGGGACCTGACTGACTGGATTGATCAAATTCGCAGGCTGAAGCCATACCGACCACACTACATACCACTGGCAGGCGATCTACGCAGACGCAGGTGGATGCGAGGGCAGTCGTAGCCGAGACTACGACAGGACCTTGAGACGACAGACAGACTCAGTCCTGATTGTGATTCGTTTTGCTCTTCACGGAGATTCAAGCAGCTCAAGCCTACCTACATTAGGTACTTTGTAAAGTCATGCACGTGTTTTGGAAGACGCGACGCGTCGCGTTCGCGTGCCCCACCCTCCAGAACCTCATCCTCACCGCCCGCTCGAAACACTTCCACACAATGTCAGACGGAACCAGCACACCCGCCCCAGCACACGAGCCCCCGTCCCTCCCCAGCTCGCCCCTCCCCAAGCGCACCAAAATCATCGACCCCGCGCCATTCAATCAGCCTTCATCGCTGCCGCGAAACAACGACTCAGGCACTGCAACCCCAACCCCGCTTGCAAGCTCCCATATGGCCGCCTTACCGCCCCATGCACCAATCGCCCCCAGCATTGCGGTCGGTGCCGCCGCGGAGCAGGCGCTGCAGGTCCTGCTGCTGAGCGAGAACGCGAAGGCGCCCACCAAGGGCAGTGATTTCGCTGCTGGGCACGATCTGTACAGTGCCAAAGACACAGTCATCCCTGCACGCGGGAGAGCTATCGTTGCTACCGATATCAGCATCTCGGTGCCGGTTGGGACATGTGCGCAATCCAAAGGTTCCTGAGCAATGGTTGGTCTGTGTAGCTAACGTGGTCTAGATGGACGTGTGGCACCACGCTCTGGACTCGCAGCCAAGCATGGTATCGATACAATGGCTGGCGTGATCGACGCCGACTACAGAGGACCTGTGGGCGTCATCTTGGCCAATCTGTCAGACACCGACTTTGAGGTCAAGGTTGGCGACCGCATTGCCCAATTGATCGTAGAAAAGGTACGTCCCTGATTCACCTGCAACGTCATCTTTAGCTAAGTATACAGATCGCAATGCCCCAAGTCGTCGTCGTCGACAAGCTCGAGGAAAGTGTTCGCGGCGCTGGCGGGTTCGGCAGTACGGGAGGATTTGGTGCAGGCGCGACACAAGGTCCTTAGGAGGCTTCAGTGGAGGCTGTACCTAGAGCTGGGTTGCCGTCTCGTCCTGAATTATTCGATGCTGCGGAGGACATGCGGGCGCGCGAGGAGCAGATGGGTATAAATCCCTTCACCTGATATACAACCTCTTATCACCCCAATCGGACGCCGAAGCAATATGAAGTATTCAATTAAGTAAGATAAAAATAACAAAATATACAATAGACAGTGTAGCCATCTTAAAGACAGTCCTGCTTGCCGTCAAACATATCTATCAGTATTCCTCGTGAGGGCTGTTGGGTCACAACATACATGTTGAAGTATAATGAAACGTTTCCAGGCTTCCGGTTCGGTTTACAAATCATGGAGGAGCGTTTCATCTCCGGCTTGAGTCTCCTCACAAGAATCGCTGTGCTCTGAAGCATTATGTATGCGACCACAATCGCTGCAACCTCTTCCAGTCATGCTGATGGTCGCTTGTTCTTCGCGCCGCCCGAGAGTAGGAACACTAACGCCTACTGTTCTATAGACACTTTGTTCTAACATGTTCTGACAGAGGCGGTCGAACTTCTGGTGTATGCCTCAGTGAGTAGTTGCTTTGGTGGAGAAAACCCCCGAACATCAGAAACGCTAGCTCGCAATCTTCTTCACCGTGTTGATTCTACGATACCTACCCTCATGCAAGTTACACAAGCGAGACCAAATCATGAGGTTACAGAAATTCAACCACGTATAGATGCCAAATCAGGGCTGCTTCGTGATTTTGAAACGATTTTAGCTAGAAAGAGGCGGCCCTCAAGCCTTCCGTTTTCTTAGTAGCATAAGGCCTGCAGCTTGAATCCTTGGTACAAACGGATTTCGGAACGTGTACGGGTAGAGTGCAATTTGTTATCCTTCCACCTCCCCCGCTGTACATGGATATCGCAGCCGTCTGTAGTAAGTCAACGTGGACATACAAAGCGTATAATAGGATAGAAAGAAGATGCTTAAAGTGAAGACGCGTTTCTGTTCGTTCCAAGCCTTGCCAATGCAAGTAATTCCCGTTGGATATTGTTACACACGGTGCCATGCTTCCACCCACCGATATGCCCATGATATCTACACATATGATACACCCAAATCGCACGTCATTCCCACAAGTCCATCATCTCCCTCCATCTAGACGTCAACACCCTCGCTCTTCAACGCCTGCTCGTACTCGTCCAAACTCTTGACCTCCAGCTCACTGATCTTCAACACGGTAAACCTCATCTTACTGAATACGTGCTTCGTATGCCTCTGCCTCCGCTTTGTCTTCTCCTCCACACGCATCGGTTCCGTCTCAATCCCTACCACCCGCGCCCTGGCCGTAAAAAGCCTCTCATCCAGATAGAAGACCTTCTTGGCATGGTCGGCGGTCCCCTTGATGGCCTCGGGCGCCTTGAGGGTGTAGTCGCGCGAGCCAATGTGGGTGGCGCGGTTGAGCCTGAGCACGTCGCCGGGTGCGACGTTGGGCATGAGGAAGGGCAGGCGGATGGAGTCGCCTTTTGTGACGAGGTAGGGCCGCCCGTGGATGTGGATGGTCATGTAGTGCGCGGGCTGCGAGTGCAGGAGGGGCAGCAGGGCGCGGATCGAGGGCGTGAGGTGCTTGGACACGACATCGAGGCGCGTGTTGGGTGTGACGGGCACGGCGGGTGACGGCGCCTTGGGCGAGAGGGTGTGCGAGGCGACTTTCTCCTTCAAGTCGGATGAGATGCGCTGGCCCGACTGCACCAGTGGCTCGGGGACGTTGCCCGTCTCGAGGCTGTGCGATTGCGTTGTGATGTGTGCGCGGAGGGGGAGGAGGACGGTTGGTGGGAGGGTCGCCCGTGTCTCGACGAGGGCATTGCGAGCTGTGCGGGCGAGGAAGGCCATGGCAGATATGTGGGCGGCGGCGGCGGCGGCGGGCTTCCTGGCAACTGGGCGATGCTGCTGCTACTGCTGCTGCTGGTCTGATATGCGCTTGCGCTGCCACTGCGATGGATTTCTCGAGCGGCGGAGGTCCGACATGCCGTTCAGGGCTAGCGCCCGGGCCCTCTGGAAAAGTTGGGGCAACTTTTTGTGAGACTTCCAGTTCTCCACTTCCGAACCAACCAACCCTCAACACCGCCGCCATGCCTCAGAACGAGTACATTGAGCGCTGGACGAAGCAGTAAGTCCTAACAGCCATGGGCTGGTCTCCGAACCGGAACCGGCTCGTTTCCTCTCCCATGTACATGTGATGTATTGACACCCCGCAGGCACGGCAAGCGCCTGGACCACGACGAGCGCAAGCGCAAGAAGCTCGCGCGTGAGGGTCACGATGGCAGCAAGAAGGCGCAGAACTACCGCGGCCTGCGCGCCAAGCTGTACGCTGAGAAGCGCCGCAAGGAGAAGATCCAGATGAAGAAGACGATCCGCGCCCACGAGGAGCGCAACGTCAAGACCTCGGAGCCCGCCGAGCCCAGCACAGAGGCCCTGCCGCAGTACCTGCTGGACCGCTCCAACGAGAAGAACGCCAAGGCCCTCTCCTCGGCCATCAAGCAGAAGCGTAACGAGAAGGCCGCGCGCTTCTCCGTGCCGCTGCCCAAGGTCAAGGGCATCAGCGAGGAGGAGATGTTCAGCGTCGTCAAGACGGGCAAGAAGACGGCCAAGAAGAGCTGGAAGCGCATGATCACCAAGCCCACCTTCGTGGGTCCCGGCTTCACGCGTCGCCCCGTCAAGTACGAGCGCTTCATCCGCCCCATGGGTCTGCGCTACAAGAAGGCAAACGTCACCCACCCCGAGCTCAGCGTCACTGTGCAGCTGCCCATCATCTCCGTCAAGAAGAACCCCCAGAACCCCCTGTACACCCAGCTTGGCGTGCTGACCAAGGGTACCATCATCGAGGTCAACGTCTCGGAGCTGGGTCTGGTGACGGCCGGTGGAAAGGTCGTGTGGGGTCGCTATGCTCGTGAGTCCCCCCCCCCCCCAACCCCCCCGCGAAAAGAGACGCTAACGATATCGACAGAGGTCACAAACAATCCCGAGAACGACGGCTGCCTGAACGCTGTCCTGCTTGTCTAGGGCAGCAGCAACGCACACGGATAGAGACTTTTGGATGTTGTAGTTGAGCATTTAACGGCGTTTTATTTGTTGGGCTTGGGCTTGAAATACACAGATGAGCAATACGGCGTTCAGCGGCCCTCGTTCGCAAGGGTTCCACCGAGGAAGGAAGGAAGCAAGCAAGCAGGCAAGGCAAGGCAAGGCAAGGCAAGGAAGAACAGGAACGGGACAACAACCTGGCTGAGGATGTAAATCTCGCTTGTCCGCAGACTCCGAAAAAAAAGGGGGACAAACGAGTAGATCTATGATACCACAATGAAGAATTGAACCACCAATCGGTTACGCCGTGTCCTTCTGGGCTGCGCCTGACCCTCCCTATCTCGAACAATCACCACGAGGCACCAACAGCGCCTAGCCACCCCGCCCATATGACCACGAAGCATCAACAGCCGCCCAACCAACCCAACCTCGTCTCACCTCACCTCACCTCACCTCACCAAATCGGATCCGCAGGCACCCCAGCACTCGCACCTGCACCCCACCCTCCCGCCTTCTCCTCATCCACCTTCAAATGATCCTTCACCCACTTCTCCGTCAACACCTTCGCCACACTCTGCGTACACCTCGACCTCGACCTCGACCTCGACCTCGACCTCGACGCGCTCTTCGCATCGCCCTTCGTCTCCCCCTCCCTCTGCACCCTCGCCTGCAACGCCATCATCTTCCCCACCAACTGCTCCCTGCTCAACTTCTCCAGCCCCTCCTTCCCAGCGCCCGCGTCTCCATTCGCACTCTTACTCAAACACTTTTCGCCGAACATGCTCCTCAGCGCGCTGCGGCTGCGGTACTTGAACCGAAACACCGCGTACGGGCTGTCCAGGCGGTCGATGTACTCGGGCCGGCTGACCGCGTGGCCGTACTGCGTCCCCGGGCCGGCGAGGACCTGGTGCTGGACCTTCTTGTCCGAGGCGGTGGAGGCGGGCATCTTGTGCAGGGGCTCCGCGGGCACGGAGGGGAGGGGTGGGGGCTTGGAGGTTGAGCGCGCGCTGGCGCCTTCGGAGAGCACGGGGCGGAGGGTTTTCTTGGGGGGAGGGGGAGGGAATTGTCTGTGGGAGGTTGAGGCGGAGGCGGGGGCGGGGGCGGAGAGCTGGCGGTACTTGGAGAGGGACTTGGTGGTGTGGCGTTTGGAGGAGGGGGGTCTCTTGTCGGCCTTGGTGCTGGGTGCTGGCGCTGGCGCTGGAGCTGCGGCCCAGTCGCTTGCTTTGACGCCATCAGCGTCATTGCCTTTGTTGTCTTGTGCCGAAGATTTGGTGCTCGCATTGAAGCCGGTGTCGTCGTTGGCCTTGGTATCTTTGCCCCATCCATCGTTGTTGTCCCATACGTTGTCGGTCTCCCATCCATTCGCTTCACCAGCGCTGGGCTGGTCAATGTTGAAGCCGTCGTCCCGGCCAACGTCGTTTTTGTCAACTTGAGTCCAGGCCACGGACATGTTGTCACCTTTATCCCAGCCGTCGACGACTGCGTCTTTAGCAGTATCTTTCACGTCGCCCCATTCGTTGTCAGCACCCTGAAGACTGTCCCACGTGGTGTCTTTTTGATCAGCAGCACCCTCAACTTCCCAGCCTTTGGCTTTTTCATCACCCCAGTCGACTTTATCCTCGTCACCGTCTCCCCAAGTACTACTCTCCTTCTCCGTCTGCTTTTTCTCTCCCCACAGAGATAACGTAGAAGAGGCTTTCTTCTCGGACCCATGCTTCGAGGCCTTCTTATCCGTCACCTCCCATGACGACGAACCGCTGGACTGTCGGCTGACATGTAATTCCTCGCTAGCAGTACTGAACGGAGCAGGGGGCAAAAAGGTCGTAGCGGCACTGCTTTTACGCGGCTTCTCGGACGCGCATCCCCACGTCGGCGGTGGTGCTCCAATCGTTGCAGGAGCTTGTGTGTGAGTACTGGGCCTTCGAGACTCCACTTCTACTGTGTGCATTGGGATGGGAGCGGGTGGCACAGTGGGAGCATTGGCGAGCAATATGAAAGAGGGTTGTGCTTGATTCATGTTCTCGAGGTGCTGTTTCGGGTCCTCGATTGGGTGAGATATCTTTTGCTCGGAGCTACGCCCTCGACTGGACTTGTGTCGAGAAGACCTGACCCTGGATGTTTGCAGCTGACTACGAGAATGACGAGGTTTGATAGTCGAGTCTGAGGGTTCAATAGAGGTGCTTGTATCTGAAGGCGCTCTGTGGCGGTGCGAAGATTTGCGTTGAGAGATGTGGGGTGCCCAGCGGGGAGGAGACATGTCCGACGCAATGCGAGGTTTAGATCTTGTTCTTGTTCGCACCTCTTCCCAACTTTCAGGTCGCTTACTTGGCCAGGTGTCGTCTGCTTCCCAAGAGTCTGTTGGATCATCGCCTAGAGAGCCCCACCCATTGATCATGGACGTCCTGTCCCACTCGAGCTCATCGCGCGAGAAAAAGCGCGTGCCTGCTTGGCTTCGACTTGAATGATGATCTTTAGCTTTAATCTTAGGTGTGGGAGGTGATAGCCATGCTCCAGGGACCTGGCTGGAAGTGTCAAGGTTAGGTGCTTGGAGCCAATCGCTCTCCCCATCGACAGATTTCGCCGATTTTTTTGACTCTTCGACACCACGCTTGACAGCATCTGCGACGATCTTCTCAAGCGTTGCGGCATCTACCGTACGAGTTGACCTTGACGCCTTGTTCTGACTAGCATCTCTGTGACGTTCTGCGTCCGTACGTGGGGGAAGGGGACCGGAACCGTACTGAACGCCCGCCATTGGGAATTTGTCCTGAGGGCGGGTGCGAGGACTGATAGGTTCAGAGAATCGTGACGGCCCTTCTCTTGAACGTCGATGACTGTGCACTGTCTCGGCGTGCGGTGGGCGATAGGTGGGTAGTGAATTCGCGGCACTGGCGAAAGGGTTGCGATCATCGTATGCGATCCCTCGAGATTGACTTTCAGAGTCGGTCCAGTAATCAGCAGCGCCGTCCATGTTCATGTTCGAGGCCGTCTTTTCCTTACGTGGCCCAGCGCAGCGCAGGATTACCACTTCGATGCAACCAATGTTCGCGAGTACATTGGGTGAGCAAGAGGTAGACGCGCTATCTGCTGAGGCTATACAAGTGTCAGGATCTTTACAAGTCAATCAATGACTGGACCTACTCAGATCGAGCTTCTCGAACGTCCACTCGCGTGCAATCATGGAGCCATCTTTCTGTCTCTCTTCCTTCTGTCTGACCTTGAAGTCGACGAGCGAGCGACGATCCGGTGGCCTTCGAAGCTTCAAGTTTTGCCTGTTGCGGTTGCACTGATAGATGCCATCAATAAAGACGTACATTGCGATACCTGGTGCGATGAATTTTCTGGATGACAGATGCACAGTGAACGTCTGTTGTTTCTTTGGTACGGGGACGAACGTCTCAACGAGGCAATCTCCGTAAACGGTTCCAAGCTCTTGCAGCGGCTCTTGGTTGTCCGAGAGCTCGATGGAGCAATTCAGATCCCGCAGCAACGGCATGGTGTAGTTGTTACAGGATTAGGTGCCTTGAGGAGAGTCTTATTGTAAGGGTGTTGTGAGGGTATTTTGAAGGTGTAAGGATGGAGAGGATGGAGTGTGGGGAACAATAACTCAGTTGCTAGGGCGACGCCAAGCAGTGCTGGTGAAAGGTGAAGCCAATGACGCAGACAGATGGAAGATCGCCGACACAAGGAGGTTCCGATATGCCTGGATGGTCAAACAGGATCTGATGTTGTTCTTCTGCTCATGCTGTGGTTGATTGCGACGTTATGAAATATAATATCAGCTGGAGCCGGTATCGCTGTCAAGCATACAGCTGAACATTCACATTTTGACGGCTCGGCCCACCGATACTATGCAAAACGCCAAGAAAACTACATCTCGACATATCAGAAAACCCGACTATTATGTCATCTGTTCTCAGTGTTGGGGTCCTGTTGGCAGACACTTGGGCTCTGTTGGTGAAAAGAATATGTGACCGTGTTTGTAGGGCAACGTCAACAAGGAAACTGAAGTCCCATAGTCGACTCTTGTTTGCTCTTTCTAGATGCTGCAAATTGTTCTTTCCAAGGACTACTTCGGGCGCCACGACTAGGCACAGACAATGTCGTCATTACGGAGAAACCTCAAATCATTCGTAATATGGTGTCTACAAGCGGTGACTCAAGAAATATGGAATTGAAGTGACCCTTGGGGTATCCTTGATGTAGTAATGATGCGCCTTTAAATGATTGTTGAAACAAATGGCCAATATGCAAGTGAGGAATGGGAGAGAGCACGCCGACCCATAGCTCAGCTCATTCCAGTCACGCCGTTGCTTTCTCCTTATACAGCGTGTGAACTCTCTACTATCCTGACCCGTTCAGGAATCCGCTTTCATGGTGCCGCAGAGCGAACAAGTCCACCATTGATTCTCCATGAACGTCCCACATTGAAGACAGTTCCACCCAATCCTGCCTTTTGCAGGTTCGAAGGGAGTCGCATCCGGCCCTCTCAATCCCGACTGTGGCGGCGGTGCTGGTAGACTAGGAGCTGTGTGGGAAGGCCCGAAACGCTTGTGCTGTGGTATTGGTTGTGGAGGTTGCTCCAAACCACACACTCCACACTGCAGAAACTCCAGAGGGTTATGGAGTGTGCATTGGGGGCATGCCCATTCATAGTCGTTGATGGGAATCAGTGGCGAGGCAGGTGGCGGTGTAGGCGGTAGCTCTTTGTTGCGTCGATCCTGCTCATCCTGCGAGATCAGACGCGGCTCTGGTCGATTGATGCTTGTCGAAGAGGATGCCCGGTGATTTTCAGTGACAAGACGAGAGAGAGGCCGTCTCTGTGCAGGGCTGGACAATGTACGCGGGGGCGCAGGTCGTTGTGACTCGCCAGATGGTGAGATCGAAGACAATCCATGCTCCTTACTCCAGCTCAGCCCTGATGATCGACCTGAGGCCGGTGATGCTGTACGTGATGGAGGATCGCTGTCAAACTGTAACCCGTTCTGCCGGTCCCATGCCAGACCACCACCCCCTGTAGGTGCGCCAAGCTCTTCAAGCCTCTGCATCTCTTCTTCGTACAGGAGTTCTTGTAGTGCTTGTGCGATTGCCTCGTCGTTGCCATCGTTCTGTTCGGCTGCGGTCCTGAAGCCCTCTTGTTCCTGTTGGTGCACAAGATTCCCAGCTTGGGCGCTCCCACTTGCGCAACCATCGGTAATACTCGTCCGGCGTGTAGCTGCATCTGAGATGACCTTGCGCATATCGACACCGCTCACCACAGGAGCGCCACCCAATCGGTGCCCTCCGGCGTTCAGATTGTCAGTGGCTTTGCGCTTCTCGGCAGCCGTCCTAGCAGCACGGCGCATCTCATCAACTGGTATGCGCTTTCCTCCAAGCTTTTGACCTTGCGAGAGAAAACCTTCGCCCGAGTAGCCTTTCATGAGTAGCGATTGGTGCTCGTCACGGAGCTCGTTCCAAAGATTGTTGAAGTCAGCATTGTGTGGCCCGAAGACAATATGCGAAAGCTCGTGCAGCAATGTATCTGTGACCTGCTCCATGGACAAAAACTGTCTCGAATCATGATGATATCTCAGGCGTATAAGGATCCTCTCAGTGCGGTTGATATTGAGCCCTGCATCAATCTCAGCCGCAGATCGCTGCAAAGTCAGGAGGCAACTCACCAAGCAGCTGCGGCTCATCTGGTAGAAACTCAGCTAAGGTCCCGACTTTCCAGCCGCGCTTGCGCATCATGGGTTTGACCATGGACGCTGCCTTGCGGAGCATGTGCAGTGCCTCTCCATCTCTTGGCAAGTGCTTCAAATGCTCGTAGGCATCGAAGTGGGCGTCTATCTCCCTCATTTCTTCTTATTGTCGTGGATGGGTTGGTTGACCAAAGCTTGTGCAGCGCAGCGCAGCGCAGGGCTGAGGGCTGAGGGGCCTAACCCAGCAACTTAAGCAGAGGCAAATGTCGCGAGGTGCAGCCGACGTGAAGCAAACATGGACGCAGATGAGCTTGGAATCATATGGAAACAGCTCAAATGAGACAGTGAAAGTGGAAAGGCGACGCTGCAGAGCTCGGCCACGTAAGCGGTCACGTAGATATTCACGCGTCGCTGGCGAGCGGTGTTGGAGTCGAGTCAGCGTTGTTGGTTGAGTTCTGGCCCGACAAAGAACTTCTGCAGCTCATTGTATAGCATAGACTACAATGCAGGCACAGGCGGAGATTGAGGATGTGCGGCAACCAGCAGCCCTTGGCTCTGCACAGGGCGGCAGAATCTAGGCAGTGGCAGCCCAGCACGACCAGCGGCGTTGAGGTGGCGGCGTGGCGCACCCGTGGATCGCAGCGCACCTGAGCCTGAGCCTCGCGTGAGCACGCACCTGACGTAGACAGGCTACGTAGTACCTACCGTGCCTAATCGATAGCAAGCTGAGTGGAGCCGGTCGGTTCAGAACGCTCAGATCAAAGACGATCTTGAAGCACAACTCTGATCCTCCTCGACGACCGTATCCTCAAAGTACCTAAACATAGTCTACAGGAGTCATGTCCTCAGACGACTCCCGCCTGCTGGATGTGGTGAGCGCTGATTGACCCCGCCGCCGCCGCCAGCGAATGCGCTGACCCGGATTATGATAGCTTGCGGACTACACTCAAGATGTCCGGACTTTGACAAGTTCTGTCTGGGATGCCAGCGACCGACACTTTGCCAACGTAGCCGGCTATGTGAAGCGACACGTCCCCGAAGGCTGGCTGGCTGCCTCTGCACGACCGCCGCCGCCACCGCCTGCACCACAACGCTTGACTGGTGTCTACGTTGAACGTTTGCAAGACTGGGTGTCAAGAAATCGTGCGGTCACCGCAGCGATTGTCGCGTTTCTTGGCACAGGAAGCTACATGCTATGGAGACAGAGCAAATCGTACAACCGCAAGAGGAGGGCGCGGCGAGCCAGTAACGGCGCTAGACGCGAGGTCGTGGTGATAGCAGGGCCGCCAAACTCGCCCATCACGCGGTCATTGTCACTGGATCTCGAGCGCCGCGGATTCGTTGTGTACATTGTATGCTCGAGCATGGATGAGGAGCAACAGGTTTTGAGCGAGTCCAGAGCAGACGTCCGGCCGCTGCACCTGGACGTCGCCGACACTACGGGCACGCAGGAAGCCATGGAGCGCTTCAACACGATGCTTACACGGCCACACGTCGCTTTCCAGGGCGCAAGTCCGCACAATCTGAACCTTCGAGGCGTCGTTCTGGTGCCGGATCTGATATTCCCCTCGGGCCCAATTGAAACAGTCCATCCTGAATTGTGGTCGGACGCCCTGAACGCCAAAGTCTTGAACACAGTAGCAGTAACACAGGCGCTACTACCAACCATCTGTCAGTTCAAATCACGAGTACTAATGCTTACCCCAAGTATTGTTGCGTCGTTGCGGCCGCCGTTTCACAGCGTCGAGACTACGATCGTGTCCGCGCTTGAAGGGTTCCTTGCGACGCTGAGAGCAGAGCTCGGGACCTTGGACATCGGGGTCATACAATTTCATCTCGGCACGTTCGACTATTCCAACGTTGGCCCGAAACACCATCTTCAAACGAGGGGAGCGCCAAGTCCGCGAGCCTGGCCTACCGAAACCCAGAAAATGTATGCCACCAACTTCGTGAATCAAACGCGCATCGGGCAAAGTCGGGGGCTGTTCAGCCAGAACAGCCAAGGTACACCACTGCGTGAACTGCACAACGCTGTTTTCGACGCAATGACCCAGAAACGACCACGGAAGGTCTGGCGGGTCGGCCGGGGTAGTGTGGCATATGGACTCGTGGGTGACTGGGTGCCCAATTCCTTGGTGGGATGGATGATGGGTCTGAGACGTGTGTCGCTCGACACAGCATCCAAGCCGAAGTTAGAGGACAGTGTGCAGTCGTGGGAGTGAGTATATGGTAGAGGCCATTGCGTCAGATTGTCGCCCCATGGAGCAAATCTGGCGATATTCATCGTGGCTGCTACCCGCGTGCCGACAAAATGCAGATCGCCGTTGCAAAGGTCTGGAGCACGACGCGACCACTGAGTAAGACGTACCCCCGACTAATAATTGGTCACGTTCCATTATCATATTTACTTGTTAAGTTAAGGCCTATTTCGGACATGCGCAAGCGATTAGGGACGGTGTTGTAAGAATACGAAGTTTATTGATTTGGCGGAGCTAGCAGCAAAAGCACTACCATAGTCAACCACTCTGGTTGCTGGGCGCGCGAAGCAATGAAAAATCTTAGCTCTGCCGCGCTGGTCGAGGAACAGTCGTTCGTGTGTTTGATGAGGTCCAGCTGTCGCAAACGCAATAGGACCCGCCGTGTCTCCACTCCCGCAGAGCGCCAATTTGCAGCTTGACGCGCACTGGGTGCCACCAAACAACGGGTATCACCCAAAACTGGCAGGCGGCCGCTGGGCGAATCTAACTAGGTGAAACGCCAGAGCGTGCGCTGGAGCCCGCCTGCACGGCCAAAACGTGAGGTTTGTGCTACGAACGGCGACTGTATGTACTGTGTAGTAGCAGAGCATCCATTGTGTGACCAGAAAGCCGATGGGATCGCTAAGGGTTGCCAGTGGCGGCGCAATCTGGAGGACGCTGATCGCGCGCCAATGGTACTATTCATGGCCACTGCAGTAGCGGTTAGCAAGTGACGGGCGCAACGGGCTTCGATGCAGGGCCTGGTCTTCTTGCTACCCGATTGGCGTGTTCCTAGTGTGCAGGGAGGACTCCCCAGACAAAGCTGGTTTGATGCTCCTGTCCTCGTCCTGCCAAGCCCATTTCAGGAGGTCAAAAGTTCGGGGGCACCCACGCGACAAGCCTGTGTCTGTGTCCGCTTCCTCAGGCAGAGTCAGACTGAGGCCTCGAGTGTGTCTCCCGCCGTCCCTTTCCTCGACCGTGTGTCGAATTCGCTCCTTCGCTGCTGCAAATCCCCCAAAATATACATACACAAATACTGTACAAGTACCCACCAGACCCTAAGGGCCCCTTCCATGTCGATTGATCGGCGCTGCCACTGCCACTGCCGCTGCCTCCAGCAAACGACGACACCATCCCTCTGCACCGCCTCCCATCCCGGCACGGCACTCCTTGTCTCACTCCCAGACAGCGCTGCAGCGGTGTTGGCTCCCGCGGCCTAAAACCCACCTCTCTCGACTCCGGCCTTGACAGTCGCACGTCTCCCTGCGCGTATGACGAGCCAGCGTCACCACCCGTTCTGGTCTATGAGATATCCTTGCGCCCACTGAACTTTGCTCTCACCGTCCTCAAGCCCCGCCATGGTCGACCGCCCGGAGCGCCCCAACGCCCTAGGGCTACGTTCCTTCTCCCATGAGCCTCCCACGCTCGGCAGCAATGCCAACGTCGCCAGTCTTGCCAGCGCCAGCATGAGCAACCTTTCTCTCGCCGACCTGCCCAGCCCGCGCGCCGGCGACGCACCGCCTGCCCTTTCTCCTCTGGACCAGCTCGCTCTCCAGGGTCGCCTGCTGGCCAAGCGCTTTGAGCAGGCCGACAAGAGCGGACGTCGCCTCAGCAGACTGGCGCCGCTCACCATCCAGAATGAGTTCGGCAACCGCTCTGGCTATTTCTCATCGCTGTCGTCAACCGCCGGCTCGCCCAATGAAGACCTCGGCCCCATCTCAGCAGGTGGTGGTGTTGCACCGCCTGCCGGTGCCGACTTGTCGCCTCGCCAGCACGTGTCAGATAAGCACCGATCGTACTATCCCCAGATCAGCAACGAGGATTCAGACTATGTCCCCGCGCTGCCCGCCCGCAGTCCCCTTCGCACCATTGGAGAGGCCAGCCCGGCCCAGGGTTATTTCGACATTCCAAGAACACACTCACCCGATGCCGTGGATATCGGTGTCCGAGAAGCTACACCTATCAGCCCCATGGGCCAAACACCAACTTCACAACTTTTCCTCAGCCCACAGAGGAAACCGTCTTCCGACTCGATGCCTCGCTCGCACCCGCGCTCCAATCTGCTTCCACCCAGGAAAGCCAGCAACCATTCTCAACGCTCCCCGCGACTGTCTCCAAGCCTTAGGTCTGTCCACGACAGCTCAGACGAGGTTGACGATATGCCGCTGAGTGGCTCCTACGATTCTATAGGACGCAACCGAGCCCTGTCTCCAAGCTCTAGCCTCTCTCGCGCACAGTCCCCCTTCACTACCACCATGCCGCGCTCCCCTTCTGCGGCTTCGGATCACTCGTTGAACGGTCTTCCTCGACCAGCTTTCAACTTCTCGAGGCCCATCAGTCGGCAGAGCACGCGGCCATCGATCGATTGCGTTAGGCCCTCAATGGATAGCATCAGGCCTTCGCTCGACATGCCGTCACGACAGCCTTCCGACGACAGTGTCTTCATGAGGCCTTCTTGTGACAGCAACCTTAAGCGTCAAGACTCGAACACTGACTATGCCAATGACACAATACACACCCCTATCAGCATGGTCAGCGAGGACTTCCGTCGATCAGGCGACTATTCGAACAATCCGGCACCCTCCTACCTCTATAGTACATTCGATCTGCCTCGTGGCAGGAAAGTTGATCGTAAATCAATCGGCATTGATGACTTTTTTAAGAGGGAGATCACTTGGGACCAGTCCAAAGGACAAGGAAGACCACCTTCTCCTGAGTCACCACCTCGTTCTTTTGATAAGAATCGATCACCCCAAGCTCCGTCGCTCACCTCGAGCAATGACACAATCCGTGCGACCACCGCCGGTACTGCAGAGGTCACTGCCCAGCAACATTGCGACATAGGCGTGGAGCTGCACGAGAAGGGCGAACTACTGAAGTCCACATATCATCTGCGTCTGGCAGCTCGAGGTGGACTTCCGGAAGCTATGCTCTGGTACGGCCTTGCTTGCCGTCACGGATGGGGCATGCGTGAAAACAAGGCAGAAGCCCTCCAATGGCTGCGCCGAGCCGTCGACTCCGGACACCTTGAGATTGCCGACGATGAGCAGGGACAGTCCACCGATATCGCGAAGAAGAAGCAACACCGTGCGCAGTACGCAGTCGCCATCTATGAGCTTGGAAAATGCTACATGAATGGCTGGGGTGCCAAGTTGGATAAGACCCTTGCTCTTCGCTGCTACGAGATCGCCGGAAATTGGGGTGATCCTGATGCTCTGGTAGAAGCAGGCTATTGCTACGCGCAAGGCGTTGGCTGCAAGAAGGACATGAAGAAGGCTGCAAAGTTCTACCGCGCAGCTGAGGCCAAAGGAGTGAGCATGGTTGGTAACAGTTGGTGAGCAATTTTCAACATGAATACAATTCGCACATGACTAACAAGATATTAGGATCTATAAGGACAAGTACAACGACGACAACGCCAGTACCTCTGACTCACGCTCCGTTCGCTCCGGACGTTCAACAAAGAAGGATAACTCTGATAAGAAATCCCGCGACAAGAGCCGCACACGTACCATGTTCGGACGCAAGAAGAGCCACACGGCATCTTCGACTTGAGCTTTGCTCAGCCCCTTGTATATGAGACCCACGACTTGGCTTTTACATATCTGGCGACGGCGTCCTCGGATCATCGGTTGCCTATTCGTTTTGCATATACCTCTAGGGTTACGGATAGGCTCAGCCGTTCTGTGACCTAAACCGCCTGTTGCTATTTTCTTTGTTTGCTTTTACAGCCTGTTTTTACTTTCGTTTGTACTTCTTCGTTTTGATACCTGCCCGGTGCATGGCACTGCTTCGCTTCTTGGGCCAAAATTTGCTTTCATTTCTGGACACACCGACACATCGACACAATCTCTCTTCCGCTTCTTGGCACCTTTGTTACTTTACATTTCCTATGTTCATAAGGACTTGCTCCAACGGCTTGCTACCACATATCTTGAGCGTTGACGACGAGCTGGTTACCTTTCCACTTCTAATCTAATACCAACATGCCACGTGTTGGCTAGAGCGCGCGGACTGCACGAAGCATTTGTGCTGACTTGTTGGTTTAATCTTGCTGCATAGAGCATATTTGGAGGATGTTTCTTCTCATTAGATGGCCGTGATGCTGGAACGCTCACGGCACTTTTGTGTACGAAAGACGGCGAAAGCTAGTATCAAATGACATTCGAGTACCTCCATATTCTCAGCCGAACGCGGCGACTCCGTCCATACTTGGCTGCCTCACCTACATACGGGCGTCTTTGTCTGTGTGATCTGTTTAATGTATTCTAAGATGCTGAGCTGCCAGTATACTAAGGTACCATAGGTGCATAGATACCCTGTTTGTTGACTGGGATCACGTGCTAGTTATGCGCTAGTTTAAGATCGACATCTCTACGAGTGCAGAAGCAGGCAAATACCGGTTCTCTCAAGCGTAATCTCCCTCCCGGCATCGATCCACGAAGAAAGCGCAACGTTGGATGCAGCGTGCCACCGGCGATAAATCAGACTTAGGTCCGGATTTCGCGGGGAAGGGTCGTCAGAAAGATACCTCGGCATGAACGACGTCGAGCGAAGCTGGGAATCGCTTCAGCAATGCTTTATCTACTTGGTTACCTACGATAGCTGCATCTTTTGTTCTCTCAATTAACGCTCAATTCATCGGCTCACTGTATCCAAAGCGAGACCGAGCTTCCAGGATCCAACATGGCGTCTCCAAAGGAGTTCCACGGCTGGCTGGGTCGCGACAACAAAGCAGCCGAGGGCAACATGACCTGGTCCTCTTTCGAGCCCAAGCCATTCAATGCCATCGACGTCGACATCAAGATCTCGCATTGCGGCATCTGTGGGTCCGATATTCACACCCTTCGCTCTGGGTGGAAGAGCACTCGATACCCCGTCTGCGTGGGCCACGAGATTGTGGGACATGTAGTCCGCGTTGGCGATCAAGTAAAGCACCTCAAAGCGGGAGACCGAGTGGGAGTGGGTGCTCAAGCATTCGCTTGCTTGGAGTGCGAGGATTGCAAGGCTGGGCTTGAACAGCACTGTAGCAGGATGGTGGGCACGTACAATGGGAAGTACCCTGATGGGAGCCTCAGCATGGGCGGCTATGCGGACTATGCGCGCGTTCCGGCGCACTTCACGATCAAGATTCCGGGTGAGCTGAAGAGCGAGGATGCTGCGCCGATGATGTGCGGTGGCGTCACGGTGTACTCACCACTGAAGAAGAACGGCGCAGGGCCAGGCAAGAGAGTGGGGATTGTCGGGCTGGGAGGGCTTGGTCACTTTGGCGTCTTGTTTGCAAAGGCTTTGGGCTGCGAGAAGGTGGTTGTCATCTCAAGGCGAAGGAACAAGGAGAAGGATGCGAGGGAGATGGGCGCAGATGATTTCATCGCCACAGCCGAGGATGAGAAGTGGGCTCGCAAGCACGCGCAGTCCCTAGACCTCATCATTTCGACTGTCAGCTCGCCGGATATGCCACTGGAGTCCTATCTTCGGTTGTTGAGGACGAACGGCACCTTCATCCAGGTCGGTGCGCCAGAAGACAAGCTACCAAGGATTGGTGCCTACAGCCTGATCCAGAAGGGTGTCAAGGTTGGAGGAAGCAACATAGGCAGCCCAAAAGAGATTGAAGAGATGCTTAGGTTTGCTGCTGAGAAAGGCGTCAAGCCGTGGGTCGAGCAGCGCAGCATGAAAGACGCGAACCAGAGCGTGGTCGACATGGAGGATGGAAAGGCTCGATACAGATATGTGCTGGTCAACGCGGACCAAGAAGATCGTGCAAAACTGTAGAGTAGCAGCCAATATGTACGAATGTACGAAATGTTGTTCGAATGCCTAGCAATCTTGTACATGCACTGCCACAGTCGTATAGCGTATAGCGCGAGACACCACCAGAACGTCAATCAATTTCTCTTCTCTCGCTTCTAGATGACCTGCACCACTATGACTATGGCGTCAACGGTTCCTCGACCAATGCCAGCCATTCCGGCAAGACGTAAGACGCACTCCAAGTCCAAAAACGGGTGTTATTTATGCAAGAAGAGACATACAAAGGCAAGTTCAGCATATATGCCCAGGTGTTTTAAGAAGCTAGCCAATCAACAGCCTGTCCTATGCAGTCCCGTAATTGTCCGACATCACACAACGACTTTTATACTATCATACTCTCAATACGCTCTGCGTAGTGTTCTTCGTTACATAGACTGACGACTAACCTAGTGCGACGAGGAGCACCCGCGATGCGGAAACTGTATTCGACTTAATGCCAGGTGCGAGTGGCCCCAGCCACGACCCAGTGCTCGACGGACAACACCCCAGTCTGCCAGCCTCGAGCCTAGAGATGTCACTCGAGAAAGCTCATACACTGAAAGCCATCTGCCCACGCCAGCTACAGGGGCGCATCGTGTTTTCACCCTCGAGGATATGCAGCTACTACATCACTGGACAACGAGAATGGTCTTGTTCCATGACCCTACTAACGACGAGGACAGGTGGATTTGGAGCGAAGGCGTGGTCGACATTGCTCTCAAACACACCTTCCTTCTCCACGGGCTCCTCGCTCTCTCGGCGCTGCACAAAACCGTAGTCGACTCGTCAGTTGATCGTGCCGACCTGCTTGCGCAAGCCGACGCGCACATGTCTGCAGCCCTCGCCACGTACCTACGACTGCTCGAGGAGGCGGCTCTGGAGACCCTGGTGCCGTGCTTTGTGATGTCGTCTCTCTGTCTTTCGTACAACCTCGCCACTGCTCAGGTGGAAGAGCCCGAAGACCCTCTCGGCGCTATCTTGCACTGCTTCCATCTGCTTCGCGGAGTCAAGGTCGTCATAGGCCAGCACTGGGAGCAACTCCAGCAGAACCACATCATGCACAAGCTTCTTGGACCCGTGCGCTCCCTCGATGGAATTGTACTGCCCGAAGACACCAAATGCCTTCCTCTTCTCGCACTGAAACCGCTTGCGGAGCAGCTGAGCACCCCGCAGAAGGAGATCTGCTTGGAGGCTATTGACGATCTCCACAAGATATTTGTCAAAACGACGATTTGTTCTTCGGCCCAGCAAGAGAACAGTGTGATCATGACCTGGTGAGTTGCTCGTTGCCATGACCCGCAGCAGTCTTGGACGCCACTGATCTATCGGACGCAGGCCAGCAGTGATCCAAACCGAGTTCATCGACCTCTGCCATACCGGACATCACGTCGGCGCACTCATCGTCGTCTACTGGGCCGTACTGCTGATCCGCCACAGGCCCACCTGGTGGCTCGACGGTTGGCTTCCCAGGCTGATCCGCGCCTGTGAAGAGCTGTTCGCAGAGGCACCTGAACTGAAGACTTGGCTGGAATGGCCCATTGAGATCTCAAACCAGGGTTCCGAGCCGCCGGCGACGCTGTGCTCGACTCAAACTTCGCCGATGATGCAGACTCCTGCCGAGAGCATGGGCATATCGCCCTCTGCCGTTGCTGATGTCCTCACAACATTCTACGACCAAAGCTGAGTATCTTTCTTCATGCTGACCGGGCAAGAAACGTGATTGCAACGACTTGGCCCTTCTCATCGAGACTAAAGCCTCGAAACTTGGCGCTAGGAGACGGACGAACGCTCCTTCACAGTGTGAAGATAAGATCAAGCGTCACCCAACACCTCCGCTCCTACAAACCCGGCATATCATTCCAGAAGCCACGCGCACGCCGACCTCCGATGCGATGCTTATCCCGCTCGCGTGCTCTCCTGCCTAACTCGGCACTAGCGCGCCTTCAGGCGTGCGGCTCGCATGCGGCTTGTTCACCTCCATGTTATCAGCGTCGAATCACATGGACCACGGAGCGCAGCTGAAAGCTTCCCCGCAATATTGCCGCGATATCGGGTCCAGGAACCCGGTTGTTCCTGCAGCGATTATCAAGGGCTATCGTCATGGTGCTCATTAGACCGAGATGCAAACCTTGACGAGCGTATAAAGAGCAGAAGCATGGTATTGTTGAAACGTCAGGACAGCTTCACTTGAGATTGACTGGTCAGGCCTGCAGCAATTGAACCGTCGACTCCTTTCTGCACAGATACCTAGCCAACATGCGTGTCTCGCTGCTCGCTGCAGCCCTGGGCCTCGCGTGCTCCTGCGATGCGCTGAAGATCCTCATGGGCAACGACGACGGGTTCGGCAGCGGCAACCTGCGCGAGCTGTACAAGCTGCTCAAAGCCGGCGGTCACGAAGGCAAGCCGCGTACTTCCCTACGACCCAGTTCCTAACACTAACATAACGCAGTCCTCGTCGTCGCCCCAGCGCAGCAACAATCCGGCAAGGGCGGCACCGTAATCTGGTCCGAAACCGCAAACCTCACCGTCCCCTCGCAGTACGGCATTGTGCCTGCTGGCAGCCCGTCTGTCGGCCGCGACCCGGCAGACGAGAACATCTGGTACTACGACGGCACGCCCGCGGCCTGCAGTTTCGTCGCGCTCGACTACGTGCTCCCGCGCTACTACCCCGACTGGCACCAGACGGCCGACCTTTTCCTCGGCGGGCCCAACTACGGGACCAACCTGGGCGCGTTCGTCATGGGACTCAGCGGCACCGTGGGCGCCACGTTCGCTGCTGTGTCGAGGAGTATTCCCGGTATTGCGCTGAGTGCGTCCAACTCGGCTGTGCCGTATTTCAACGTGACTGGCGCTGCGCACCCCGCTGCGCTGGCTGCGAACGTTGCGTATGAGGTTGTTCATGCCTTTATTGAGAAGTCTCCCAAGGGCCAGCCTGTGCTGCCTCTCGGCTACGGCGTGAACGTCAACATCCCCGCGCTGGTGAACGGCACCATGCCTCCAGTTGTTAAGACCAGGTTGACCGGCAACGCAAACACGGACGTGGCAGTCTTCAACGAGACTACCGGCCTGTTCGACTGGGAGAATATCGACCCCGTGGCCGCGGGTATCAACGCGGCGTACAACGGTGATGCCAGCCTGCCCGGCGAGACGTATGTTGTGGCCGGTGGCGGTGTGAGTGTGAGCGTGTTCACCATGGACTTTGATGCGCCGGAGAACACGTACACGGAGTTGGTGTTTGCCAAGGCGGAGGGGCTATTCGCGAAGAAGAGCGCGGGGACGTCGTACAGCAAGCGGATGGTGGAGGAGCGCATGAGGAAGCGCGGGGCGATGCTGAGTGGGAGGGATGTATTGTAGATGACTGATACAGGCATGTCCTGTATGCAAAGAAAGTCCAGATTCCTCACGCTCGCTGCCTTTTGCTCCTTCGTGTTGCTCTCTCGCTGACCTGGACAAGTTGGTGTTGGTTCTCATCCGGCTCCGGCTCCGTCTTGACGCGCTTGCGCTTGGTTATCTCTTGCTTGATGAAGGTCTCGACCACAACATCATCACCTTCTGTCTTGATCTCGACCTCCTCCTCCTCCTCTTTGACTTCTGTCTTGGCGACAGTTCGTTCGGCAAAGGCCTTCAGATCCGCCGTGAAAAGCACCGAATGCGCCCACCCGGCCTCCTTGCCCCAGAGCTTGCGAAACAGATTGCCGATCGCCACATACGTCGCGGCGGTCAGACTGCTGTGCTTACCCTTGCCAAACCTGTAGTCGCGCTGCGCAATCTGCCACACGTGCGTATCGACAGGGACAGACTCGAGCCAGCCCAGGCCAAAGAGGCAAACGCAATCAGCGACCTTGGGACCAACGCCCTGCAGCGCCAGCAGCTCGTCGTGCGCCCTGCGGTAGCCCTCTCTCCCGCCTTGCAGCAGCTCGCCAGCGGGCGCGGGCTCGACGCCAAACTGCGGGTATTCCGGGTTGGTGAGGGCGTGGAGCCAGGGCAGGCCTCCCTTCTCCTCTGCGACGATGCGGGCCGTCTTCGCGATGTACTTTGCGCGATACCCGAAGCCTAGCTCCCTAAGGTGCTCCTCTACCCGGGGCTTGCAGAGGGCCTCCGGCGTGGGGAAGTCGTGGTACGGCGTGCCGTCCATGTGGCCGATCAGCGGTCCGTAGTGCAGACACAAGTTGTGCACCATGCCCGATATGCGGCTGATGTTGTTGTTGCTGCTGCAGATGAAGCCGATCAGCGCCTCCCACGCGTCCTGCCGCAGTATGCGTATGCCGGTGAACTTGGGGGCGCGGCGTTTGAAGTTGGCGTCTGAGGCGGCCCATTGTTCGTACAGCTGGCCGAGGTTGGGGGCGAGGTTGAAGTAGTGGTTGAGGAAGGCAAGAGTGTCGTCGTCATCGCCGGCAGCGGCGGCAGCAGCAGCAGCAGCAGCAGTGGATGGCGGAGGTGTTGGGAGGGCGGGTTTCTGTTTCTCGGGGAAGAGAGCGCGGTAGTGGAGGGCTTCGGCGTCCTGGCGCAGGGAGAGGATGCGGCCATGCATGGCACAGGTCCATGTGTCGTCTTCGGATTTCCGCCATCTAGACGAGCATGTTAGTGTCAGAGGCGATTGTGGTAGAGTGCAATGCACAATGCACAATGCACAATGTACACGTGCATGTGCAAGACGAGAGGAGAGCTACCTAAATGATTGGCCGCAGCGCAATGTGGTGTTGATGCAGAGCTCTGTCAAGCTCGTGGGCAATTTGCACCATTCAGCAGCGCGCAGGGCCATGGTAAATGTCCTTTGTCAGATTCAGATTCAGATTCAGAGTCAAATTCAGATTCAGATCCAGACTCAGATTCAAATTCAGACTCAGACTCGGATCCGGATTTCAGACTATATGCAGCCAATGCGGCGAGCGTGAAAGCGGATGCCCAGATCAGATGTGGAGAAGGCGAGGCGCGAACGAGCCAAGACTGAGCTAGGGAAAGCACGCTAACACTCGTTTCTCCGTGCAGGTCGCAGCTGCAGTTTGCAACGGCAGCTGCCAGCATCACCACCCGCCCAAGCATCGCGTCTCTGTGTTTGGACCGCTGCTGCTGCTTACAAAGCCTTAACGCGCTTGTTGACCTCGGATTGCTAATTGCAGCTGTCTGACGTCTGTCCCTTGCTGTAGCCTACCACGCGCAGCCCAAGTTCTTTCCCAGACACCCGCCAACTTAACTCCAGCCGGCGCTCCCGCTGTCGACATGAACGGTGACAGCTACTCCCGAGGTAAGCTGGGTTTCAGTACACGTACTGACTGGTGTGCAGTGCCCCACAATGCAGCAGTACTAACATAAGCAGACGGCGGCCGCTCAGGTGGAGGTGGAGGTGGAGGCTCGAGGAGCTACGTGGGTGCTCCCTCGCCGCGCGACTCTGACGGCCGACTGACCAAGACGCAGGCCCCGCGAGACGACCACCGCGACCGCGAGAGGGGCGGCGAGAGGGGCGGTGATCGCCGCCGCCGCCGTTCGCGCTCTCCCCGACACAGCTCGCGCCGCGACTACGAGGTCGACACGTACTCGTCCAGCCGCGACTACCGTGAGCGTGAGCGCGAGGACACATACGCCCGCCGCGAGAGGCGCGACGACCGGGGCGCTGACCGTGGCGATCGTGCCGACCGTGGTGCCGACCGTGGCGCTGACCGTGAAGGAGGCGGCCGCCGAGACTGGGGCGATTCATACTCAAGGCGCGACCGCCCGAGAGACCGCGGCGACCGTGGCGAGCGCGGCGAACGCGATGGCGATGACCGTGGCGCAGGGCGACGCGACCGTGGCGATCGATTTGGCGGCGGCGACGACCGTGGCGGACGGGGCCGACGAGAGGGAGGAGGAGGAGGCTGGGGTGGAGGCCGAGGAGGAGGAGGCGGTGGAGGAGGAAACCAGCGCCAGAAGTCGCCCTCGCCCGTCGCGAAGCAGCGTGAGCCTACGCCAGATCTCGCGCCCTTCACCAACATCCAGAACCGCCCGCGCCGCATGACACAGTGGGACATCAAGCCCGCTGGCTACGAGAACATCACCGCCGAGCAGGCCAAGCTGTCCGGCATGTTCCCTCTGCCTGGCGCTCCTCGCGCCGCGCCCATGGACCCCTCCAAGCTGGCTGCCTTCATGAGCCCCTCCGCTGGCACTGCCTCCTCGGCCGCTCTCCAGACGGTCAACGCAAAGCAGGCCAAGCGCCTCTACGTCCACAACCTGCCCTCGGGCGCCACATCTGAGGAGATCATCGAGTTCTTCAACCTGCAGCTCAACGGCCTGAACGTCGTCTCTGGAACCGATCCATGCATCTCCGCTCAGGTCGCAGCCAGCAACGAGTACGCTCTTCTCGAGTTCAAGACCGCCGAGGACGCCACCGTTGCTCTTGCCATGAACGGCATTGCCATGCGCGACACCACCGGTGGCCCTGACCAGAGCGGTCTGTCCATTCGCAGACCCAAGGACTACATCACACCTACCCGCGACGAGAACGCATACTCGGGCGACGAAGTCTCGAGCGATGTCAAGGACAGCCCCAACAAGCTCAGCATCGTGAACATCCCCCAGTACATCGAGGAGGAGCAGGTCCGCGAGCTGGTCGGGACAATGGGCAAGCTCAATGCTTTCGTCCTTGTCAAGGACACCAGCACCGATCAGCACCGCGGCATCGCCTTCTGCGAGTACGCCGATAACGAAATCGTTGATGCTGTGATTGAGGGTCTGAACGATATTCCTCTTGGTGACGGCCACCTGAAGGTCTCTCGCGCAACTGTTGGTCTGCAGCAGACCACTGGTCTCGACGGCGGCGTCCAGGCCATCACCGGCCTGGCTGGTGCCGAGGCGTCCAAGGACCACGAGCGCAGCAAGGTCATTTGCCTGATGAACATGGTCACATCTGACGAGCTGATCAACGACGAGGAGTACATCGGTACGTACACCATCTCCAAAACAAACAATCCAACCCACTAACGCAATCGCAGAAATCAAGGAAGATATCGAGGAAGAGTGCGGCAAGTATGGTCCCATCGTACTCGTCAAGATCCCACGCCCGGCCGGAGCCCGCGTCAACAACGGCGTCGGCAAAATCTACATCAAGTACGCAGACACCGACTCCGCACAGAAGGCCATCAAGGCGCTTGCCGGTCGCCAGTTTTCGCGGAGAACCGTGGTCGCGACTGAGTTCTCCGAGGAGGGCTTCGACGTCGAGGCATGGTAGATTGGGTCGTTCCAGCGCACAGCGTTTATTTCTTATTTCAAGGGTGGATGGGGCATTTGGATGTACGGCGGCATCGATGCGCCAAGTTGAGGATTGCCGTGTACACTAATTTGATCATATGCAAAAAAAGCGGGCATGGCGGCGGCGGTGGGTGGGGGTGGGGGTGAGGGTGATGGCTGAGGCTAGGAGCCGGGACGGCTATTGCATATTTGTCCCGTAGTGAGAAATCTGGACAAGGTAGAGTATCTCTTGTCATGTTTGTTTTTCAAAATGTACGTCTGCTGTGTAGTGCTTGGCTGCGAACGTCACGCTTTTAAAGGGGCACTTTGTAACTTGTCAAACCATGGCTCACCGTCAACCCTTCATGACTACTAATAACAAGGCTGGTCCTGATGGTTGGGCACCTCAGTGGTCCACGACTAGGACAACGAACGGCCTGGAAAACCAGCACATTGTTACTTGACCAGCCTCACAGCTGCTCATTACAGCCACAACATCATCGTCATCATCATCATCAAAATCGCGGGCTCAGTAAAGAAGTATGCCCGACGTCGATTCCATCCGCAGGCAGCTGAGGAACCACCCTGGAATCAAACTGGACTTCGTCGTCTACCGGCTCACCTACTCGGACGACTCGCGGTGGACCCGCTTCATGGACCATGTCAACGCCCGCGTACGGATAGACTTGGAAAATGACGGCGATGGAGACGTCTTTGAGTACGTCAATTGGGACGTGCAAGAGGATCCTGTGCTGCAGGATGCAGACGAGGAGATGGTGCGTCAGTGAGTTGTCAAACATGTGGCCGCTGTGGGTGTGATATTGCGTACTACCGACCTAACATTTTTCAGACACTTTGCGGCCTACATTTCCCAGCATCCCGAGGTAGAATATAACTACCGGTGGGGCTATCGTTTTTGTTTCCGAGGGTGTACAGCTTGACCATCGGGTGTGGGTGGGATCACATTTGCGTTGGGGAAGACGAGATTTTCGCTGAATAGAGACATCAAAGTTCAATTATTACACTCGCTCTGGAACAGTCTATAAAAAGTCCATCTTGAGAAGAAAAAAAAATCCACAACCAGACACACATACTCCCCTTCCTACAAATTCCCCGTCACGCCCTCCTGGATCTTCTCAAGCTTCTGCACCAACTCCCCCCACACCCTCTGCTGATCCCTCCACCCCTCCTGACTCAGGACGTACTCGCTCGGCTTCTCCACCACACAATCGCTGACATACTGGCCGTGGCTCTCCGGCCCCAGGCTAGCCGCGTGCACCAGGTTCCTGCTCCCCAGCTCGGTACTCCGCGCGAGGAAGAACTTCATGATGGCGAGCCCCCACCCGGCCTCGCGCGAGAGCTCGCTGTGGCACAAGCCCGGGTTGACGCAGTTGATCGTGACGGGGATCTGCGGCGCGCTCTTCTGCTCCGCCATGGCGCGGACGGCGAGGACTTCGAGCAGCTTGGACACCATGTAGCGGTCGTCGATGGCGCCCGTGTGCTCGTTGCTGCTCAGCGTCTCGAAGATCTTGCCCTCGGGCGCCTTGCGCTCCTCGAACTTGGCCCAGGCGTGGACTTCGGACGCAGTGATGGTGAGGTTGGGGCGGGTGTTGAATTTGCTGGCTGTCTCTTTGAGCTTGGGCAGGAGGGAGAGGGCGAGCAAGAAAGTAGAGGTCACGTTGACGGTGATGGTGGATTCCTCGCCCTCGGCTAGCTCCCATTTCCCGCGAGCGACGCCGGCGTTGAGAAGGGCCACGTCCAGGCGGGGGAGTTCCTTGGAGGCGCGCGCGGAGAAGTTCAGCACGCTTTGGTACGAGGACATGTCGAGCTGCCAGACTTGGATCACGCCTTGCTTGCGCGTGCTGGACTCGATGTCGCGCTTGGCATCTTCGCCTTTTTCGATCGACCGGACGGCGAGGATGACGGTGGAGGCACCCAGGCGGGTGAAGTGGCGGGCTGCTTCTTTGCCGAGGCCGACGTTGGAGCCCGTGACGATTACTGTCTTGCCAGTGTAGTCGTACGTTGGCGACGGGAGCGAGGCGAAAAGTTGCGAGTAGATGAAACCCATGGCGATGTTTTGTTGTGGATGTTTAGACGGCAACTGATAGATGGACTTATGGATCGCTTGATGTGGGCGCTGAGGTGGTGAGTAGCAGTGGATTGATTGATGAGTGTTGAAATGGATTGAATTGAACAGAGAGACCGCAGAACCAAACTTCTTATACACCAACTCTCAAGTCTGTCGTTCCCTTCATCAAACCATGTCGTTCCTCGTTCGTCATTCCCGAGAGTCTGGAATTAACCCCACCTAAATCCACGCTCTAACCCACCTTCGTATCGTACAGCACTTTGCAAGCAGTCGAGCGCCACTTGCGGAAACACAGACAACCCAGCCGCAGTAAATCCGTGGGCTAGTGCTGATTCGATCGCGGGAGTTCGCGCACACGATCGCGCGTGCGTGCGTCTTCGGCCCCGGCGCATCTTTGCAACGGCGGTAAGCTGTTAACGGCGCGTAGCACCACCTTCGTTGGTCCGCTGCGGAGCCTGCAGTCGCGCGAGGTAGGGGGTAGGCGAGGGGTCCGCGGGCACCGAGAGGAAGAAGTCGTACATGGCTCAGTGTGGGTTTAACTTGTCCATGGCCGAAGGCTGTACCCACGTCATATGCCGTTTCCTGCCGCTGCGGGTTATGCTATTGTTTGGGCCTTCTCCAGACACAACCACCGAGCACAGACAAGTATCTAGAAGCAATGGAAGAGACATGTGTAACACCTCAGGTACCGCGTCCAAAGTCTCGCGCGGCCTATGAGACATGATTCCAACGCGTCGCTCTCGCCCAAGGCGCTACCCGTCCGCCTCGGCTACGAATCGACGGAACGGGTAGCGTTTGGACAGGCCCTATCCGTCTCTGCATCTTTTCAATGCCAATCCCAACTTCCATCAATCAAAACACCACATCAAATCCATATCCAAACTAGCTATGGTTGCAGGTGGAGTAGGCTTCTATGTGCATGTCTTGAGGCCCCAGTACTAATGCTTGCCAGGACAAAAATACGCCTGCCGTGGTTTCGCTGACCGCGGGCGGTATCGCAGGCGGCATTGAAGCATTCATTACAGTATGCCGAGAGAACCAACGAAAATGACGTAGATTCAGACTGACTAAGCTTGTCAGTATCCGTTTGAGTTCGCAAAAACGCGAGTGCAGCTGAGGCAGAAAAAGGGCCTGCCGACGCCCCGCAATCCTTTCCTGGTGGTGAGTAATATCTACAAGGAGGAGGGTCTGCGCGCGCTGTACAAAGGCTGCGGCGCCCTTGTCTTCGGCTCTGTGGGGAAGGATGCCGTGCGTTTCCTCTTCTTCGATCAGATCAAGGAGGCCTTTGCAGATCCGGCGACGGGCACCTTGTCGCCGGGCAACAACTTACTGGCCGGCATGGTGACGGGTGTTGTTGCGTCCATCACAGCAGTCACCCCCACAGAAAGGATTAAGACTGCGCTTATTGATGATGCGAGGACTGAGAAGAGGTTCCGCTCGGGAATCCATGCTACGAGCGTTATCTGGAAAGAGCACGGGATTCTGGGGCTGTACAGAGGGTTTGCAGGGACCACGTTGAAGCAGGCGTCCGCGACCGCTTTTCGATTGGGGACGTATAACATCCTGAAGGACTATGAGAAGAAGAAGAATATTTCGCAGAATACGGCTGTCAACTTTGCGAATGGGTCGGTTGCAGGGATTGTCACGACGCTTGCGACACAACCGTTTGATGTGATCAAGACAAGATCACAGAGCTCGCACGGTGCAAGCACTCTCGAAGCTACCAAGAGTGTTCTTCTTGACTACGGGGTTCGCGGGTTCTGGAAAGGCACGACTATGCGGTTGGGGCGGACGGTTCTGAGTGGCGGTATCTTGTTCACGAGCTACGAAGCTGCTGTCAAGATCATCTTGCCGTTGTATTCGGGGGTAAAACAAGTCAAGAATGCTGAGCTTGCATAGATTTGATTGGGGCACCGAACTTTTTGTAGATGTTCTACTTGTACATTCCGCGCAGAAATGCTCACTGATCCTGTAATGCATCTTATACCTTGCCATCAAACTCATCAATCACGCTGACTGGTTTGACGAATTTACCCAGCGGCCTGTACTCAAGATGGTTCAGACCGAATGCATTCGGCCCGCCAATCTCGACTCCCTTCGGACTGGTCCATCGCTCACTCGCAGTGATGCCAATGACCAGTACAAGCAACCCGTATCTGTACTCGGGCGTCCCAATTGCCTCGCCATTCTGTGCGTCAATGACCGAGATCAGATCGGGAACAATAGCGAGCACATCCTCGTTGCGTTCTTCCCCAGTCTTGCTATCTTCTCCATCGTGCAGACGAATAGCAGCGATGTTCTCGTTCTTGAAAGGTATCTTGATCTTGCCGGAAAACCGGGCATCAGTCCCTTCGATGATGACTTCGCCATAGACATGGCCCATCCAAAGTTTGCGCTCGACGCCAACAATCTTACCCTTGAAAAGAACGCGACCTGTTTCCGGACCACCTACTGCATCGATAATGGACTCGGCAACGCTGTCGATCCTGTTCTCCTTCCTTGCTCGTGCAACTTCCCGGCCTATGCGCCATGACAGCGAGATGGTGTGTTCCACGGCCCATCGTTTCGTTTCTTCGCCCGTAACGGGAGCATCTGCCGTACCGACGGCGCTACCCATCTGGGTTAGAGCCGCTCTAATGACTTGTTCGACTTTCAGATCACTCTTCGCTGTAGGCATGTAAAGCGTATTGCCATTGCCATCAGCAACACAGACTGGAGCGAAGACAATCTTCCGCTCGCCAAAAACGACAGGTGTGGTCTGCCATTTTGTGGGATATGCGCGGCCCATCCAATCCCCGTCAACGCACGGCACGTTCATGTTTGTCGAAGCGCCTATGACGAGACCTTGGAGGCCATTCGAGCCTCCGATCTCGAGAGGGATGATGTGGGTTGCGCGACCTCCTTTGAACAGTTCGTAGAGACCGTTTTGTGCATCCATGATCTCGTCGGCGGATAGCTTTTCGATGCCTACGGTTGGACTGCCAGCAGCTCCACCGCTGCCAATGAGATCATCGTCTTTGAGGTCGTCTGGACTGACAACTCGCACAGTGCCGCCAGCTTGTAAGATTCCGCGCACCCTCAACATCGTAGAGTAAGGCGAACCGCCACCTCCGGTTCCTAAGATATAGCAACCGATAGTAATCCAGTCAAGATCCGTTTCCGAAATCCACCATTCGCGTGAAACAACCTTAGGTTTGTAGTTTTCAATGTCGACCTCCGGAGCTGCATCATCTTCAGCCGTAGTATCATCGATTGACGCCGGAGCAATTGCGTCTTGGGCATTCTCCATGTCAACCTCCCCAGCCTTCGTGACCTGGAGATTAGCGAAGTCTTGTGCGCGAGAAAAGTCGAAATCTCCAGCGGCACGAACGATGAATCGCGACTTGTGTGCCACGTACTGGAGGGGTAGCGTCTCAACTTCCACAATTTCTACTGAGTCAGCCAGCGCGCCTGCATCCACAGTTCGCTGCTTGGCCTCCTCTGAGATCTCGGCTAGTAGTTCTTTCTCGGTCTGCTTTTCTGTGGATTTGATAGTATCTACAACAGCGCTGACTCGTGCCATGGCAGCACCGATGGCGTTTGCTACGCCTGACCACTGTGGCTTGATGACATGACTTGCGCCCTTTAGGCTATCCGGTGCTACTACAGCTCCACCTCCGACAAGTAGGACAGGGAGGTCTTCTGGTGAAGTTTTCATAGTGTCAATGATTCGCTCCAGCATGATCTTCGTCTCCGCTTTGAAGTCTGCAATGTCTTCATCCAGCAGCTTGCCTCTCACCTTGTCCGGATCTCCGATCGATATCTCAGACGAGGCAGCCACCGTGTAGTCGGTAGCGGTAGAAACATCCCCACCAAACACAAGTGCTTTTTCGGGCAAGCGATATCCTACAGATTCGGGCCCAACCTGCAGTTTGTCGCCGACTCGTCTGACCAGACTCCCGCCACCAAGACCTATGCTCTTGACGTCGGGATACGAGAAGTTCATCCTGACGCCTGAGAGCTCGGAGTATGCTGCTTGTTGACGTGGGAACCCATTGGCGAGGAGCAGACCAACGTCCGTTGTTGTTCCGCCTACATCGACTACCATCATGGCCTCGCTGTTTTCTTGGCTTCCTACAAGGAACGCAGCGCCGCGCATACTATTTGTCGGGCCTGACGAGAAGGTCCGAATTGGGAGCCGACTTGCCGCTTCGCCACTAAGGATCGTGCCATCGTTTTGTGTAACAAACACTGGGCAATCAAGTCCGAGTTTCTGCATTGGAGATTGGAAGGACGCGATTGTCTTGCGCGCGAAGGACAGTATTGAAGCGTTGAGTATCGCAGCATTTTCTCGCTCTAGAAACCCGAGGTTTGCAACAGTCTTGCTGAGTACGATATCGACTTCGTCACCAAGTTCTCGCTTGATTATTTCTGCAGCTCGTTGTTCTTGTTCTTCGACGGTGTCGATAGGGCTGAAGACCCCATTGACCACGACACTCTTGATACCCTTCTCTTTAATGACTTTACACTGCTCGACGATCTCCTGCTCGTCAATATCTGAGATCAAGTCGCCATCAATCTCAAGGCCACCTTGGACAAGAGCGTAGTGTGCCAAAATTATCTTCCTGAGTGAAGCTGGCCAGTCAACGCATGGAGGTGCATGCTTGCTGAACGATCCAGACAAACGTAACACTGCAACTGGCGAAAGCCGAGTAGAGTCGCGTGTCACCACTGCATTCACAAAATGCGTTGTTCCAATGGTGACACTAGCTACAGACTTTGGCTCCACAGATGCAGATTTGAACATGGTAAGTATAGCGTCGGCAATTCCATGGCTGGGATCCGCCGTTGTCGGCGCCTTGTGCCTGGAAAATGATTTGGTCAGGACACAGCTTTATTTGAGGAAGAGATGTGAACGACACTGCCACGTGCTCGGTGTGTTAAACTTGACGACAGTAATTTTACTTACCAAGCTATAATACCTTTGTCGCTCTCATCTGATCTTGTCGGATCTATGATGACTCCATCGGTGTTGGTACTGTGATGGATGTTAGTCTGGGTACCTTTTCGGTCGATGTTAGACATACCCCCCAACATCAACGCCAATGCGCAGGTTTCTGGCTACCCTCATAGCTTTAGGATTTCAGTGTACTGGTTTGTGTGGTCTTAAAGGCCAAACAGAACACGAGGGCGCGGGGGAAGCCTCAAAGACGGGCTGAGTGATCAAAATCAGATAAGATTGTGGGGCCTTTCGGATCCGAATTTCGGGAGCCGGATGACAGCCTTCACTCTTTCCGCTCTTCTGCCGGTCGTACCAATCAAAAAGCCTCATGCAAAAAGTCCCCTGAGACTGGATTACATCATCCGCTTAATTGCTTTTGTTTAACTTCCTTCTTTGTTGTACCGTCGATCGTGTGATGCCACCCCTGAGCTTGATAAGCTGCCAATACCCCTCACGGATGGCTGCTTATCCCGCCTATCACGGCATGCGCGATTCTGGGAAACAACTCCGAACGTCCAAAATGGAAGTTGCCTTCAAAGAAAAGTTGACAGAGTACCTCCAACATCCAACACTCATCTGAATGGCAATCTGAGACTGGACTTGACGACTATTCCATCTGCTCTCACCAGCATCAATTTTTGCAAATTAGCCTCCCAGCATGCCTATAAAGCGAAGACTGGTATCGCTCGATCAGTATGTGCAACTGAAAGGCGATGAGAGGCGACACGAGCAGACCGATGCGTGGAGCAATCGCGATCTGATACCTCTACCGCCAGATCGACGAACCTGGTACACTGAATCGTTTCCTACTTCCAATGCTGGCTCTAATGATTTCCTAGGGGTTGGGTCAATTTCTTTGGATTCTGGGCAATCGCAAGCTTAAATGTCGCAAATTGGCAAACTCCAAGCAGCTACTTGAGTACGAATTGACGGTTAGCAGAGCACAGCACACACTGACACATGTCTTAGCGCTCGGGCTGTCTGTCCCTCAGGCGATGCTCGTTGTCGTCGTCAGCAGGTTGCTCGTCGTTCTTTTCTCGGTTCTCATCGCATGGATCGGCCTGAAGTGGCATATCGGATTCACAGTGCAGAATCGCTATTCCTGGGGCATGAGGGGTAGCTTCATTCCGCTCTCTCAGAGGATCATGCTCAACTTCATATGGAATGCTGTACAATGTAGGTCGAACTCGTACGTGCAATACGGCATTTCTAAGAACACACAGGCTGGAATGGAGGCCGTCTGATCGCGGTCTGTCTAACGGCCATCTGGCCTTCGTTCGCACGTATGCCGAACACATTCGGCCCAAGCATGCCCGCCACCACTGACCAGTTCGTTGGTTTCGTGGTGTTCTGGTTTCTATCAACGCCGTTCCTTTGGCTTCGTCCTGAGAAGTTCAAGATTCCGTTCCAAATCGTATGTACTTGGTGTGGCGTCGGCATGCTCGCCTGGATGATCTGGGCCCTCTCTGTCGCGAAAGGGGTTGGTCCGTTGTGGAGTTCTGGCCAGAGCATACCCGCTGGCTCTCGCTTCAACTCATCCTGGCTGATTATGGCTGGCATCAACCAAGGCATTGGAGGGCTCGCAGCCGGAATCACGAACGGTTCAGATTTCTCGAGGTATGCGAGTGCTCGTAGGCACTATATATACAGCACCATCACCAGCTGCTTCATAACCGGCATTCTTGTGTCTTTTGTCGGCCTCGTCACGGCATCTGCGGCACAGAAGATATACGGTGAAGTGTATTGGAACCCTCCAGATCTACTTATGGTCATGATGGATAACGGTAACGGAAGCTCCAAGGCGCGTGCTGGTGTCTTCTTTTTGGCTGCAGGATTTGCCTTTACTGCAATGTTCGAAAATATCTGCGGTAACGTCATCGCTGGAGGTATTGACCTAGCTGGACTGTTTCCGCGATATATCGATATTCGCCGTGGCGCAATCATCACCTTTGTCGCTGCATGGATCGTGCAGCCATGGCAGTTGATCAATCGCGCTACGACCTTCATTGCCGTATTATCATCCTTCTCGGTATTCCTGGCTCCTATCATAGGCATCATGGCTACAGATTACTATCTGCTGCGCAAGAGAAGGATCAGGCTCACACACCTGTACCGGACCATCGATTCCTGCTACTACTTCTGGAGAGGATTCAACTGGCGGGCGATACCCGCATGGATATGCGGGTGGGCCCCCACTATCGGAGGACTAGTCGTTACAGTTCGAGGCGATGTCTCTCCACCAAGGGCATTGGTGCAACTGTACTACATGGCATTCTTGGTGGGCTTCTTCATCAGCGCTGCGGTATTCTATGGGCTCAACGTCATTTTCCCAGTTGCCGACATGGATCAAATGGATGCAGTTGATGTCTACGGAACATTCACCCCAACCGAGGCTCATCGCATTGGAGTTGCACCCCTTGAAGAGAACCCTTCTATATTAGGTATTACCTCAGATCTCCGGGAAGAGAAAGCTATGGATGAGAAGGGAGTTTGAAAGGGATTTCGAGATTATATAGATGCTGCACCCGCCAAGCCGAATGATATCCGACACACCCGTGTACCTAGCGGGTAGCACAGGTAGATCTGCAGATTATGCTTTCCATGACTCTCAGGTCGAGCGTGCGATGCACAGCTTTCAGTTGATCGCAAATTTTACACAGTAAACACACTGATGACGTGACTCGGCATACCTGCAGTGCTCTTATCTCTTGGCTTCCCTTGTCCTACTATCCAGATGGTTGGCATGCTTGGTTCAGAGCTGAGCGAAATTTGACGGCTTCCACATGTTTGACGCAGGTATAGACAAACACAAGCTCGACTTGGGCTCTTCCGGCTTTGAGGATTCGGTTGATCACGGCCAATGTAGATATTCTCGCGATCAAAGTTGATCAATGGTCCGGGTCACGCCCCCGAATGCCTCTAGGATCGCAAGCGCCGCCACCTGCTGTCTGCGCGATGCTGGTTGTGCTGGGGTTGTTTATGCCCAGCAAGGTCCGCCCAAAACCCAAAGATCTTCCACCAAAGATACCCCCAATTTCATACCCACTCTTAGCGTAGGGTGCGAGTCGAAGATCGAGTTCGTCGAGAGTTAATTCACCAACGTTGTACAAGTGGGGCCTGACGTGCACGCCCAGCCTGAGCCACTTCCGCCTCGTCACCTAGGGCTGATCTTCCACCGCCGCGTTCCGCTGAGCCTCATCTCTGTACTTTTGTCTTGGCTTTGCGTATCGCAATGAAAGTGCAACTGCAGCTACATCAAACAGTGGACCTTCCTTCGAGCATCGATCTCCCAGCCTCGTTGTCAATGGCGGCCCGACTATAGCGCACGGCGCAAGGCTGACTGGTTAGTCGAGCGACCAAGGGCACCGCCCACGCCCAGACATCGCACGTCTTGTTGTGATAGGGGTTCCGATAAAGTTGGGCGACATGTCGCAATCTCTTGAGAGCGACGCGTAATGATCAGCGCTTCTGCGATCAACGACATGCTCCTTGAGCCTCCACCGAGTGGATTTTGTATTGCAGCACAACAACTGGGCGCGAATCGCAACTGCCTCACAGGGCATCTTGTGCAACACACACGTCGATGGACCTGCCCATCGAGGTCAAGATAGGCTTTCAGCCTAAGGCTTGGGCTTGGCTGTACAAAGTCAAACGCCAGGAGCGGGTCTTGACTCTTGTTGAGACAGCGTCCTTATCGCTCACGGGCGTCTTGGGGGCGCTCTGTTGCACCCAAGACGCAACTGGCGACCGTTTCTGTGCTATGTTATCATAGTAACAGGGCTACCTGGTACGCGGCTGTGGCTTCCACGTCGCGAGGTGGGTGGGGCCGCGTTCTTGGATGCGTTTTGACGATGCTTGGCATCAAAGCCGACACATTTGGATCCGCTTTTGGCGTTTCGTCGCCCGTTTCACACCCTTCGACGGACCGCATCCAGTTGCCCGCCACCTGTGTGCACTTCCGCACGTATTGCATCCTTGGGCTACGATTCGAAATCGGAAAATATCGGCCTTCAGCAGCCTATGATCGTCTAGTAAAATTCGCCGGGGCCAGGCCTAGCCAGAAGACGCAGAAGGGGATGCCCCTGTTCTGCGGCATCCCGCGGAGGATTTCATCGAGGACGTGAACTCCTCATTTCCCTACTCTGCTTCCATTGTGTGTCGGCTTCTACATCACCCCGGAGTGAAGCCTGTCACAGCGGAACCATCGCCAAACCGAACTCGAGTGAATTGCGTCTAGATTAACGGCGTCACGCCTGCAAGAAGGGCTTGGAAACAAATACATGTATATATGCACAATGGCATTGTATCCCGTCTTGTGCACAAGCAATAACAAGTGTCGCAGATCCCGCGCGCTCAGAAGCATTCTTATTGCAGCAGTCAAGAGGTCTTACTTGTCCAAACACCTTGGCGGAGCGGACACTGCCAAGATATCTGTTTCCGTTTACGGATTGGGATGAAGCGAAGACGACCTCAGGTTGCTATAAAAATGCACGTGCATTGGCCGTGTCGCAGAGCTTATCCGGCGCTTTGATGTGGGTACCAGGAGCAAGTACGCAACACAACACCGCAGCCAAGGCTGTCAAGGTCCCAATCCACCCCTACGCCGCTTCTCAGAGTCACTTTGCTAGCCGCCAGTTATGTCTAGTGCCAATCGTGGTACACGGTTCGAAACGACATTGGGTTGGGGAACGCCCACCCCCCCATGCTGATCTTGCTCTCCACTTGTTATTACTTCGCCTCCTGCACTTCGTGTCCATCTCCTTTCTAACGGCCCGGCGCTGGACTAATTGTTGTCACTTTATTTTCTGCATGTTATATTTCTTCGCTTTATTTACAGGCGTCACCTTTCGTTAAATCCCTCGGTGCAGGTCACCTCTCTCACAAAATCGAAAAAATGGACTCCAGATTCCAGCCAGAGGGTTTGACCTTCGACAACAAGGACAGGAGCTTCAGCCCTAACTTTGACAACAATGGGCCTAGCTATTCTCGCCCACAGTCTGACCCAAGACCTAATCTGTATCCTGCACAGATCGGCCTTCCATCCTCAGTCCGACCGATTTCTCCTCCTCAGCCTGTACAATATGCTCCCCAGACATACTACTCCAACCAGAACCCTCAACCTGATAATCGCAACCTGCCTATGAACGTTCAGCAGCCCATGAACATGCAGCAAGAAAATCAGTACCCGGTTCAGTCTCAACAGACCACTCGAACCAACACCTGGGTACAGACACCTCCGGGTCCTTACCCTACAGGCGAGGCCTACTTCACAGGACCTGTAGATGCAAACGGGTATCCCATCGACTCCAAGAGGAAGGAGGCCGAGAACCCATTCAACGACCCCCCGCCACCTCCATCGATGCCACTGCCAACACCCCCGGCTTCCATCGACATAGAGAAGCAGAAGCATGATGACCACGGTCACGGGAACGGATGGGACTACCACTCGAAGATACCCCACAAGAAGGACCCAAACCAGCCGTACATGCCATTTGGAGAACGAATTCGCCATTTCACATGGGCCAACTACACCCTGACCATGGCTACGGGTGGTCTCGCAACACTGATCGCCGTTCAGCCTCATGCTTTCCCAGGCTTGATCACTATCGGTGCTGTCTTCTACGTCTTGAACCTCATCTTGTTCACAATCATTTCTGGAACCATGATTCTTCGATTCACTAAGTTTCCGGGCACATTCAAGGCCTCCATCAGCCACGAGCGTGAGGGTCTTTTCTTGGGACCTGCCTTTCTATCCGTTGCCACCATCATCACGGGAACGCAGAAGTACGTTATTCAAGCGTACGAGATAGACCACCCAAACCGAGCCTGGGCAGTCACCAGCATGTCGGTCGCATTCTGGATTTATACCTTTGCCGCCTTCTGCCTAGCCTCCTTCCAATACTCTTTCCTCTTTTGCTCGCATACCTACAAGCTGACCAGCTGGATGCCATCCTGGCTACTTCCAATTTTCCCGGTCATGCTTGCTGGAACGATTGCTTCTACAATTGCAGCTGATCAGCCGGTGGGCGTCAGACTGCCCATCATCGTGGCAGGTATCGGATGTCAAGGTCTCGGATTCACGGTCGCCATCCTCATGTACGCTCATTACATCGGTCGCCTCATGCAAGTTGGGTACCCAGGTCGTGAGCATCGTGGTGCCATGTACATCGCCGTCGGCCCGCCCTCTTTCACCTGTCTGGCGTTGCTTGGTATGGCGAACGCTCTTCCCGACGACTTGGATATCCAAGGAGACGGGTTCTTGGATGCAAAGATGATCCGCACACTCGCAATTGTTGTTGCCTTATTTCTCTGGGTACTCGCCATGTGGTTCTTCATGATCGCTCTTATCGCTGTAAGTTTACCAGAAAGCACTTTTCTCAATTCATGACTGACGCATTACCAGGTCATCAACCAATGGGCTGAGTACTTCCACTTGGGTTGGTGGGCTATGGTATTCCCCAACAGTGGGTTTGCCATTGCTACTATCTCTATTGGCAACGCACTGCAAGATGAGACGATTTTATTCGTCGGCAACGGCCTCTCCATCGCTCTCATCGCTATGTGGTTCTACGTGCTGTTCAATCACATACAAGCCATAGTGGTCGCTGATATCTTCTACCCCCAGATGGACGAGGATAACGCAGACCACTAAAGCAAATGCACACATCGTTCAAACTGCCAACAAAGCACCATATTACCTAAAACCAGTGTGTTTTGTAACAACGAGTGTCGTTCAACACTGACGATCGGTTCTCCCTTCTCCTTTTATCCTCTCCTTCTAGCCAGCAAGCAAGCGTCACGCGGCATACACTCTTTATACCCCATACTCATGTTGTTCTACCCACCCCAGTTCTCTTATAAGTCGTCTGCTGGTCCAGCGCTTCCATTATGTACTTAGACATAGAAGCTCTCTAGCTCCCCTCGACGGCTATCACTGTAATCTCACCACTCTCTTTCCTTATATATCTGCTTTTGGCATAGCGCTGGCGTAAAAAAAAGGGGAAGGGCACTTATACCATGGGGCTTTGCATTCTGCATATAGATTGATGAGACGCTTCATGCGTCCGGACGATCAATCAATGATAGAGATCAAATTTCAATGCACTGTAGCGTTTGTTGCCCTTCCCAACTTTGCGAGAACCGTGCAAGCTTACTGTGCCGCATTATTTGCAATAACGAGGTTGTCTCCACTCAGACCGCGATGCTCATAGTTCCACTTACGCGGCTTTGGTAGCCTAGGTGTGGTACGCTACGCTAACAGTAGGGCAAGTGAACAACATGTTTCGAACCAAACGGCAGGAAGCAATCCCGGCCTGAGGCTCGCTTCCAGTCATGTTTGCTTCCGAGTACAAGAAGCCTTGATTGTCTGAAGTTTTTTGGCCAAGCAGTCTTGGTTGTCTGAAGAGGACTTGGATATACTAGGGACAGAGATCAGTGTTCCTCCGTAGCATGACTCGGTTCAAAGCAGAGAGCTCCACAAAAGTATCTGTCATCCCACAACACAGTGTCTGGGTGAAGCAGCGGGGAAGCGGGCACAATTGTCGGGCAAGTACGGAAACAGCGTCTTGGGTGCGCAGATGTAGGTTCAACAGCTGCCGCACGACTGCTTAGTCTGCTACTTGCCAGCTTGGCCCGTACCAAATATTCAAGCTGTCCTTCTTGGACAAAAGGATGCAGATCCACACAATAGCCTCTTGATGTTGCTGATGCTCTATCCAGGATGGAAAGGCAAAGAAGAATCACGTGAAAGTTTCGGATGACGTAACCAGAATTCTGCACCGCCACGCCGCGGCAACGGCCTTCACAACCGTGTCCCTGGGCGGTGGCGACACTCATCTCCTATATCAGGCAACACCTTAGTAAACCCCGGACCCTTACAACACACTCAGACCTCTCATTCAAATACCCCCAAATTTCTCAAACAACCCCAAACACTCCACAACCGCTACTATGGACGAAGATCTCCTCGCCCTCATCGTCGTCATGGGCGTCTTCGTGACCTTCCCGCTCGGCGTCGTCCTCTTCACCACAGGCTGCATCGCATACTCGCGCACCAAGAAGTGGGACAAAGAGCGCAACCTCAAGAGCGTCAACGCCGAGTCGTCGGACCCCTTAATCGACGACGAGGAAGACTTCCTCGACACGGACGACGAGGAGGAATACGCAGCCAAGAAGGCCGAGGAGGAGAACGACAAGACCCTCACCTTCAAACAGAAGTTCCGCAAGGAGTTCCGCGCCGTGTGGTCTGGGAAGGGTCGCGAGCAGATCGTCAAGGAGAGGGAGCGCGAGGAGAGGAAGAAGCTGGCTAAGGCTGTGGCTAAGGAGTTGGAGAGGAGGGAGCGCCGCCGCGCGAGGAAGGCGGAGAGGCAGGCGGGCTTCGAGGCTGCACCGCCTAGCTATAAGAACTAGATGGTGGAGTGAGCACGGCGGGTCGCGCTGAGATACAGCTGTGACTGTCGTGTGGAAGAGTTTCCCTTTGGCCAAAGACTGATATACCCCTACTGTTCTGTGTTCTTGCTATCTAGAAATCGAAATGCCATACGTTGGCCCAGCTACAAAGTGCTTCTCGGTGCCTCTTTCCCCTTCATAACCCGAACCATCGCAAGTGCCGTGTCCAGTCCTCTCTTCGTGTTCTCGAAGTAGAGGTGTGAGAACTCGCTACTCGCCTGCCCGCTAATCGTTCTTGCCTGGATGCCATGGCTGATGGTGCTGCCCTGTATCTAACGTCAGTCATCCTCTTCCATACATCATCCACGTGCAAACATACCCTCATCAAGTGGAACACCTTCGCGATCTCCCACTGATCCAGCCTCGGATCCCACTTCGTAATCTTCGCATACTCATCCACCAACTCATCCATACTCGGCATACCATTCTTCCTCTGGTTCTCGGGCAGATACACCTCGCCGCCTTGATCGTCCCTTGCCGCGCCGCCCTTTTGCGCCTGGTTCCAGTACGGGCCGCAGGCGTAGCACACATCCATCATCGGATTGCCCAGCGTGCTCAGTTCCCAATCCAAGATAGCAATGACTCTCGGCTCAGTAGGATGAAGGATGAGGTTGTCAAACTTGTAGTCGCCATGGACGATGGAGGTGCGATCTGACGGTACGTTTTTGCGGATGTAATCCACGATCTCGTCGAAGTTTGGATGGGCGCGGCCGAGCTCTTTCCCTGTCTTGATGTCTTTGACCTTGGCTTGCTGGGCTTCGATGCGCGAGAAAGTGTTGCAATGGCGTGTGTAGAAGTCTGTCTTCTTGCCAAAGTCTGAGAGGCCGATGGAGTCGGGGTCGATGGAATGTAGCCAGGCCAATGTTGAGATCATGGAAAACCAAGCTTGGCGCCGTTGGGTCGGAGGCAAACTAGACAGATTAGGGTCTGTGACAATACGTCCTTTAACAAACTCCATGACCTACTACCTCGTCAGCTGAGATGACAGTTCGGTGGTTAGTCTACTTACATAGAAGGCTGTGCCGATCAACGAAGAGTCCATGCAGAGACAGTATACTTTCGGCACTGGAAATCCTTCGATCTTTCCAAGCGCTTTCAGTACTTTATATTCTCGGTCAACTTGATGTGCCACCGGAGAGATGATGGTTCCGCTGGGCTTCTTTCGAAGGATGTATCGAGTCTGGTTTGCATCGTCTACGAAATATGTTGGATTACTTTGGCCATACCCAATTTTTGTCGATACCACTGGTAGCCTCAGATCGGGGATGTGCTGGAGCAGGTATTTGCCCAACTTGGCATCGTCAAGATCATGTCGACTTGTTTGCTTTGAATCACCCATGCCAGGTATTGACTTTCTCTCTCTTCCTTGGAAAAGGTTTGGGGCCGTTCAGAATGTCGGTAGTAATCGCAGACTTACATGCTGTTGACGTTGCTCGAGTAAGCTGCGTCGAGCGTGGTAGTTAGCCTCGGTGAAGCGTGCTCTCGAGATGATTGGTGCGGGGTCGAGCCATCAACACATGGAACTCACGTTCACGTTGGAGGCATTGAAATATGCTTATGAAAGACTGTGGATGATTGTGAAGAGATCTGATTTCATTTGTAGAAAGCTGCTTGCACTGCTATTTCAGTATCGTGCATCTACGCCTCACTCTCCAACAGCGACCCAGGCACTCAAAGGATCCGCCCAAATCTCCCAATGGCCTATCTTGCCATCTTCATCAAAATCGCTGAATCTGTGAATGAATTGCTCGTCCCAGCCTTTGCCGGTCTTCTGGCTTGAGAAATGACCCTTGCCTACCACGCTCACTACACCAGCCTCGGCATCGACACTGAAATCTTTTGCATCAGGAAATGCATCTTTACCCAATGACATGGTAAGAGTCTCGCTCAGCAGCTTGAAGTACTCTTCACAGCCATCCTTCCCTGAGAAGGTGTGCGCGAGGAAAGGAAGGCGGGAGCGTGCCCACTCCGGTCCATGCTCTGTAATCTTGGGGAGCTTGGAGAAGTACTGCGACAGGAGCTCAGAGGGTAAAGGGGGTGATATGAGCGCTATGCAGAATTCAGATGTGACCTTGCGGAGTGTGCTGTTGCGTGTTGGTGCCATTTTCAGATGGTCGAACAGTGTATCTGCAAAAAGGTACAACTGTGGCGTGTCTGCCTGGTGCAGCTTGCTCGATCCGTAGAAGAGTCGGTGGCTTAGCAAGAGCGGTGAATGAGCGTTGCGGCTCCTGGGAAGGCGCACGCCGTGACAAGCTGTCGGGTGCACCGAGGGGCGGCAGAGCGGCAGGCGTTAAGGCTAGGGCTGCAGTGTGGAGAGCTGAGTAAGAATTTAGCGTAGGAATTGCTGTGACATCGACCCAAGTGGTGAAATATGCTACCGTAAGCATACCACACGCAATCTTCGAGACGGGTCTGCGGAACACGTAAGGCTGACGTTAAACTTGCAACGCTCCTGAGGTGTTTGGTGGTACTTGGAATTACGTCGCTGTTAGCAACATTTTGATCTCTATAACATCCCAATCAAATCATTTATCCTGCCCTTGGATACGAATGGACGTCGATAAGTCTTTGCAGCTTCGGCAAATAAGGAATAATATTCGATGTTGGGAAGGCGCTAGGACCTTTAAATTACGCAGCAACTTGTTGAAAGGCGGTTCAGCATCAAGGATGTCTTGCTCTAAATGTTGTATTTGCTATGGGTATCATTCCGCCTACTGAGGGCTGTTCGGACCTTTGAGGTCTCTCGTTTTCCAATATGTCATCTAGTCAATACATCATACTCATCACACATCATACACGGGCGAAAGGACCTCCGAGTCCAGCTCTTGTCTTCCTTGCCTCCGAAAGTGCTCAGTCCATCGCCGTGAATAAACAGATCTGCCGTGCCATCTGACTGGCAAGCAAGATCTCCCTGAAGACTTGATCCATGCCTCCAGCAAAGTGAATCGTATAGCTATCGACTTTCCCGCTCCTTTTCTTTTCACCCCACACAAGCTTTGTCATCGTCTCGGAATCGTCACAACGCTTCCCTGTTCTGCTGCCAGGCTTTGCCCAATCTTTTCTGAACTCATACAGCGTCTCAGGCATCGAATCATCCTTGGAGTCGCCAGATTTCCACACAAAGCGTCGACCCCCATAAGTAAAACGTCGCGGTGACCATGGTATCTTCTGCTGACGGTCCGGGTATTCCTTCACAGACTGCGAGAAAGCATCTTTGACGTCCAAATGAATGCATCGAGACTTGTAGGCGGCATATTTACACGATGTGGAAAGGCGTTGTTTCTCGATGCCGGAGAGTAATATGTGAATGCAAGTCTTCGGATACTCAGCAACTCTGAAGAAGTCGGCAGTAGTGATCTGATTGTCACCGCGATGCATAGCTTCCAACATGTACATAGCGTATTTGTCGGAATGTTCGCGCGCTGTATATACGTAATTGCGGCCACCTGAGATACCAGTCCATTCGCGTGTACGGTGAAGATGGTATGTTACTGGGGCCTGGTATGAATCCAGCATGGAGTGATAGGGGATGTCTGGAGATGGTAGTTTGTCGTAAAGAGGTGAGTAGGGTGGAGTGACAGATATTGGCGAGGAAGATTGCCATGTGAGGAGTTTATGTATCTGGAGCTTGTCAGTCCATCCATGCGCTCTGAGATGGCTCGGCTGGGTCAACGTACGGAGGACAGCGTCTCACTCTCTTCGTCAAGGTCTCCGTTCGCGCCCCAGTGGTTTGGTGCAGGTACAAATGTGCACTCGTTCCCCCAACCGTCCAAATCACCGCTCCCGCTCTCCAGATGTGGTCTCAGCGCACGTTGTCGCTCTCTATGAATCGTAATCTGTGTCTTGATGATGCGGATCTGCTCGTCTGAATTTTCGTCTGGCGATATGCTGGCCAACGACTGTTCAATCTCGTGCTCCAGCGCTACTGCTGCGGCATCGTGCTCCATATAAGAGGTATCGTATTGCCAAGCGTGTTCCGATTCGAAGGCAGAGCTGCGAAGAATTTCCAGGCGGTCACGGGACATCACCTCGCCCCTGCCCATGTTGGGCGTGTAGTAGGTTGAATGCATACAGACGCCTGGCTACGGGTGATGAAGGAATCCAGAGTGAGTGTTCCTGGGCTGTTTTGAGGACGACGTGAATTGTCTCGGTGCTGGGACGGCCTGCAAACACAGAGGGATGTGTGAAATCATGGAGGCTTAAAGGCGAAAGGCTGAGGTTTAGTGACCACAGCCGCTGATAAACAGCTGGAAGACCCGTGATCGGGGCGCACTACAGGTTCGTGGTGCCTCCGCTGACCCCTGTCATACTGCGTTTGTCCTGCGTGACGCTGCATGACCGGGCAAGGGTCTATGGCTGTGGACATGGGAAGAGGCAGGGCTGTTCGCGAAACTAGCTGTATACAGGAATCACCAATGTAACCGAGCGTTGAGACAGTCATTTCTTGCTGCTTGCACGTCCACGCTCTCTGCAGTCTGACCGCTGGAAGGCGGCGCTCCCGCTGACCTGCACGGGTTCTTCGTGTTAGCCGCCTGCTACGAAACGGCATGCAGTCCTCCGGGACACACGCTCCATTCCGCCCTTTCTGTCGGTAAGCCGACCCAGAAGCTCACTTGTCTTACACATGCCAGCTCCGCCTGGGCTTGAGCTCGGCGACGACGACTTCCAATAAGGTGGGGTTATTGCCCTCCAACCACTGGGCGTTGTGCGCCGCAGCGCTCTTGCCTATCTTGGCTTTCTGGCGTCGCCTATTTCTCAAGAACAAAGGACGAAACGTTCGCTATCGCGATCTTGCGCAGGGACAGCCACTGGCGACGCTGACAGTACGTTGGCCGCGCTTGTCCGTCGTAGCGCATTTTTGGCTGGCAACGTTGGCATCCATCGGCTGGCCTATCGAAGACTCTCGGCCCCTCAGATTGCGATGTGTAAGATAGTGTTATTGACGAACTTCCCTTACGGGTGTAGGTATTTCGATGGGCTGGTCACCCGTCATAACGGGTGCACTAGCGGAGAGTGGGGCATGGCCAGGGTGAGCGAACCTGCGGCTCATACGGACGCGGCAGGTCACACACCTGGGGCTTGGTGGATATGCTTTGTGGCTGCAAAGAGTTGCAGTGCAAAACCTGGGGCGTTAGTTTCTCGTCTGAAGCTGCTGACGGTAGCCAATGAGGTCGCACCAATCTGACAATGCGCAAGCGATGAATGACACTCCATTCCTCCGCATGCATTTGTTGTTGTGCAACACCTGTTGCCTTGCTTTAGCTCGATCAGATACCCCGAAGAGTTTCAAGCCAAATCCATCAGCGTGTATAGCTGTAGTCTTGTGTTGCAGCAGCCAAAACAGTACCCGACTCGTGCCGATGCATGCCCTCAGCGCAGCGGATGGAATCAGGCAAACCATCTGATACAGCTACACCGTACCTGTGCCTCGCCGAACTGTACGCCAAACCATCTTTTGTGCCACCCTTCTTATCCTGTGCTAGATCGGGTGGTCGAGCCGGCAATGGATGACGCGGGGCACTTATTCTCAACCACAATCGAGCTTCTCTATCACGAAGCAGAGAGTACGGGACCATGAGACCTACCGAGAACAACAGCCGGCGAAGACATGAAGGCAATCAGGACCCTTAGGTGATGCTCTTTGGAGATCGAGGCTTCTCTAGTCCTCTAAATAGTGATGTACTACGTCATTCGTTCCCAGTAGTGACGCGTTAGCTACCTCAAGTACGAAGCTGAAGGTATTTGAACGAGGACCGATAACCTCAATCCTCCTACGATATCCTCTCCAAAGCTCCAAAGCTCCAGTAACAATGGCTCCAGGCGAGAACCTTCCAGACTTCCTCACGAACACCCCCCTGCACGAGTCCTTTGACAAAGACATTAAGGATACGCACCTCATCTACGATTATGACGCGCAAGATAGCGATGGAAATCCTGAGAAATGGCGTTATGAACTCTGGTGCTTCTCTGAAGATCGTGTAGTCTACGCCATTCACGGAGGGCCGATGGCTGGACGCATCAACTATCAGAGAGCGACATACCAATGTATAAGGCCTGGGGAGCTATGGCAGATCAACTGGCTCGAAGAGACCGGCACCGTGGTCTCCGCTGTCTACGATATCACAAACAAAAGGATCACAACCCTTATCTCGTTTTCTGAGGGCCACTGGAAGCAACCAAAGGTAGCCCACGGAGACAAAAGACACAAAGAGAACCTCGAGAAGTGGAGGAAGCTCGCCGATATTGGAAACCAAGCTAGTAGGTTCATGTTGAGTGAGCAGGCGAATATCGTCGAGTCGTTCAAAGTACGTCGTTACTTACAACTTTCGTGAACATTCTGACTGAGCTTGAAATAGGGCGCGGGAGATTTGAAGCCCATCAGCGAGAACGATCCTACATTTTGATCATGCGATCATGAGAGCCTCAACTGATGAGTCAGTTGCCATTTGCACGTCTCCGGCAGAGCCCATTCTGCCTAGCGATGCAAGGCCAGAAAACATCACGGATGTCTGCAGGGTAGATAGGCAACAGGTGCTGCGATGTGCAGCAATCTGGCTTACAGGAGATCCCCACAAGTGTACACATTTGTAGAACATACACCTAGAAAACCTAATTGGAACTAATGAAATATAAACAGTAATGCTTCTCTGCTTCCAACACAACTATTGCGCTAGTGCTCAAAGACTCTAGCTTGCCAAGATCGAGATCGTGGGTCTCATTGAACTTTTCCACTGAGCTTCCCAAGCACGACAACACCGACATGTTGCGTCTATTTTGCGCGCGTGGCCAGTCGCACTGTGAATCAGCCGATAATGCACTACCAGAGAATCGTATCTGAACTAACCACAGGGACACTGACACCCATTTGTCAGAACTGGTACGTACAATATTTATTACATCCCCAACCCACACGCTAGAAGATGAGATACATCAGACCATATCAATCTATAGGAAGAGCCGGAAAAGGTATGGCTAGCATCGACATATGCTACGCCGTCGCTGCTTATAAATCGGTCGCTGAGAAGCAAATTTTACCTCACACGTTGCAAGCATACCTCTATTGCACGCGCTGACGCTGAGATTACAGATCTTGAATACGCCGAATAACACCACACGCGCTGCCCTCTTCTTACGAGCGTGGATTATCTCGAATTGGCACTCGCATGCGTCAAAGACGTCCGAGCTACGTTTGCGACCAGGGCTTAGGCTGGCTACCAAGCTTCTCGGGAGGATTATAGTCCGGTAGAAATGGCAATACGAACATACCACAATTTCACACCTCACATTCGATCCGTGATTATTCCAATTTGCTAGCACGTCTATATCGTCTTCTGAATCTGGCGAACTATCTACGTTGTTGATATGTAGTCACACTAAGGAGTCTGGCGCGTATCTCATATCGAGGCTCGGAGCCAAGTCTGTCGTGATCGCTTGGTCGTCGAGAAATGCCATGCACATAGTGAGGTCGAAGTCGAATGCTGGGTCCAGCAATGGTGTTGACTGCTGGCCCTGCTCGAGGCCGACTGAAGTAGGTTCCCAGCCGCCGAGATCCAACAAGGGTTCACTCGATAGCGTAGAATCAGTTGGTGAGCTTACGGTCCAGGATTGTTGCGGCAGCCCGTGGATCGAGGCATGCCCAAACCCAGCAGCCGTGATTTGTGCTGCCTGTGTCAAAAAGTCGTCTTTCAGCGTCTGTTGCGAATCAAACTGGTACTTGGCCAGTTCCGAGATGTCGAATGTATCCCAGTCGAAATTGTCAGCGTTGGATGGACTAGTACTGGATCCTGAGCAGGGGCTGGGGTTACTGTGCTGCGCCGCGATTATATTCGTGTACTCCCGCGGTGTCGTGCCTGTCTTGTCTTTGAAGATTTTGTGAAAGTACCTTGGGGTCAGGCCGACTTTCTTTGCGATGTCATGCAGCTTCAACTTCTTCGCGTCACCTTTTCTCGCCGCTTCTTCGATGAAACCCATTGCCTTCGCGACAGCTTTGTCCTGTGGGTCTTCATTCTCTACATTCGGCCTACATCTCTTGCACGCCCTAAAACCCAACGCTTCTGCTTCCGCAATTGTCTTCTGGAAACTGATATTGGCTCGTCGTGCGAGTCTTGCTGGACATGTGGGTCTGCAATATATTTGCGTTGACTTGACCGAGTAGAAGAAGTGCCCATTGGCGTTAGGATCACGAGTCGCTAATGCGCGCCAACGTTGAGCCTCTGTTGTGTAGGACATGGTCGCGCAACGGATCTAGTCGCCTTATATTTAGCGATGGCTATGCGCATATGAGCGTTGCACTTACAGTGACCACTACTTCCAAAGGTGGTTGGTTGCCTCGCTGGGCACTGGCGTTGTGGGAGTGCACGACACGATGCTCAGCTGAGGGAGGACAAAGCGTGAAGCGAAGGTAACCCTCTGGATATTCTTAGCTTTGAATTGTTGATTGAACGATGGAGTCGACTCACTGCGCGCTCGTAGAAGTTGTAGCTTCCGAATGACGGAGTGGCAGTGCTCTGATTGGCCAAATTGAAAGCATCCTCAACTCTGATATGGATGTCCTACGCTCCGAGGTTACGATCCCAGCTATCCCGACTGAACCATGAACTTCAACCGGCTAGATACCTGGGTATCAAGTAATCAGAATGATCTAATCACATGATGGCGCGTCGCTTCCGTGTCTCTCGGTTCTTAATCGAGCAGGATGGCAGGCACGATGGACGGGCTTGCCGCTCCCTCGGAGATCTGGTCGACCACTTCATTGTCACACCTGCCGAGCTTTCTATGGTCCGTATCGAATATGGCAAACGAAACAGGCCGTGATTCACTACCGAGTATCGCAGCACTTCCATCTACAACGGTACGCCAGATAGGCTCTCATCAATTGGTCACTGATCCAAGCGCGGTCGTCAAAGAGCTTATTGACAATGCCCTTGATGCACGAGCAAAGAGTGTATTTGTAGACATCTCTGCAAATACCGTCGACTCAATTCAAGTCAAAGATGACGGCCACGGCATTCCCAGTGAGGACAGAGCACTTGCCTGTCGTCGCTACTGCACCAGCAAGATCAGGGACTTCCACGATCTGAAACAAGTAGGAGGCAAGTGGCTCGGCTTTCGTGGGGAAGCGCTTGCCAGTATCGCCGACATGAGTTCTACAGTATCCATCACGACCCGTGTGGAGGGTGAGCCAGTGGCAGCGAGGGTCACCTACCACCGCAACGGTGAACTGATTTCGTGGGCTTGTTGATCATTTGTTGAGGATGCATGCACCTTGCTAATTACAGTATAGGTCTCAGCGTGACTCTCATCCAGTCGGCACTACAGTCAAGATCACAGAATTGCTGGAATCAGCAAAGGTTCGGAAGGACCTGGCTCTGAAAGGTTCAGCAAAATGCTTGGCGAAGATCAAACATCTCATGCGAGCATATGCAATTGCAAGACCAACCGTCCGTTTCCGGTTGCATGTTTTGAAAGCAAAGAACAATAGGAGCGACTTCATCTACGCCCCGAAGACCAACGCCAATGTGGAAGACGCTGCTCTCAAGATCATCGGCAAAGACTGTGCCTTGCAATGCGACTGGACAGCTCTTGAATGGGAAGGCTTTGAGCTTCATGCTTTCCTTCCTAAACCCACAGCAGTCGGATCCATGGTGTCGAACTATGGCGCCTTTATCTCGGTTGACTCCAGGCCAATGTCTTCCGTCCGAGGCACTCTCAAGAAGATTGCTGCAGCTGTGAGAGAGAGAATGCGCAAAGCTAGCCCGGTTTTGGCTAACGTCAAAGACCCCTTCTTCTCGCTGAACATAACCTGCCCAATGGACAGCTACGACCCGAACATCGAACCGGCAAAAGACGACGTAATCTTCGGCGACGAGTGCTCTGTCCTTGCAGCAGTAACCCGACTTCTCATCTCATACTATCCCGAGAGTACTGGTAGTATCGATCTTGTAACAGAGCCAGGCCATGAAGATACATCAACTATGTGGTTGAATCACTTACCTAGCGTTGAAGAGGCGTCTTCAGTAGCCAGTTTTTCACAGCCCGTCCTTCCAGACAAGCCGACAGAAGATCCTGTCTTTTCTGACATAGCTATACCGACCGCGAACCCACGCTGGAGATCCAGTATGTATGGCATTGACGAAGAAGACCTAAACTTCTTGCCAAGCAACACACATGTCGCAATGGAGGAAGAGGAGGGCTGTCGTGGTGCTGACATCTCGAATCCTTGGACTATTGCACTCATGAACGCTCCTGTGAAATCAAAGAAGTCTGTTACCAACAGGCAGCTACGCAGTCTAGCAAAGAGTCACAGAGACAAGTCTTCAGCACCTCAATCTCCTACACCAGCAGCTACGCCACGCCAATCCACGCCTGTCGAGCCGTTAACTCCCCACACCATATCGCAAGCAAACCAGTACAAAGTACAACTCGACAACACGCTACGGCTGAATTCCCCTCACTTGCAAGACTCAGGCCCTCACAATCTGGCCGCCCTCGCTCAACCCCCAGAAGTACGACCAAATCTCGCACAGGATTCAACTCTACCCAAAGAGACAAAGCGTTTGAATTTTGGTCAAACAATGACTCAGGGCTCTATATTCAATGCACCATATATAGGAGCAGCCCGGAAACGCGACCACAGGCCCCTCAAACCGCTCAAACCCAGAGCTCATGTATCGCCAGTATCACTATCAGACGATACTTGGTTCGGACAGCCTATGCGCAACGCGCCACAGTCTACTCGTTCGACTCGACGGTCCCCATGCGAAAAGTCTACTTTCTCTTCATACGGAGGTACATCCAGGGTACACAGATTGCCAGTTGTGCCAGCAGTGGAGCGTTTAGTTGAGAGGGAAATCGCCTCAGAAAGCAACACTAATGATCGCGAAATGTTCAGCCAGCAGCGGCGTACACCAACTGACCTCAACTTTCGATATACAAATGAGCCGCCACGGTACCTTACCGGCAAGTCCCCACCGTGTGTTGGACGGGGAGACTCTACTCGGACCTTATCACCTAGACCGCGATCAGCCGAGCCTTACAACAGTCCATCTGTTACGGCTCAAGAGATGGATAAAGTCTTTCAACTACACCAGAACGATGTACCAAGTCAAAGATCAAATCTATACCAGAGCTCCATCACTTCTAGTCTTGAGTTTGAAGCCAAACCTAGGGCCCCATTGCAACGTCGACAAACTACAGATGGTGGAATGCAGCCCACCAAAACTTCTGCTCTCCCGCTCAACTCCACACCCCACGGTGCGGAGACCTATAATCTGTTTCTACTTATTGAGACAAGCGTGCCGACCCTCGTACGTCAAGCTCGGAAGCTCGACATGACCGTCAACAGCCTCGAATGGGGCTACGACTGCGCCGAGGCATTCGACGCCTTTGCCTCAGCCATTTCTGAGCGTATCGTCATGACTTGGGTAACCCAGGTCTATAACCTGCTGTACGAAGTATTCGAAAGAATGGATGGCGTAGATGTCAGGAGCGCTATACATGAAGGCTTACAGCGATGCATTAACCTTCGCCGGAACGAGGAGGAAGCCTTCCATGCGCGTGCAGTAATCAGCATGGATACAGATACGCTGACTGCTCATGATGGAAGTACCACATCCCACAACTCTAAAGGCAAGCTGAGCCTGTCAGCCTACAGTCCTGCTCCGTTTGGATTAACAGGCGTAGCGCAATTGCAAAAAATGGGCAAGGGCGCCATCGCAGATTTTGATGCAAAACGCGCGACTGGCCCTAATAACTACGATCAAGACTCTGATTTCAGGAAGTTTGTCGACCTGAATGGCAACGCAGGCAGTCAAGGATCACCTGTGCGAAGCATCAAGGCGGAGGACGACTTCGGCGACGACATCGACGACGAGATGTTGCTGGATGTGTGAGGTGCTGATCTAAAAACATACTGTCGTGGAGATTTTCATTTGCTATGACGACGATGTCAAAGGAGGAGGCACGTATGGTGAAAAAAAGTGCATCCACATAGCCATGTAAGCTGAGTGTATATTTATCGTTGATTCTCTATGGGTATCCAAACACCAATTTTTGCGAAGAGCTTATCTCTCTACCATACGCCTTTTCTACGCCATTGATACGAGTCTCATTCAGACCTGGCGGAAAGCCACCTCCTCGGGCAACCTGAAGGTGGCGCAGAACATGCGCTTCTTCGGCGCGACGTCTCTCACGTCGTGGATGTCCACTTCCGGCATGTCCGGAGTGATGGTGTACCCCATCTGCCTACTGAGCTCCTCGCATATCTCCTCCTTCTCCTTGACGTTATCTTCGCTCTTGGTGCTGAAGCAGTGCACGTGCACCATGGGCATTTGCCGGCCCTCGAACAGCTTCTTGATCTCTGCAACGGGCACGCCAGGCACATTGGAATATAGGCCGACGAAGCTGGAGACAAAGTTTATGCCGGAGGCGGGCAGGTTCATGACGTAGTGGCTGAAGATGCGCGGCTGGACGAGCGTCTTGAGGGGTTTGGGCTTGTCCTTTGGCGGGTTCGAGCGCGAGAACTTGGTCTTGGGCATGATGTCGACGGAATGCTGTGCCGTAAGCAGCTCGTGCGAGGCGGTGCGGATGAAATCGGTGCCATCAGAGTTGAAAGCGCGCACATAGTCGCCGACCTTGTTAAGTTTGACGTTGTTGGCCAGGCTGTTGTAGCTCTCCGGGTTCAGGTCGTTGGCCCACACGAAGCACCGCTTCTTGCCTGCCGGCACAGCGAATGGACCCACGCCCGCTGTCACGTCGCAGATGGCATCGCCCTCTTCGAAAATGGAGCATACGCGCTCGTGCTCAGTGTGTAGACGCGTGTTCCAGTAGACTTTGGCGAAGTCGAATTTGAAAGTGCAGCCTTGCTCGTGAACCTCGACGTTGAGGTCGTCTTCGCCGACGAGCACCTCGTACTGGAACGTGCGGAAAGCGTTCTCACTTCCAACGTTGTCGAGCTTGTTGATAACAGTCTTGACCATGGGGTTCTTGTCGGCGAGAACGGTTGCGATCAAGTGCTTGTAGGGCCAGTAGCGCTCGCGCAGGTTGAGGTGGGCGACATGGCCAGCCAGCGTGAAGCCTTGAGGGATCTCGTCGTCGTTCTTCTTCTCGGGTGGGGGGATGGTCGCGCCAGTGATCTCCGAGTACGTGAAGTAGTCGTAGTCGAGATGCAGCTGGAGAGGGATGACGCTGAGCGTGCCATCCTGTTCGAGGTCACGCAGCCTAGGGCTCCATGTAGTTCGATCTGCCTGTTGTTCAGACTCAGACTCAGACTCAGCACCTCGGGATGTCTCTTGGGCTCGCAGGCTTACCGTCGTGGATAATCTCAGGCTTCAAGACGAGGCACTTGCCGCCCTTCTGCGCTCTCTCCGCATCGGGGTCGGGTCGGACCGGCTGTATGCGGTTGTTGGGCAGCGTGTCCCTGCTGAGCTGCAGCTCTTTGCGGCAGCGCGCAATGTCCTGGGGCTTGAAGATTCTCGCCGCGGATGCGGGGACCGTCTTCTGGAAGAAGCTGCGGTCCAGCACCTTCATGGCGCGGTTCACGGGCGGCGCAAACATATCGTCAGCCATGGGACCTGTGACACTACAGACACACACACACGCACGCAGCTGTGTGCGTATTGGTTACTGTTACTGTTACTGTTATCCCAGCGCTCCAAATCTCATTCGAAAGTTTAGGCGATGACAGCGCCAAGCAGGGTCCACGCCGGCAAGTGCAAGCATGGGTAAGGTTCGCGCGTGTTATTAGTCGCCGCAACTCGACCATAACAACCGTCCCGTCGCAGCTCCACTACTGACCGCCTCCTTTACTGCCCTGGGACGACATTCACAGAACTTCGCCGTGGTGTTTGTTGCTCCGGGTTATGCACATGGTCGCCGTATGACAACCGCCTCGCTCGGCATTCACTCCTTTAACGAGCACCGCCATAACCTTGGTACTTGAACAGTAATCTACACTCCACCATGGCGTCAGGCGGCGGAAATATCAAGGTGGTGGTGCGGTGTAGGCCCTTCAACGGCCGAGGTATGCTGGACCCTTGCCCGGAGCCGCTTGGTAGCTAAAGCAGCACAGAAAAGCAGCGCAATGCACAATGTATTGTAGAGATGAAGGGTGACCAGACCATCCTCCGACCACCCCAGAACATTTCAATCCAAGGGAAAGCCGCCAAAGCCGCCTCCGAAGGCGCCAAAACATTCGCCTTCGATCGTTCATACTGGTCCTTCGACCACGATGCGCCCAACTACGCTGGACAGGATAACCTACACGAGGATCTGGGGAAGCCGTTGCTGGACAATGCCTTCCAAGGATACAATAATTGTATCTTTGCCTATGGCCAAACGGGTTCAGGAAAGTCATACTCGATGATGGGTTATGGGCAAGAATACGGCATTATCCCCAAGATCTGTCAGGATATGTTTGAGAGAATCGTGGAGATGCAAAAAGATGCCAACCTGAGCTGTACGGTGGAGGTGTCATACTTGGAGATCTACAACGAGCGCGTTCGCGATCTTTTGAATCCTTCGAACAAAGGCAATCTCAAGGTCCGAGAACACCCTTCGACCGGTCCATACGTTGAAGACTTGGCGAAGCTGGTTGTTCAGTCGTTCGCTGATATCGAGAACCTGATGGATGAGGGAAACAAGGCGCGTACGGTTGCGGCGACGAACATGAACGAGACGTCCTCTCGTTCGCACGCCGTCTTCACCGTGACCCTCACACAAAAGCGCCATGACACCAAAGCTGGGATGAGCGGAGAAAGAGTCGCGAAGATCAGTCTGGTTGATTTGGCTGGTTCTGAAAGAGCACAATCCACAGGTGCGACGGGAGCGCGACTGAAGGAAGGTGCAGAAATCAATAGATCTCTTTCGACACTGGGACGTGTTATTGCAGCTCTCGCAGATCAGTCGACGGGAGGAAAGAAGAAAGTGCAGGTGCCATATCGAGATTCAGTCCTGACATGGCTGCTGAAAGATTCGCTCGGTGGAAACAGTATGACTGCTATGGTTGCTGCCATCTCGCCGGCCGACATCAACTATGACGAAACGCTCTCCACCCTTCGGTACGCCGACTCTGCAAAACGCATCAAGAACCACGCCGTCGTCAACGAAGATCCAAATGCACGCATGATCCGAGAGCTTAACGAGGAGCTCGCAAAACTTCGCTCGCAACTCGGTGGGGGCAGTGGCGGAGCAGGCGGAGCAGGGGGGATGGTTGCAGAACAATATCCAGCAGGCACACCGCTGGAGCAGCAGATTGTCACGATCACGGAAGCGGACGGCACTGAGAAGAAGGTGTCAAAAGCAGAGATTGTGGAGAAGCTCAATCAGTCGGAGAAGCTGTACAAGGACCTCAATGAGACTTGGGAAGAGAAGCTGCAAAAGACAGAAGAAATCCACAAGGAGCGAGAAGCCGCCTTGGAAGAGCTCGGTATCAGCATCGAGAAGGGATTTGTTGGTCTTTCAACGCCAAAAAACATGCCTCATTTGGTGAACCTGAGTGACGATGCGCTTATGAATGAGTGTCTCATCTACAATCTCAAGCCTGGGACAACGTCGGTGGGAAACTCAGATACCGAGGGTCAGACCGCGACAATCCGATTGAATGGATCGCAAATACTTGCACACCATTGCGATCTTGAGAACAACGACGGCACAGTGATGGTCGTGCCACACGAAGGAGCGAGCATCATGGTCAACGGCCTGCGTATCGACAGACCAATGCAGCTCAGAAGTGGTCATCGAATCATCTTAGGCGACTTCCATATCTTCCGATTTAACAACCCGGGAGAAGTCAGAGCAGAGCGTGCTGAGATAGGGAAGAGCCTCCTACGACATTCTGTGCACGCCAGTCAACTAAACTCGCCTTCTCCAGCACCGCGACCTGGACATGACCGAACGCATAGCACCATAAGTGTTGCCAATTCGGACTTTGATCCAGACAGCCCAAGAGCCTCGTCGCCGGCTTTCTGGCAACGTGGAAAGGAGTCCGAGTTCTCATTCGCGCGCAGGGAGGCTCTTGCTGCGTGGCTAGGGCCAGACAAGCGCATCGAAAACCTGCCAGATGATGAGTTCGATGCTATCATTGACGATTTGCAAAGACAGCGCGATAACCGCAAGGCTGGGAATGTCAATCGCTTGTTTGAACAGGAGGAAGACACAGAGTCAACATCGTCGTATCCCATACGGGAGAAGTACGCTTCGAACGGGACTATAGATAATTTCTCACTTGACACAATGCTGACCTCACCATCTACGCCGCAATACGAAGACAGTGAGAGGATGCGAGAAATGAAGAGTGATATGCAAGACAAGTTGGACAAGCAAAAAGAGGATTATCAAGCTAAGCTAAAGGCTGACGAAGAGGCTAAGGTCGAGCTGGAGACGCTGCGTGCCGCAAAAGAAGAGATGGAAGCAAAGCTGAAGACACAAAAAGAGACATTTGAGCGCCAATTGAGAAAGCTCGGTGTTGAGCCTGAAGCGGAACCCACGCCCGTGAGAGAAAGCCTGACCGAACAGCAAGTCGCTCGCGCCAGGAAGGCTTTCCAGCACTGGCGAAGGCGAAAGTACGTCACGATGGCCGAGACTATCCTACAGAACGCTGCAACGTTAAAAGAAGCACAAGTCATGAGCCAACAGATGGACAAGAATGTGGTATTCCAGTTCTGCATCGTTGACGTTGGCCAGACCGTGCCTTCAACCTACGATCTGATTAATCTTGCAGATACAGGAGAGGAGGACGACGACGAGCTGGACGATGCGCCGAAACCTTGTGTAGCTGTCCGTGTGATTGATTTCAAGCACGAGGTGATACATCTTTGGTCACTGCAGAAGCTACGTCAACGCGTCCGGCGAATGCATCAGATGCATCAATACATGAACCGGCCAGAGTACATGCAGCACTTCAACCCAGAGAGCCCCTTCTCTGATCCTTGCATGCCCGAATTCTCTCGTGTCGGCGATGTCGATGTACCGCTTGCTGCTGTTTTCGAATCGAGAGTACGAGATATGAAGCTGGATGTAATTTCGCCATACACCGCCAACCCTATTGGTATTATCCACCTGTCGGTGGAGCCCTCTTCGGCAGAAGCCCCAACCACAACGCTCAACTTCAGTGTCACGCTGCATGAGCTCGTTGGCTTCCCTGAAAGAGAGGGGACTGATGTCCATGCGCTGCTGTACCTGCCTACCCTTTCCAAGGAGGGAGGCGCAACAAGTACCATGTTCATGAACAAGTTTGATGAGGGACCTATCCGCTTCCAAACTTTCCACAGCATGAGCATACCGTATCCGAGCCCGACAGACACCTTTTTGCGAGTTGCAGTCTTCGCTCGGGTCACATCTATGCATCTCGACAAACTTCTTAGCTGGGATGACATGCGTGACCAGGCTCCTCAGCCTAAACAGAAGCGCCGCACTGCGCGGATTGCGGAGTCTGAGTTTTACACTGAAGATGCCCATGACATCTTCTCGCGTATTCAGATCCAGGAGATTACTGATGATGGTACTTACAAACCTGTCGAGGTGACGCAGAGCAGTGTTCTCGATGCGGGTGTCTACCAGCTGCATCAAGGCCTGGCGAGACGCATTGTAGTGAACCTCACACACACCTGCGGCGATACGCTGCAATGGCAGAACGTCACTTCGATGCGCGTGGGTCGCATTCGTCTGATCGATGCGTCGGGCAATGCTCCTGGCATAGATTCTCCTGTGAGGGAGGTTCCCGTCAACTTGACCGCGCCGCCTACTGTAAGAGACAACGCTGATGGCACCACGAATGTGAAGTTCATCGGACGATGGGACAGCACAGCTCACGGATCGCTACTTCTCGATCGCGCGACCCAGGACAAGTACCGCGTGCAAGCCAATCTGCTCTTTAATGTCACGTCTACAAAACTGGACGAGCCAATGGTCTTCTCTCTCGATCTGAACATGCAGATTCGCAACCGTACTTACAGTCGCCAAACTTCGCTGTTCTCGCTCTCCAACTTGTGGAATCAAGTCAAGGTCATCCACTCCACTGTTGGCATTTTCAACGTTGCCATCCGCCCGACATCCGTAAAACGTGCCACAGATCTCTGGCGCATGAACACGCGCGAGGACTACGTCAAGGGCGAGGAAGACCTCGCCGACTGGACACCGCGCGGCGTCTCGCTCGTGAAAGACTACATCGGCGTGGAGCGCCGGCGCCGCCGCATCGCAGAAATCGAGCTTGCGCGAACCGTCCTGTCCCCAAAGATGCTCAGCGTCACTGCACCCGAAACACCCACCACCGACCTCGACGACACTCAAAAAGCCCTTCTCGCACGCATCCTCACGCTCTGGACTTCCCACAAAGCGCCCGAGTCCATTATCCTCTCCAGCACCAACCTCGAGCCCCCCTCCGAAGGCGCTGCCTTCGCCCCTGGTACACCCTCGCGCGGCACATCCCCCGCGCCCAAACCCAGCCTGACCGCGACTGTGCGCTTCGTCTCCAAGAACCCCAACTGCCTCAAGGCCAGCTTCCTGCTCACTCCCGACCCCACCAACACGCGCTGGATCCGGCGCTACGTCGAGTTCCGCAAGCCGTACCTGCACGTGTACAGCGTCGACGGCGACGAGCTCAACGCTATCAACCTGACCAACGCGCGCGTCAACCACAGCCCGGAGATCGCCCGGCTGATGAACGGTGGTGGGAATAGTGCGAACGGTGGGCAGCCCGGCCAGAGGGGCCATATCAGGAACGTGAGCGACGGGGTGACGCCGCAGCAGAAGGACACGATTTTCGCCGTGTTCGCCAAGACGAATACGTATATCTTCCGGGCGAAGAGCGAGAGGGAGAAGATCGAGTGGATTTTGAGGATCGATCAGGGGTATTTTAGTAGTGAGGGGAGCGAGGAGGGGTAGGGGAAGTCTGTATGACTCGATGGGAAAGGGAAAGGGGAGGAAGGAAAAGAAAAGAAGTTGATGTTGAGGAGGCGGTCGGGGTTGTGAATATTTTCCTGTCACCTGGGTGTTGAGCGTTTTGCCTCTTGCTGTTGTTGTCGTTGCCTGTTGAAGTCGAGTTTGCTGTCTGTCTGTCTGTCTGTCTGTCTGTCTGTCTGTCTGTCTGTTGGGCATTTACATGTAATTGCTGCTTGGGATACCCAGAGCGTTGGCATAGCGCGCAAGCGAAGCAAGACCTCCTACCTTGAAATCGTGCATGAAAACTGCTTATGATGTATGATCATCATCTACACACATCTATATATCATGTCAACTTACATAATTGAAGTCTTCGCGATGCTCGTGCGATTTTTTTCCTTTCCCTCCCAAAAAAACGCCTGTAGCGCCCCTCCCTCACTTTCTCTCCTCACCGAGTCTCACAGCAGCTAATCCTCAATATCATCATCCTCCAGCACCAAACTCGCGCCCCTCGCCGCCAACCCGACAATCGCGCTCTCCTCGTCCACTCCCCGCTTGCTCTCCACAAACCTCACACCCTTCCTCCTCCTCGGCGACGCCGGCACGTCCTTATCGGTAGCCCACTGCTCCTGCTCGCCCGGCGGCTGTTCCAGCGTCTCCAGGCCCTCCTCTTCCAAACCACCCCTGCCACCCGCGGCGCCGCGGAAGGCGGTAATCTGCTGGATCTCGCGGATGGTGGCGGCGGTGGAAGGCGCTAGGGGCCGCGACCTGCGCAGGATGGTGGGCAGGTAGGGGAGCCGCTCGAGGAGCATTTCGGCGCGCGCGGAGCCGCCGCTGCCGAGTAGGGTTGTGGGTGGGTCGGTGTCGGCTGGGGGTTGCGAGGGCGGCGGTTTGCGCTGGAGGGGGGTGTTTTGTTTCCATGTTGACACGCCTCCTGTGTTGCTTTGTAGGGCGGGCTTGAATGATGACGTGCTTGTGGAGAGGAGTTCGCCTCTTTGGGCTCGTGATATCCAGAGCTCAAGGAGATCGTTGGTTTCTTCCTGCTGTTTCCAGATTCGTAACGAGGCTGGGTAGTACATGACGAAGGCGTTGCCGGTCTTTGGTGCTCCAGTGCTGGCTCCTTGTCCTTTGGCTTTGATGCCCATGACGCCAGGTGGAGGGGCCATTCGTTTCACGGGATGCGGTAGGTTGTACAAGAGTCCGCGTACACTTGTCTGGAAACACATTTCGTCTTGCCGTAGATTGTCTGCACTGGTGCCTTGGAAATTCCGTCTCCCAAAGCCAGCACCAAACCGATCTGGAGACAATAGATCAGCGTCGGATAGAGCTTCGATGCAGCCATCTATCGAGTCCATGGTCTCTTCACTATCTGCACCCCCACATGACAGAACATAGTTCTCATGTAGTGCAGCGGTGAACGTATGTGTGTCCGTGCCGAGCTCATCGATTAGCGTGTCCGGATTTACTTCTGAAGCCTTCGGTCGCCGTCGTTCAGGAAACGAATATGGCGGTTGAGGTACGGGCTTGTCCGGATCTTCTGGAACTCGCTTGTTATACACGACTCTGCCAACAGCATGGAAGATGCCCAAAGTGCTCTCTCGCCGAGTCACAAGCTCCAAGGACTCCCTCTCCATCGCGGTAATAGGTACGTCCTTGGGGCCCTTCTTTTTTGTGAAATTGACCTTCGCTCCCCATCCTTCTGCGTTGTCTCCACGCAAGCAAAGAAACTCAAGTGACGATACTGCGCTGCGCACATCTCCCAGCTCCGCAAGCTCCTGTATTACTTGAGGCCCAACAGTATTCCTGCGTCCTGATTTGCGTGCCTCTTTGACCACAATGAGGTCTAGTGCCTTTGTCATGAAGGTAGGTGCGATTGGATTGAAGTCCATGATTGATACTCCGGGATGATTCAAGATTTCAGGACCGAGCAGACGGTGAGCAGTGAAGCTATCGGCGGCAGACGTGTTCGTCGACAGCAAAGTTTCAGAGATGATCATGACGATGGGCGTAACGGAGTGTTCCGGACCATGTTGATTGGCAAAGAAGGCAGTGGCTGAAGGAGTGGTGGCAGCAAGGAAATTCAGGACAGAAGATCGAAATGACTGCACGGCAGGAGAAGCGCGCGCGAATGTATTGGGGAACTCCTCTACAAGGACGAGTTGCTTTTGCCTAATGTCAGTGCTGGCTGCAACTGGTTTTGTGGGTTGCTGTGGCGCATCGAAGGTGAGGCTACCGAATAGGCCTGCTCTTCCTACAAAGTCTTCGAATTGAGCAGTTGCCGAGACGGTGCCCTCAGAACCTGTCATGGAACCAGCAGGGTTTTTCCACTCATGGATGTGAATGTTCAGCTCTTTGGAAAGCAAGGCCACAGTCGTGGTTTTGCCGCTGCCTGCAGGACCTTTCAGGAGCAGCAGCCGTTTTCTCTGCCTGCCATTGTAGACATCCCCAAACCAGGCGCGCACATCTGATACCTTCTTCTTGTGCACGGCCAGCTCATCGAGCGACAGCGGACCGTACTTCTCTGTCCACGGCCGGCTGTTTACACTTTCTTCACGAGCCGTCTGGGGTGGAGGGGTAGCACGAGCACCGCCTGCTGTGCGAAGAAACTTCTGGCTGCCCTTGGGGCCGCTTGCTGAATCCGAAGCCGCGATGGCTGCCACGCTCTTCCGCTTACGCACAGGCAGAGCTGTCGGTGGCTGGGAGCGTCGATCATCGTCGGAGGATTCAAGGATATCGTCGACGTCTTCCGGCGGTGTGGCGCGTTTCTCAGGACTTGGCGTCGGTGTAGGCTGCACAGCCTGCGAACGAGGAACGGGACCTGGGCGGAAGAAGGAAGTGATGGGCTTGTGAATCGGCTTCAGCTTCCCTGGAGACTTAGCAGGAGACTTCAGTGTCGACATGGTTGACGATGGCTCCGGCGACACTGCGCATCTCGCCTGCCCGCGAGTCGCCCTCGCATTGCTGCTGGCCTGCACTTCAGTGGACGAACTGGCTAGCGTGCCCCTCTTGGGTCTCTTTGGGGGCGGCGATGAACTGTTACTGCTCTCTGTATCAGAAGAGAGTGCAATAGGCTGCTTTCGTGCAGCTCGTGGCTTCACCATGCCGCCTCAACGTGGGCGGACTGAGAGGCGGTCCGCGGCACATGGACATGCTTGGACGACTGTGGTTGGAGCTCAGACCGAGCTTGACGCGAACCTCGATTGCAAAGGATCAGCGAACGCGCGCTTCCCCAACATTAGGGAACGAAAACACGTGATCCTCTTTTAGCCCGCCCGTGAGATTGGGATCAGAAATGCATGTTATCGATAGCTCCAGCTCCGCCTGAACCTGAACCTGAACCTGAACCCTGGCGGCGCAAATTGTGTGTGCTGGCAGCGTGTTGCGAAACCTCCACACCGCATCTGTGCCGCCCTGCATGTACCCGCTCACTAATGATGCAACTGCTTGAGGCTGCTGCAGCTAAAGAGCGCTTTCCCACGCCCGCTGACGTTGCACCAGTCGCAGGCCACCACATACGCACCATTGTCCTGGCTGCATACAAGGTCCGTTGTCCACCTCAAGCACGGACAGCACATACCCATCGATCTGCTTCCCTCTACTTCGAATCAGTCATAATGCCGCCTGAATCCTCTCCCAGCCACTTCCCTTCCAGCTGAGCACCTTCAAGCTCGTGGCCTGTTGTTAGAGGCATGGATTGAGGATCGCTGCGAGACATGCCCCACACGTCCGTGAGGCTGGTGCTGCTGTTCTTAGACGCCGAATATACTTCGACTGGGGCGCATAGATTACTCGGCTCGGACTACGCTGCCAGCTCACTCGCTCTGCAAATGCTGCCTATTGGATGATCATGCATATCCGACTGAAGTCATTTCCATGCACGGCTCACGAAGTAACATGCATCACATCTCATACATATAGCCCCTAATGCGCGTATCCGCTGTCTATTTACATGTTCCCCCGTCAAAGTGCCACGCAACCAGTCCTGTGGCCTCATAATTGTGGCTATTAATACCAGACTTTGTGCAAGCAGACATAACTACCCCAGAATCACAGTGCCCAGGGTATCCACACTCACAAACAGGGGCTCCCAGTTGCCGCCATGGGAAAGAAGAAGAGCAAGAAGAGCGCTCAGAAGCAGGCCGAAGACACATCCGCTCCAGGAACTCCCAAGCAGGCACCTGCACCGGTTGTGGGGGGTGTCGTGCCTGACATCGCTGAGCCTGAGCCGCCAACATTAGAGGCGCAGCCTGTCGAATCGACTCCGGCAGATCAAACAGACACAACGACAGAAGAACCAGATGCAAAGATCGACGGATCAGTGCAAGAACCCATATCGGAGCAAACCAGCCAGGATCTCACGGATCCCGAGGTTCCATCACACGGAGAATCAAATGGGGTTGAAGCAGATGTAACCAAGGATGAAGAGGCTACTGGATCAATTGAGAAGCCAGCTGTAGAAGTGGAAGCTGCCTCCACAAAAGATACGAATAACGACACAAACTCCGTTGACGGGCATGACGACCCGGCGGCAGACGTCCTGACGCTACCAGTCGAGCAAAGCGATGAAAGTGCTTCAAAGCTTGTTGACGAGGATAAAGCTCAGGTTGAACACGATGCAATCGCTGAGCATGCAGCCAAGGATATCACCAAGGCTACCAGTGTACCGGACGAGGAGCCTGCAGCATCAGTTTCAGTGCTACTACCAGAGACCGAGCAAAATACAGCGGACACACAGCAAGGTGCTGAGATTGCAGAAGTCACGCACGACGACGCAAGCAATGACCACGTGGATGCTAATGTAGCAGCAACGTCTGAGCCGTCTCCGGTATTGAAAGAATCATTAGAAGAGCCGCAATCAACGATAGAAGCGGTTGCAGAACCTCCCGCCGAGACCACGCAACCAGAACCTACTCGAGAACTTGTTACCGAAACCCAAGAACCCACATTAGAGGATGACTGGGCACCGATTCCCAAGAAGGGGAAAAAGTCGAAGAAAGACAAGAAGAAGAAGCAAGATGTTGCCACGGAGCTGATAGACGAGGCCAAAGTGGCTTTGGCCCCAGAACCTCTTGAAGCTGAGATTGTAGCTCATGAGGTCGCCAAGAAACGAACAGGTAGGCATGATGTATCGGGTTGTGTTCATTATCAAGATCGCTAACATCTTTGTAGATGAACCCACAGTAGTTCCCCGGGAACCGGTACCACAGACATCACAGGCATCACAGGGAGCAGATGAAGGTCTTTCTCCACCTGTAGAAGACAAAGCGGCTCCCGAACCCATGGTTGAGCCAGAGTCGATCGATCAAGAGCCTGTCGTCGCGCCTCCAGCGACGGTCGAGCCAGCGGTCGAAGACGAGACTGCACGAGCGCCTGCGCCTCGTCCCGAACCAGTGCCAGAGCCGCCTGCAGCTCCCGCCGCTGCTGCAGACCCCGGCTCCTCTAACGACAAAGATGACACCTGTCAAGCAATCCCTGTTGCATCAAAGCAGTCTCCGCAAGCGTCTCACTCCGTAGTCGCGTCAGTGACGAGGTCCAGAGCTCTTGAGGCCCCACGCATGCGTGAAGCCCCAGCCCCTCCGAAAGCTCTTCGTCAAATTGAACTCCAAGAAGACAAACCACCAGCCCCCAGCCCACCCGTGGAGAGAGCACGCACGCGACATGTGCCTGCTTTCGATGACGATGACGATGATGATTCCGACTCGGCCCTCATACATTCTCGACGGCAGCTTCGAGGCGGTGAGGCTTTGGGCTCCTCACGTGACAGCAGTGGGTCCCGATATCCACACCATGCAGCGCCAACGCATCATCCCCGACCTAGTGGCTTCGCCTCGCGCGTGCCAGTTGAACACTATCCAAACCCTCCACCGCCTCATGGATATCCTCCCAGGTATGGATACCCGCCAGGTGCCCCACCTTATTACCCAAATCAACATAGCTATGGCATGAGTCAGCCGGGATATTCAAATCCCAATCCCTACGGCCCCTCCTCACACAACTCTTCTTCTCCATACCAAGAAACTTGGAACCAGTACCCACCAGGGTATCCCCCCAATGGCAGTTCACATCAACACCATGACACCTCGGGCTCTAGAGAATATGGCATGGGCATGCCTGCACTAGAGAACGGTTCTCCATTTGACGGTGAAACAGCTGACATATTCTCTCGTATATCTCAGGCTCTACCTGATTTGCACGCTTCGCTCGCAAGACAGAAAGAAGTTCAAGCGCAGCTCTCACAAAAGCTCAGGGCCAAGGACGAGGAGATATATGATCTGAAAGAACGAATTATTATCATCGAGAACAAGCACTCAGCCGAGGCAAAGGAGCAGGTAAAGGAGCTTCGGGAACAAATTGCCGAAACTCACAAGCACAAGAGAGAAGCAGAGGATACGAAGCTTGCGTGGGAGGCGTCAACTAGATCTTGGGAGTCCAAGGTGAAAGAGCTGGAAGCCATGTATACGGCCGAGAGAGCGCGGGCGAAGAAGGAGTTTGACGAGTGGAAGGCGGCTGCTTCCACAAGACATGACGCCGAGAAAATCGCACTCGCGATTCAGTATGACAAGAAACTTAAAGAGGCAGACCTGGCCGCCGAAATCCGGAGACAGGAAGAGGCGGACGCTCTTGCCGCTGAGAAAGAGGAGCTTAGAGCTGAGCACGAGCGACAACAGCAAGAGCGTGAGGCTGATTTCAATGATGAGCGTGACGAGCTTGAGACAAAGCTTAGCGCTGCTCAAAGAGATCACGAGGAAGCCCGCGAAAACTGGCTAGCCGAGCGTGAGGCACTCATCCGAAGTCATCAGGAGCACAGTGACAGCCTCCAAAGCGGCTGGAGCGAAGAGCGTGAAGCCTTAGACGCCCAGTATCAACAGGCCAAGGAGGAGTCTGACCGAGCTTGGGCTGAGCTGCACAGCGAAGCAAACAGAAGAGCGGAAGAGTTGGCCCGTGAAAAGGACGATCTGCTCAGAAAGTATGAAGAGCTGAAGGCAGAGAGCCAGAGAGAGAAGGAGATCATCAAGAGCGTCGCTACCAACCTCGAGTCTGAGAAGGCCAGGTTGGAGAAGATGATGGAATGCTATGGAGACATTGCAGAGATCAAAAGCAAAGGCGACACATACTAGTAAGTACTTTTGGACTGTTTATTCTTGATTTGGAGGATTCCAAGGTGTTGAGGAGGGCCAAATATCTTGGGTCATTTGCGCCTGCCCACCAGCAAGCGCACGTGGCACTCAAGGCAGGCGGCCTGGACTGTATCTCGAACATAGAGCTAGACAGTTATCCTCGTGTTCCGTAATGCAATTGCTTTCATCACCTCTGCTTCCTGCTTCCGCCTTGCATTACTTCTGAATGTTTGCTGATCATTACCTCAGCCTAGTGTCGTTCTCGCAACTGCAGAAGCAAATCATCGACCTTGCCACAACACATTTCAAGCACCTCCCAGTGCGCCCTCCCCACGAAGATCTGGCTCAGGTGCCACACAACCTCCCGTCGTTCTTGGGTGACACCCCAGCATCCAGGTATGTACGAGGTATCCACTGCGATACGGCATCACTAACATGAGACTTTAGACAAGTCCGGGCTGCGTACATCACTCATACAGTTTCCAAGCTGATCACATATCGTGTGTTCGGACCCTTCCTTTTCAGCTTGGGCCGTCGTTACGACAAAGCGGATTCCTTGTTTCTGTCGATGAGCAATCACATCCGCGACAAGAGCACAAGGAAAGAAGCTATCTGGCGCCAGCAGACGCTACTTGCTGCATTCACCAGCAGTGGAGCGAAGCAACGAATCAATACTGCTGCAGGCACTGTAGTGGAAGAGATTGTCAACGCTGTCAAGCACTTTGCGGATCCTAGAGAAGAAGAAGGTATCAAGATTGCTGTGAAGAGGATTGTGAAGCTTGCTGCTGAGACATGGCGCTTTGCTCGCTTGGAGCGTGAGATGATCGTAGCCACCATGCCGGCACTTTACGATGAAGAACATCAGTTTACCAGCGCCGAATTTTGGCCCGCCTACGAAAGTACTCACAAGCCTGATGGCACTCTGATAGGTTCTCTGGCCGACACCACCCATCCAGCGGGTGCGCAGACCAACATCCTCTTGAGACTTTTCCCCGTCATTTACCGCGAACCGAAACACGAGAACTTCCACGTTAATGGCGAGAAGAATGATGAGGGTTGCATTTACCACCACGGTATGGCTCTGTACGATGACGCAGAGCCAGTAATAGCAAGGGCAGAGGAGCTCAAATCAGCCGGTTTGCCATCCTACACAACTGCGTCTCCGACAACTGCTGAATTTGGGAAGTTTCCGCCGCCTATGGTTCCTCCTCCCAGAAACCCTCTCCCACCCACACCGGCTATGTCTGAAAAGACAACATCTGTCCGCACAAGATCACCTCCTCCATCTCCTCGTACCGAGAGATCTGATCAATCACCTCAGAGACGGAGGACCCCGCCTCCGCCTCCGTCATCGATAGCTGCTCTCAACGAAACCGCGCCTCATTATGTCCGAGCATACCAACGCCCTCCTCCAGGACCCATAGATTTTGCAACTCCACGCGACATCATCGGTATGCCGCCACCTGTCGAGAGTCTCTTCACCCAGGCTCCCCCAAAATCTCCCTCGAAATCGTTAAAGGCTCCGTCTGAGCCTGTATTTGAAGAGACCAGTCGATTGCTGGCAGAGGCAGCTTCTACTCCTGTTCCTGAACCGATTGAGGAGTTCCCCGACCTGAGGCCCCAAGATAGCGAGACTCTACCTGTATTTCTCGAACAAGAGCCTCCAACACCACCTCACTCTCGTTCGAGCACACCGCCACAACCAGCCTCTCCTTTGTTTGAGGCCATTGATGAAATCGAGTCATTACAGTCGCACCGCAGTCACCCGGCTCTGAGACGGCGCCGTTCTACGCGTACCCGTAACACGGAAGAAGACGAGTTACCTGATATCACGCCACGTCCGGATACCTTGCGAAGAACAAGCGGTTACGCTCTCAGTAATCGGACTTTGAGAAGCGAGCGTAGTGAACGAACGGAACGATCCGGAAAATCAGAGCGTACTGACCGCACCGAGAAGCCTGATCTCAAGACCCGTTACATGTGTGAGAGCCGCAGCGCTGGAGTGAAGGCACTGTATCCCAATAGTCCGATGTCAATGCAGAACGGCAAGGCTTTCAAGGAAGCCATGCAAGCTAAGAGGAGCTCGAAAGACTCGATGCGTTCTGATAGTCATCAGAAATGGCTAAAGGACCAGAGGAAACCGGATCCCGAGAAGCAGAGCAAGTCTGGAAAGCCTGAGAGGTCTGAAAAATCCGAAAGGACTGATAAGACTGAACGATCTGAACGATCTGACAGAGGCTCGAGAGAGCTGCGGCGTGAGAAGAGTATGAAGAGCGTAACGGAGATACCAGACAATGGCACGTGGGACACTAATTCCACGCTTTCCAGTTTGGAGCCAAACACGCAATATTCCGTCGCCGAGCACTAGTTTCAGGGATAAGACATAGCAGTTCTGACTTTGAGTTCTTTCATACGGTTTTCCTATCGTTTGGTTTGTTTCCTTGTCGATTTCCTATGATTGCTTGGCGTTTAGTCTTCATTTCAGTCCGCATGTCTTCAACGAACATAGCATTAGCATGGATATATATAACGGCCGATAACAGCATAGCACGACATGATGAAGTTAGCGAGCATCGTCGCGAGTACATCGTTTGACATGGCGAGTTATAGGGCTTTTTAGTACCTGGCGTTTTGGGACTTCAATTTGCCATTCGCTTCAGCTTGTGCATTACTATATCAATTACGAACATTTTTGCAATTAAGTCCTAACAATGCTTATGGTATTCAGTGAAAAACGTGTAGAAGCAACGAAGTCAGTTCGCTGTCTTTGCACGTCACAAATGCAGAGATACCTATGCTATATAATTTCAAGACCTATGAGAACTACAAAGAGGCTAGGCAAGTATTAAACTCTACCGACTCTTACTCATAGTCTTCAGAATTTAATTTTGAGTTAAGGTTGTAGAGTTGTAGCGTTGTGAAAGTCAGTTCTTGTCTGCCGCTATTTCTGATGTGCAAGAGGCTGTTCACTGATACGTGCGTGGGTGTACCGGGGTTATCGTTACAGCTTTGACGGCTTCTTGAAAGCAAAAAGACCTCTGCCTTTCGCTTGCTCGTCCTGCCAGACCCAGCCGGCTTTACCAACAATCTCCCCGGCTCCTTCAGCCAACTGCCGTAACGTGCTGTCGTCACCATGATTTGCGAGAAAGCGCTTGCTGTCGCTCTTCAACCGCCCAACAATATGACCGCGCAATGGGCTTCCATCGCGGCTGAACTCGACAGTGTACGTCTGCGAAAGGATCAGTGATACTGCCAAGTGTCAGATCCAGAACTTACTCACCTCGACGACACACTCCCCTTCTGCCTGCTCGGCCAAGGCCGGTACTTCGACATCATCCAGCACTTCCGGGAGTGGATTGCCAACGGGGTATGGAGATCCTCTCGGCTCTGTCCCAAGGACTACCACGTGTTGGTAACTCAGCACCCCTCCATTGCACAGGACGAGCCCTTTCTTCCCTCTACCAGCACGCAACTGCCGCGTCATCTCCGTGAGCGCATGCATGCTGTAATTGTTCCCCGCGCCGCCAAAACTCGTCAAGCCTCCCAGCAGCGTAAGCGGCTTTGTGCCGCCGAGTACAGGGAGAGAGAGCGCAATAGCGGCGAGTTTGGGCACGATGGGGAAGCACGAATAGATGTCTATGAGATCTAGCTCGGACACTGACGTGTTGGAGACTGAGAGTGCGGTGGACAGCGAGCGCTCGATGGACGGAGAGGTGTGGAAGTTGGGCCGCTTCCAGAACTCAGAGGCGTCGGAGGTGCCAGCGCCGCCGAGAGGGTAGATCCAGCGCGATTCTGGGATAGAAAGGTGTTTGGCGAAGGAGGCGGAGGTGAGGATGACGGCACCGGCTAAGTTGACGGTATTGAATGCGTTCATCAGCAGTGGGTAGGGGAAGCAAATCATCCTGTTCTTGCCGCTTACAGTCCCAATCGCCTTCTCATCCTGGCTCGTGCCGTGGCTCCAGGCATATCCCTGCGTGGAAGCGATCTTGCTGAACTCAGCGTACAGCTTTGCGCTCTCTTCATTGTTGGCTTTGAGGCTCTGGCCGCGGTGTGCGCGGAACGCGTTCTCATACAGGGGATACACATGTATGGGTGCACCGATCTTGTGGATGGCGCCGAGGTCTGCAGCGGAGTGAGTGGAGAGACTTTGCCAGAGAGTGGAGATCGTACTGTTGCCTAGGTCGCGGCCAGTAGGCGTGAAGACCGAGTCCACCGCCGAGGAGGGAGCGGTCCATCCCGGTGGAGGGAGTTTCTTCGCAGCTGCACATGCGGATACTGGAGTCGTTAGCAGGAAAGAGGACTTTGGCTTGAGGTATGTAGGTGATGTTGTGGTCACGCACGTGATGCCAATGCTTCTCCACCAGTGATAACCGCCACTTTGCATTCGCCTCTGGCTATCCGCTTTGCGGCTTCGTCGAAAAGTTTGCCTGGTTGGTTGCCGCCGTGTTCGGAATAGCTCTTCCACTTAATACTGTCCTGTACGCCGAGCTTCTCTGATATCAAGCTGGGGAGGTCAGGGTATGGCCAAGTCCACGTCTTCACGACATCTATGCTGTCTATTGCGGCTTTCAAGTCCGATACAGAGCTTGAGGAAGCATCTTCGAGTGCAATGCCGATGGCTTCGTGCATAAGGGTTGCCGGCTCTTTAGCATCATTGACGTCGCGGTTCTTGACATCGCCCACACCGATGATTACTGGCACTTCCGTCATTGTCGCGGTAGCTTCGATGAGACTCTTGGAGAGCAAGAAAGACTAAGCTGGGTCGAAGACCACATATTGCACATCTTCGTTACACTCAGAGAGTCGTGAGGAGCGATCAGGTGTTGCCGAGGTAGTGTGATTGAATGATCAGATCAGATTAGATTAGATCTTCGGTTCTACACAAGCGTCACTCTCCAGTCCTCACCCACCCAAAAGCTATTTGCGGCTCTTCTTGACTTCAATGTTTCTGCCGGTCGACCGGTCGATAGTTGCCAGCGACGCCTGAGTCAGCGCTCCCAGGTTCTCATACCGCAGTTTCACGCTGATCGTTTCATCGGCTCCCCACGCCGAGCGGAGGCTCAACTTCACTTCCCTGCACAAAGTAAAATGTTTCTCAGCTGGACACCGTGATCCAATCTTTTCAGAATTTCTTATCGTAAGACAACCTGGAAATGTCTTTGACCCCTCGATCCACGCCGTGTGACGGCTCCGAGGCAGTCGATAACCGTTCTGACAGAGCTTCGGACTTCGGAGAAATGAGTAGGATGAATAGGTCGATGCGACGATAGAGCCCTATTATTAGATGACAGCACTCACATGTTTCGATATCTGATCCAAGCTTATCTGCTTATGTAGGGAGATACCCTTACAACCTTGGATTCCCATATCCTTTGCATTGCTGCTCACTTCATCCCCATCACGACTATTCAACTGCTTCTCTCGCAATGCCATCATTATATAGATCGACCGACTCCAAGATCCCCGCAACACAGCCGGACACACGCCCATTACCAAGGATACTCTGCCTGCACGGCGGCGGAGTCAATGCAGCCATCTTTAAAGCGCAATCAAGATCGCTCATCAAACACCTCCAGCATTCATTCCGTCTTGTATGGGCAGACGCACCCTTTTTCTGCGACCCACACGCCGACGTCGTTGACGTCTATGCTTCATATGCTCCCTTTCGTCGCTGGTTAAGATGGCTGCCAGAGCACACGGAGATCGACGCCGCAAGCGCAATCGAGGAGGTCGGCTACGCTATTCTGACCGCAATGGACAACGACGACCGTGAGGGCGGCACAGGCGAGTGGGTTGGCTTGATGGGATTCAGCCAGGGTGCAAAGCTGTCCGCAAGCATCCTGCTCGAGCAGCAAGCACGCGAAGAAAAGGCACAGAGAGAAGGCCGGAAAGTCGAGACTGGCTTCATAGGGATACCGAACCTGCACTGGCGGTTTGGCGTCTTGCTTGCAGGACGAGCGCCGCTCAGCAATTTGAACCCGGAGATTCTGACCAGTCCGGCACTGGTGCGCGCAGATGCCTTGTCTGAGGGGTTCCAGTTCTGCAAGGAAGTCGATGCGGATGCGATATTAAGGATGCCCACGCTACATGTCCACGGTATGGCGGATGCTGGGTTGCACCTGCACAGGATACTGCTGCACGAATACTGTTCGGCTAAATCTACGACGCTGATAGAGTGGGAAGGGGCGCATCGGGTGCCGCTCAAGAGTAAGATCGTCGACGAAACAGTCGGCGCAATATATGATATTGCGCAAGCTGCGGGCGTTAAAGTCACCAGAACGGTATAGAATTCCACACAGAGAAATCACAAGGGCCTATCCTACTTCCACCATAGTTTTGTAATTGATCTTTACTTTTTGGACCTCCGACACAGCTATGCCCTGCGAAGGTTCGGCACTAGCTAGTACTACACCACGAGTGACTTACACCTTTCTCGCATAGCATGCCGACTTACTTGCTTTAGGGACCTTCAAGTCAACAAGCATCTTCAAATGAAACAGCATTCCTCTTTTTTTTATCAACAAGGAGATGCTCAAGCAGTCTCTCGATATCGAAAGTCATGACGTGGAGGCAAAATGTCACGTACGCGCAAGAAGTACTGACGACTCGTGACCATTGCGTCAAGCCTACACACCCATGAGCTCAAGAGACAATACATCATGCCATGTTCAAATGTAACTCAACCTCTATACAATCAAGATATACTCTCTCCTCAACGCAGCGGGTATGAGCATAAAAACTGTCCTCCCAACCAGAATCCCACACCTCCGACGCCGACATCCCCAACTAGGCCCAGCAAGAAGCCCCCCTAGGCAAGAAAGAAGACATGGCAGATGCACGCCAGCCTATCTCGTCTCAACCCCTTTTCCAACTGACAGACCCCCAGGCAAGAGCACCGGGCCACCTCGCTAGCCTAGAAGGCAAGAGCGTACGTCTGCGCTTCCCCACCCACTCACCCTGAAAATGCACTTTCTTCTCCATCAATACCAACCATTATTGAAGCCAATTTATGCTTGTGATGTACACCGATAACACAGCCGTAGACACTGAGAACCCAGAGGTCGCGCGCAGCCACGCCAAGCACAGCGGGGAGGCGAGCATGGTCCCGAAAGCGATCCAGGAGGTGCTGCCCGAGAGCGTGGAGATGGCTGTACCGGATTTCATCCACGATGCGGGGAGGAAGTGAGGGGTGGGATTTTGGGTAGCGAGCGAGATGTTGAGTAAAGTGTGGTGTGGTGTGGAAGAGCGAAGGGGCGAGGATCAGGGAAGTCTGCGGTTTAGTCGGAGGACTTCAGGTCGAGTTGGCCAGTTCTGGATAATTTTGGAAGTCTCCGAGGTAAACATAGTTTGTCATGGCCAGGATTTTCTTCATGTTTTTTTTTTCGTTTTTTTTTTCTGATTTCGTCCTTCATGTTTTCTCGGTGTTCAGTTGGCCGTGACAAGGCGCAGTGCAGTAATGTTGAGGACGCGATAAAGAGCCGCCTGGGAGGAAGTAGCAGTGACTCACATTCGAGCGTCTCGAGGACCAACTGGCTCACTGAGAGTGGCAAGGGTATGTTTCTCTATCGATGAGCTACAACATATAGAATCGTTCCATGTGGATCTCTTGGTCAGAAGAGTGCCATTTCCGAAGGCGTTAGATAATTTCCACGTCAGATTAACATGCTGGAAACTGAACGTCTCATTTGCTTGTGTCATGCTAATCCTCGAATCCGGGTATCTCGTTCCACTCCTCCTTTCCATGCATGCAAAGACAATACAATCATCCTCTGCTTTGCAGCGTTTCTCAAGTCCGTAACATCATCACATCATGTCGTGTAACCCTTTCCCCGCTTGTTGAAGATGGGAAGATTTGTACATCCTGCATCCCTCCCAAATACTGGGCTTGTAAGCCTCTTGACATCCTGGTTTCAGACGTTTCCAGCACGCTATCCAAGGGTTCCCAAAGTGGCCAGAGAGTCAAACAGAGGCTAGTCAGCCGCTCAACGCTGGCGGATGATTTCTAATACAGGCCAGTATCAGTCGAAGCGGAAATTGAGTTAAAGAGGAAAAGAGCTTGCGCACCTGTTAGGAACTCCTCGCTTTTTGTATGTTAGCATCTGCTCATTACTTCTCAAATTCATATAACAGCGCTCTGCGAGAAACTGCCACATGGTAGTAGAACTTACAAGCTCAATGTGATGTATCCGTCCCGATCCTCGTCGTACTTCTTGAAAACGTCCGTCATCCTCTTGAGGCTGATACACGCTTGCACGAACAGATCGAAGCTCATGGCATTCTGGCCACCACGGTCGTACGTGCGGTACAGCAATGTGACAAACTGTTGTGACAGACGATATCCAAAAGCGATCAGAGCTTCGTTGAACTCGGCGTAGGATATGCTACCCGAGTGGTCTGCATCGAAACGATCGAATAGACCGCGCCAGGCAGAGAGGAAACCCCACAGACCGCTGTCAGTGTGTCAGCAGGATGCATGTTTAGAGAAACGCTACCTGGAAGCTTACCAGAACTCGTCAAAGTTGACGGAGCCCGAGCGATCGGTATCAAACATTCTGCGCCTGTCAGCTTCTCCCTGGCCGGCTCTGCTAAGCGATCTTACCTGATCATCATGCGCACTGTATGCGGGTCAAATGGACTCCAGTCGCCATTCACCAGCGCAGTCTTTAACTCAGCTTCTGTCAGGGCTCCGCTGCCATCTCTATCCACTGCTCCAAAGAGTCTCCATAGCGCATCCCTGTCGTTCCCGTCTCGAGGTGGCGCAGGTGTAGGTGGCGGCCTTTGTACAATTGGCGGCCGATTGTGATAGCTCTGCGGTGGAGGCCCATGGCCGTAGTTTGCAGGAGGCGGGCTTCCAATGGCATTGGGCCGAGAATCGTAGCGTGAGTCGTAGCGATCGTTGTAAGCGCCTGGTGGAGGGCGAGAATCGTAGCTTGCGGGACGGCCACCGTAGCGCTCTTCTGGGCGGTGGGAATGCTGCTGTGAGCTCGGGATTGGAGGCGCAGGCTTGTTGTAGTCGGGCTTTGCGCTGGATGTGCGTGGCGGACGAGATGACTGGGAGAGCATCTGCGCAGCCTGGGCGATGTCAATGGCGCACTTTATTTCTCAAGCACTACACGCACCTGCTCTGGCTCTGCATGCGCAGGCAGTCTGTCCGGGTTGAAACCTTTATTGTATGCCATAGTGTGTGGTGAGGATCAGAGAAGAAGGCGAGAGGGGGGAAGGAGGGGTGTTGTTGCCAGACAGGCGGTTGGTGACACAAAGCGAGCTGACTTCAAGGCCGCAGCTTGAGGCTGAGCTGTAGCGGGCAGAGCGGCTGTGTATTCGCGAATATGTTTGCCGAATCTTATCCTGCGCTCCACTCTTTGTACCTGTCGGCGCCCAATTCACTATCTGAGTACGGCTGAACCCTGGCGGGGGCCTATGACGACGCGGTCAACTGAACGAGCCACGAGCTATGATCACGGTGAGAGCCCAACATAGCGGTCTCGGAAAGCGGCCTGGGTCACTCGGAACGAACCTCGCTCGGTAACCTATAGTTTAATCGCCTAGCAGGGAGACTCACTCAGCCTTTTGAGCCCGAGATTGAAGCGCGAGTGGCACTGTGGCTTGGACTCTCTGCTCAAGGGTCATCGCTGCAGCGATCCGCAAGACAGCGCAAAAGCTGCAGACTTTGGTGCAGACTGGACTGCAGACCCAATCATGTACACATATGCAGTGAAACCTCTCGGCACTCTGCAGTCAGACCCACTGACGAAAGTGTGCTGCGACCAACCACCCGTGAAGTATTGGAATCGGTTTGGTTGCAACATGCTTTTGGAACTTTGAATTTGGTATCTACTCCTCTCGGACTCATTCTCGACTTCGTGACTATCGTGCAATGTTGGTATCTTGGCTAAGATGCGAGACATCAAATGCCATTATATAGCTGGAATAAGCAACGAATATACTCAAGTGTCGTGGGTATCCTATAACGCCTACAACATCAGAACAAAGCGAACGTCGAATGACAATATACGTGCGAACACATGTCGCGCCTACAAGGCAGAAAAGAACAATACAATGGTGCTACAGGTAGAAACGCTCAAGTTTTGACACGCTTCTGATCGGTGTCGCTCCCCCCGTCAGATGTCTTGCGCTTGCGATCTGCAGAATCGTCGCGCGCAAATGACGGTCCATTTGGGACTACCGGAGTTTGGAAAGTCAACGGACTTGGGAGCATGTTGGAATCACCGCGACCAAAGCCCCACTCGGGGTAGAAACTACTTGGTGAAGGTAGCAGCCCATTTTCTACAAACCGTGAAGGCAGTGCCGATATAGGCGTCTCCATGTCACGATTGCTGCTACCATAAGAGTTGCTGTTGGCAGGAGGAGGTGGTCGTGCGAAGGGGTTCGGTGGGCCGGTTGCGCCGGCGCTGAGAAGAGAATTCGCGGAGGGCGAAGGGGGTGGAAGAACGACGCCTGATGAATGTGAGGCGTCAGTGCTGCGAGCCGGTGTTGCGCCAGAGATGGAGTCTTTGGGCGATGAGTCCGCTGTAGCGCTACCTCCATCCGATTGCTCGCTGGGAATTTGGACCCGCAACTTGGGCTTGTTTTTGTCCATCTGTAGACTGTTCGTCCGTGTAGGCGGGGCTATAGGCGGTACAGATGAAGTGGACTGGGTCCGTAGAGGCGGCTGTGGCGGAGGTTGTGGACTGGGTACCTTCGGTGGTAGTAGAGGCTGTGCGCCATTTGGTTGAAGGCGTGACATCCCAGCCACATCAACCGACTGTGACCGATTCTCTTGCTTTATGGCCTGTAGATCGCTGCGCATGCTACTGTTACCCCAGTATCCTATCAGCATCGATGAACTATCATCGATTGGTGTAAAAATACTGTGGTGCTTCGCGGAAGCAGGTAGTGGTTTCGGCTGCGGCAGAGGTGGGCTCTGGAAGTCGTTATGCGGCGGAGGCGGGGAGGGGACGGTGATTGTAGGCTGCGCGGGTCGTTCATGTTGTTGCGGAGGTTGGGGTGGTGCATGTGATTGTTGTTGTTGCTGCTGCTGTTGTTGTTGTTGTTGTTGTTGTTGTTGTTGCTGTTGCTGCTGCTGCTGCTGCTGCTGCTGCTGTTGTTGTTGTTGTTGAGCCTGCTGAGCCTGCTGCATCTGTTGCTGAGCTTGTTGTTGCTGGTGCTGTTGCTGCTGTTGCTGTTGTTGCTGATGCTGCTGGATCTGTTGCTGCTGAATCTGTTGCTGGTGCTGCTGGTGCTGTTGGTGTTGTGACGGGTGCGGTTGCATCTGGGCGGCCGGCTGCATTTGGGGCGAAGGCTGCATCTGTGGCACGGGTGGCATTGACTGCCTTCGGGGCTCCTGTTGCATGTACTGCTGTACCTGGGGGTTCGGCATTGGGTGTGTCGCATAGTGGTATTGGGGTCCCGGCGGGCCTTGCGGGCGCTGAGCAGCCTGGGTGTTGTAAAAGGGCGGATTGGGCATGTAAGCATAATTGGGCTGCGGCGGCGGTGCTTGTGAGGGGAAGGGCTGGGGAGGAGCGAGATTCGAGCTGCGGCGGACATGGCCCGGGTGTTGGTCTAATCGTGAATTCGGTCGTGACAAGTGATGAGGCGGCTGCGGCGAGGGGCCGCGGTGCTGGAACCCGTTTGGTATCGGCGGAGACGCAGAGGGGGTAACGTGACGGACGTGTTGGAAGGCCTGTGAGTGCTGCATGTGGTGCGGCATCAGGCCATGCTGCTCGGGAGGTGTGTGCGAATCGCGCGGGGGCGCGCCGTCGTCCTCGTCGTCTTCATCGTCATCGTCCTTCTTGCCCATGAAGTCTTCAGGGCCCTTGTGCTCATGTGCGCCGCCATACTGTGAGACCTGTCAGCGCGACTCCGTTAGGCGCTGTCATGATCTGGTAAGGGAAAAGAAAGACTTACGTATTGATAGCGACCTATTGTCTCGTTGATGTCGCCGGATGAAAACTCATACAGCTTCTTGTTGTGCCCAAAGATGATGACAGCAACGTCCACGGAACAGAGGACGGACAACTCATGCGCCTTCTTGAAAAGACCGCCCTTGCGCTTCAAGAAAGTACTAAATAACGTCAGCAACAAATCGCAGGAGGCGCACGGCGTGGAGGCTGGCGTACACTGAGCGGTTGCGGTCATCCTTGATGGCCTTGATCTCGATCTTTCTACGACCCATGATGAACAGCGGACTCAGGCGTCAACGCGCATCGAGCGTGGAGGGCTATGAGGCGGCGACGGTTGTAGCTCGTAGTCGAGAGTTCGTCGAGGGCAGAGGCGTTGATTAGCTCGCGCGGCGCCTGACGGGTACGACACGTTATTGCGAGAGCGTTTCAGGAGGCCAGTTTAGGCGGCCAAAGTCGGCGCGTTATGGTGCTGGTTCTATCGCAGTCCACAACCTATATGGTTCTGATGCGCGACACGGAGCTGTGCCCGTAGCTCCCAAGGTCTGAGGCTCTGAACGAAAGATGATGTGCAGAGGAAGCATGGAGGCAGGCGCGGGCTCGCCGCTATAATTAGAAAGTCATGGGCTCTCGAAGCCTGGGCCACTGCTCGCCAAAATGCCCCTTCCCGGATATTTGCTGCAGAATGAAGAGAGCTCGGCTCTTGTGATTGGGTATGCACATGTGACAATTCTCACCGGTGACCGCTAATATCGCATGCTTATGGTTAGACCGTTGGTATGGTGGCTAATTATAGGACATATCACAGCGACGTTGACAGACCCTCGACGAAGAGTACTGGACGGACCCTGATCTTCCCTACGAACTGGCATGTATTGCGCTCATGCTCAGCGCGCATCGTATGACGATACTGTGCCGGTCCCGCCCCCGCGAAACACCTATGTGTAAGGCGAGCAGAGTGCTAAGGTCGATCTCAATTGCAAGAACTCGACCCTGAAGGCACCTGCGGCGCCTGCACGAGTCGCACATCTGGCAATGCGGCGAGGCGGTAGTCGTCTTCCTGGGCTGTGCGATCGAAATCCATTGCTTCTGTTGTACAACTCCATGTAGGGCATTGCCGCTGCCGAAAGCCGTGTTCGATCGATGCTGCACTGCATCGCCGTCGAAGTTCTGCTTCGTCATCTTACTGACTAGTTACTGTATGGTCAGCAGATATCGAGACCTGCCTCCTTGTACGCGCCCCAGCCTCCATTATATCCACACACACACACACACACACACTACGTTGTTCTCTCCAAGTTGGTCGCCCTCGCGTACCTGTGCCCCCGCTGTCACAGACGCTCTATATTTAGGTATGCATCCACCCACGCGGGATGACGCAGATGTGGGAGACCCACCATGCCAAACCAAACGCCGGTTGCTTCGAACCGACTGAGTGGTCTTGGTGGATTAGACTATCGACGGAAGACGGCCTGCACGTGGCGTCTGAGACTATCAATGCAAACCACGATGAACCAAACCAGGCCAATGTCAATTCACGCTTGTCTGCTGGAATCCTCAAGAATATGCAACATGGCGCGCACTGGATATTTACACTACTACCAGTTTCAATCTTGTCGCCATCACTACAGGGCAATATTGGAGTCCGCGTTGAGACTCGAAGAATTGTGTACTACATTGGAAATCTAAGATCTACAAACTTTCGAAGACTATTGGCAAAACCGCATTGCACACCAAATGTCTCAACTCCCATGACCAGAATCATCTGCGCGGTGGGCTCACCTGGGTTTTCCCTCCTGATCATTGCTAACAGCTCCTTCCTCCACCACTACATATGAATCGAATAGAGCCCATGACAAGTCAAAACAAAACGCTGAAGCATCGAAGGGGTATTATGTGTTCCGAGAGCAAATCGGAAGTGGGTATCTGTGCTCTTTGTACGCTGAAGAAGTAGACAATATATGCAGGCTCATGAAAGATCTGGCCAACATGTCAGCTACTGACGCCCCTGTAGGGTTCTCTTACATACCTCTGTGTACGTAGTAGGACTTTACCGCATGGCCCCGCCGGGCCTGACTGGCGCTCCGTCTACATTGCCCGTCAATTCTGCAACGCGAGCCTTGATGCGGGCAACGCGGCTCTCGATTGTCTCCTCGCCACTAGTCTCTCCTTCATCAGTACGTTGACTTTGGCTTTGGCTACGGCTGCGATGTGTCTGCTCTTCACTGAGGCGAGCTGCACGGTCAGCCGCATTCCTTCTTATCTGGGCCCATCTATCTTGTGACGGCGAAACCTGCCTGCCAGCCTCGACGGAGTCTTCCGAGATGTCGTCCCTTGCGTAGGCGCCACGCTGATTTGGTGGTGTGACTGGTCGAGATGTTATTGTGTTCTGACCCATTGGTCTACGCTGAACTGGAGGTGGAGCATCGTGGTATTCATCATCGCTATCGTCGGGGACAAAGGCGGGCATATCGTCCATTGGTCCCTGGTCGAATCTCGAGAAGGCCTGATCTGCCTCTTGCTGCTCCAAGGCATCAGGAGTAAGTGGCGGGCCGGCTTGTCGCATCGCAGGCTGCATTTGCTCAGCCAGCATCTGATCATGCTGGGAGTGCGACATGATTGGCTCGGCCTGTTCAAGGCTGATCACAGAAGGCTCCCGAGGTTGTTGCTCGTGGTGTGACACTCGAGATGCGCTTCGAGCAGCCTCAAGAGCTCGCAACTGTGACTCGTCTTCGGATGGTCTAGGCTGGTTGACAACAGGAGCAGAAGGGTCTGTCTTTTTCCTGCCGAAAAGCTTTCTGAAACCTCCACCACCTTCCTTCTTCTTCTTCTCGAGCTTCTTGGGCTCAGACTGCTTCACTTTCTCCTCACTGGCGCGTACATTGGAAGGTACTGGTGTGATCGCTTTGCGCTCAGGCATTGGGGCCTTAAGCGCAGGATGCCTGTTCACAGTCTCTGCCACTGAACGCGGCTTGTCCTCCGCCTCCAACCTAGGAGTGGGAAGGGGTGAGTCTTCGGGCCATGGGACCGGAGTGATAGTGACATCTTGCGAGGAGTTCGCTGCAGGAGGATGCCACAATTGCGACTGCGAAGAAGGCAGATTCGTTTGCGACATTGGAAGTGCGGGCAGGTCACGGTTGGAAGCCTGGGGAGGCAGCGGTGATGACCGTCCGTTAGCTGTGGACTTGAGGTCGTTTTTCGAACCTTTTCCAGCGTTGATATCGCCAAGATAGTGCGCGCGTAAAGCGTCTTTGTCCATCGCGCCTTCTCCGAACCTCTTGTCCCACTTCATCGCAGGGCCAGCTTCACTGAGCAAATGGGGCTGTAAGGTCAACACGCTGTTCGTCTTGATAGAAGAAGTTTCGTCCCTTCTGCCTCGGCGCTGGGCGAATTGTTCTGCTGCCTTCTGCTCTCGATCTTTCTGTGCCAGCTTGGCAGCTGCGGCCTGAATACGTGCATGCTGATCTGCACCGATAGTGCTCGAGGGTGTGTTTGAGTTTGCCCGGCTGTATGGGTCCTTTGCAGAAGGCGCTTTCTTACCGGTAGATTTCCTTCGGCCCAGACGTCCGCGTTTGGTGAAGCTGAACATAGATTTCTTTTCCGCGATGTAAGCCCCTTCTTCAGGACCAACTGCGGCACCCTTGACCTGCTCTTCCATGATCAACCATTTGCCGCCTGGAATGTGTGTCTCGATAACTGTGCATCTGCCAAAGGCAGCCTTCCGATCAGGTGTCTCCTCGTTCGCAAGGCTTGTCATCCACACCCACCAGAACGTCTCGTCCAAGTCGAATGCAGTGATACTCGCGAGTTCTCCAGGTTCAAGGTCTTCCTCGATTCCGTTGCGAACATGCGACTGCGAGCTGTGTATGCGAGCCGGTTCTCCAAGGGGGGGAAGCTTCTGTGTCGGAAGTAACAAAGTGGTAGGTGCAGACTGATTGTTCTCATCGGCGAAGCCAGAAGAAAGGAAATCGGCCCAAGAAGGGGTGGTAGGACGTCCGAAATCAGTCACTCCAGACCGAGGCCCGTTTCGAAGGCCAGAAAACTCACGTATACCTGTCGCAGTCGATGCACCGTTGGTGCTGTTCGAATCTTCCAAAAGCCCAGAAAATCCAAAATCCTCAAAACGGGACCAAGAAGGGTCTGGAGTAGCAGGGCCCGGCGATGTGACAGACTGATTTGCCGAGGCAATTGCTTCCAATACTCTGCGACATTCATCTGTAAGCGCCTTCACGGTATCGTCGTAAGCTGAGAATTGCTGCAGGGCTGCATCGTCATCCCGGTATTCAAAGTTCCGTGCACGGCGCAACAACGCAAAGGGCGTCGGCGAAACCGAGTTGACAATCATGACTACCTTGGTCGTATGGGAGTTCATAAGCGTGGGCGCTTGCGGTGGGTATTCGGTCTGGGAAAGAAGCGACTGCAGGGAACGGGGCAGGTTGGAGATGCCCCCTACGGTGTTCGGATCGGGAGAGAGTGATCGAAGGTACGCAAAGAACAGGTGACTTGCTGCGTCTGCAGCTCTGCGGGGAATTAGCATCAGGTTGGACTTGGTCGAAGTGTGCGAACTCACTTTTCCCAAGTGCGGTACCCCCCATCGAAGCCATTGCCGTCGTCATGGAATTCAAAGGCCCACCATCCAGCCATACGTGACAGTTTCCTGCCACCCATGCCGTTCGTCTTGCTTCTTGCTGCGACTGCAGACAACAGATCAAAGAAATCAAATATTATACGCTTGCGTGCTTCTGAATCGACGCTGAGGGGAACGAAGGTATCGAAGGCATGGCGTGCAAGGTTGGAGTCTAGGAGAGTTGTCAGTGTGTGTTTGCGCGTCGATCCCCTTGCAGCGACCACGTACCAGACTCGCCGATGCGAAAGAGCTCGTAGGCATCCCAGGTGACCACACCACCTGGCAGTCTACTCCAGCACCACTTCATGATGCTGCATAATGTCTGCGTATGTCAGCATATCACCTTGCTCGTTCGGCGCGATGTGACGTACCAATGGCTCAGTTAAGCGCAGCTCCTGTGCCAGACTCTCACCGCGAAACTGCCGTGTCCCTTCGTATGCTGCCTTGAAGAAGTTGCGGACAAAGTTTCGTGAAGCGCTTGTATCAGATGTGGGGCGGAAGGGGAGTAGTATGAAGGGCATGTCGACAGCTGCTGTCAGTTAACACCGACTATCTTGCTGGAGACACCAATGCTGCGCTTACCTCTCGATTTCATTTCTTGTGTGCAGACGTGGATAAGCTCTTGAATCTCCTCTGGAGCAACATCCTTGCGAGACCATGCGTCTTCCCATCGCGGCCGTGGGGCGGGCTCGCTGCTGGCTTCAGCTTTGGACCCGGACCTGGAGGCGTCCTTTGGCTTGAAGACGTTCTTGAAAAAAGGCATGCTGCGTCAGCGCCGGCAGCGTTGATAGGCGACTTCTGCGCTTAAAGCTAGTCGGTGTCAGGAGGGGCCGAGGGCGAAGAGCGTGTTGGGTCGCTCGAGGGTGGTGGTAGTGTTGGTGGTGATATCGGCCGTTGTGCAGCGCGCGCAATGCAGGAACGAGACTGAATGCGCGAGGGGTGGAAACGCCGCGCAGAGCTCCTCTGGACGCGCTGTAGGGCTTCGGCAAGGTGCTAGTTGAAAAGGAGTAGTGACCAGGCGGTTGCTTCTGAAGCAAGCCTCTGCTTCCAAGTGGACAGAAGCGAAATGACAAGGGTTACGGCCCAATAACGCGGCGATCGTCTCTAGAGCCAATGCTACTGTTCTGGAGTCCTGCAACGTGTGGCTCCTTCCTTGTGCACGTACTGGAGATTATTCTCTGCGCATGCAATGGTATCCTGCTGGCCAGCACATCCTCTACCAAATTATCTGGTTGCCTTGATACATCCATCTCGTGCATCGTCCAATTGGCCAGAAAGTGACTCGTGCGTTGTCCCCGTCGCGCGTCACTTGCAGCGAATCATCAGTACAATCACACTCCGCGCCCGGCAAATCATGGCTACGTACCGAACGCCACATTCAGGAACAAGTCTTGTGCAAGACTCACAACATAAGGTTCATACCATCAACGACGGTCTCACGGGGAACAGGCTTTGTACCTCCATTGGATGCCTTCCCCTGAGATGCTGGCAGCCGTTTATCTAGCTCGATTATACCTTCTAGTAGACCGTCTGATGGCGGGCCGAAGAACAGAACGACGCATGAATGCTGGTTCCACTCATATCTCCATAGTCAGGTTCCAAGCAAGGATCGCCTGCCAACGTGGCAGTGTCGCCCCAGCCGGATTGGCTTAAACCCAACGCTTGATTGCTTTTGTGGGCAGTGGCCAGAGAGGCGTTCTATCTATTTCAGTGTGCGATTTCACTTCTGTCCCAGGGCAAAAAGAAAGGCCACATTTTGTTGTATCTGTAATTCCTACGGTATGGCAATTGAAAGCGAGGGCGCTGGCCTCGCAACTGCTTATGACATCTGCACGTCCTGAAACGCCGCTTGCCGGTACGTTATGATTATTTAGATGAGCCACTTGTGTCACGTGAGAGCGCGATTGCGGGAGGTTTGCGCTAAACTTCGAAGCTGTTGTTGTTTCGGTGCGGACCCTGTGGTGGTTGTCTCGACTCTAGCTCGAGCACCACCACCACCGCCGCCACTACATCCGCATTACCTCTTGAAAGCCCAGTGTCTCACTTAACACTCACTTCTGACTGGTGCGGTCAAACATCTTTAAATCAGCAATCTATATTTCCTCCGGAACAGCATTTGTGGATTCGTACACAAATACAAACAAACCGCATTCGCAATGCCAGCTGAGACGGCATGTCCGATTTCTGGTGTCGATCAGGCACTTGCATCATACATCAATTCTCGTGACGAAACATTGAGAATCCGACGTACACTATCGCGCTACCTTGCGTCTAGTCTCCGGCCGGTAGACCACGCAACCCAGGATCAGCATGTAAACCACGAGTGTCCTCAACGCATCACGGCAACCGGCACGAATCCACCTGGTCTCAAAGGTTCACGCATAGCCTACCTTCAGGCTCTACGAATCAAGAGCCAAGCAGAAGCGAAGCATGCAGAGCTTCAAACGTCGCTTGAAGATATCCGGCGCCGCCACTTCGACGACAACCCTACGCTGTCCCGCTCAGGCCAAGATGACGAAGTTACGCGGAACTACATCGATTTGCTTCGAAGGCGTCGAAAATTTGCAGAGTTGGGCGTGATTCAAGAAGCTCTCGAAAAATTACAAAACGCAAAGCCTCCCACCCAATATCATGATCCAAGAGATCATATTCAACAAGTTCTTGGAGGGCAGCCGGATCTTCCTGCGGAGCGACTGGAGCAAATCACGCAGACGGAGGTCGATCAAACGTCGATATTCAAATTAAAGCAAGAAGTACTGGAGGCACGGAGCCGCATGGATCAAGCAAATAGCGCCAGAAAGCAAGCCACCAGTACAGCTCGCGAGCAGCCCGGACTTCAGCAGCAGGTGCATGCTCTTGACAAAGCGCGGCATGAGATTGTTGAGTGGATGCAGGGCGAGTTGGCCAAGATGGAGGAGGACTCAGTATTTCTCGAAGACGCCTCGCCTATTAAGCGTCCCAGACAAGAGGACGCCCTTGATGACCTTGAATCCGCTGAAGCGCGTGTTCGTGCATCTTACGAACAATATATTGCAACTCGAGCAGAAGTTATTGAGGCTTACGAGAGTCTCATCGAGCCTTTGCCCCAACACGACGAGGCTAAAACTGATGGAACCACAACCGGCTCTTCTGAGGCTTCCACAGACACAAAGCTTAGCAAACCTGTCACGAAGCTGCTGCCTCATCTTCCTCAACTCGCTCGCTGTGCTCAGAACGAACGCTCCCTACTACAGCAGGCTGTCTACCTTCAGAACCAAATGTCTGCTGCGGACCAAGAACTAGAAGAAGCGCTTCTGCGATTGTCGGCTGAGAGTCACTTGCTGCCAGGTGGGTCGAAAGCTGCCAGTGATTGGGGCAAGATGGCTTCGCAGGCAGAGTCTGCGACCGAGATGACTGTGAAGGAGCACCTGCAAGGGAGTCGCCATGAGGTCAGCAGTATCAGCGCTATTGTGGACCTTTGCTCGTTGCAAGGCAAGGTTTTGACATCTGTTTAGAAACAGATATATCATGTTAGTATGCGCCTTTGAGATCTCGAAATTTACAGGATATGCGATATATATGTATATATGTTCATTCCTTTTTGGTTGACTGGGGGCGAAACTGCATTACTGTAATGCGCAGCTTTGCTGACTACGCCCACGACCTGAACGGCCGAATCATTAGCCCATTTGCCACTGAGGCCTTCGAAATCCTTGAAAGTGACGCAAACCAGTAACCCTATCCTCACCCATAAGAAAAGCAGAAAGCCGAATAACCCATCGGCCGTGAAAACATGTTAGAGAGAAAGGTAGTCAAGACTATCACAACCTAGGCTGCGACATTGTCATGACACAAAGGTGGAGCTATTCAATGTTGCTGCAACAACCAGATCCTGAATGTGATAGGATGTCCGTTGAATACACCTGCCACATGTGTCAGTACATGGAACACCAAATATCATTGAAGAACTTACCGTAGAATAGTAGATGACCTAGACGGCCTCCTCAGCCTGAGCGTCGTCCTCAGGCGTCAGGTCGTCAGTAGAATCAGCTTCAGCCTTGACCTTGGCTGCATCCACAATTAGCATTCAAGAACGTTTTTGCATGCAACGAAGGTCCACTTACACTCCTCCTCGTCCTCAGGCTCTGGCTGGGGCTTGGCCTTAGACGGGCGGCCACGCTTCTTGGGTGACTCTTCGCCGTCCTCGACGTCCTTCTTGGCACGCTTACGAGGCGTCGTAGGCTTCTTGGGAGTGGTATTGCCGCCCTCGCCACTGTCGACCTTCTTCTTGCGGCCACCGCCCTTCTTGGGAGTAGCAGGGGGAGCGCTGCCGTCAGAAGGGGTCATGAGCTTCTTCTTTAGGACGGCCCAGGCATTGCTGGCGGAACGGGGGTTCGTCATGCCGGCGAAGCTGGCGAGCTTGTCGTAGTCAATCTGAGCCTGTCAGTGGAGCACAGGATTAAGTAGGCAAGTTATAACTGACCTCTGGAGGACCGGACTTCAGCGACTGCATGGCCCAACCAAGGATCTGCAATTCGCGCTCAGTGAACTTTGGAGCTGCTTCAGTGTTGTGGCTAGGAGACTTGATTGTGTCGGACATGGTTGCGGGTGGTGGGGAGTGTAGGCGAGGTGAAATGGTTGTGGGTCGGGTTTTGAGAACGTTTGAACGATGCAGAACGATATGATGCGATATGACGGGGTATAGAAGGTACTTATGCAGTGCAGGGACACGCTGGCAGGGTTGATGAAACGTGGGTGAAAGTGAGTGCGCGCAAATGCTACTTAAATGGCGGTATATGCGCGCCGATTCTTGCTTCACTTACTCTTACTGACCAAAGATGGCCTAGGGCTACAAGTCACAACAGTAACTGCGATAAGACCAGCACTTCCTGCGCCTTCTCAGCTCTGACTAGATAGATACTTTTTGAGAATACGTTCGAAAGGAGTAAAGAGCAAATGCAGCCAACGAACTCTGTAGTCATCTTAGAGACTTCAGATCATCCTACAACTTGCTAATGAGATCTGAAGTATGCCGATTAATACACTAAATTTGGCGTTTCTTGCAGTGTGGTCAGCCATGACAAGGCGCAGTAGAGGGAACAATGGCCCACAACAGGGTGAAGCAAATGTGCCAACGATGTTGCATATTTTGGATGAAGAGCAACATATCGAATATTGCCTCATCCATTTTGTAATATCATAATAACTGACGAATGCATAGTGGCTCTCATGCGACGCACTGCAATGCATTTCTGCTCAGGTCTGCAGAAATCGCAGGTGAAGCCGGCAAGTAAACAGCAAGCACGAAGGGCAGCAGCAATCACGCGCAGTCGCTATCGGCAACCTGTTGTTTGCACATTCACTACGTTTCCTCTAAGCCGAAGGACATTGAGCGGCAGTGATACGAAGCTCTCACATTGAGTATCGAGTGGAGGTGAGGTGAGGTCGACCTCCGTCGGACGCGAAACCGCAATGGGCCATGTCCAATCTGACTCGTGCACCACCACCGAGCCCCCGACCTTCGAGGCATTAGGCACAGGAGCTCCCGCTGCCGCCGACCACATCGCAGCGCACATTGTCCCCAGATCACCCCTCCGAAGTGCTTTGTTTACAAGCATATCATCATACAGAATGGCCGACCCCATAGACAGCGCGCTGTAAGCGTCCGCCCCTCAATCGCCCAAACATCCAAACATGCCCCACTAACATAGCACAGCGACCTTCTTCGGCGCCTCAACCCCAAGGATGTCAAGAAGAACGTCGACCACATAGTCAGCCTGAACCCTGAGTTGGAGGAAGATCTGCTCGAATCCGTCGATATTCCGCTCGCTGCCAAGAAATGCTCGAAGACTAAGCGCGACTTCCTGTGCTGCGACTACAACCGCGATGGTGATAGCTGGAGGAGTCCGTGGAGCAACGAGTTCGAGCCGCCGATCGAGGATGGTGTGACGCCCAGCGAGAGGATCAGGAAGATGGAGATCAAGGCAAATGAGGCGTTCGATGTGTACAGAGAGCTGTAGGTGTACCTATGTTGCGGGGAACATTGAATGGGAGCTTACAAGGGCAGGTACTACGAGGGCGGCATATCGAGTGTATATCTTTGGGACATCGATGATGGCTTTGCTGGGTGTGTGCTGCTGAAGAAAGGTTTGCGATCCTCTGTACCTGCTGCTACAACCTCCTGGACTGACTCCCCCAGCCGTCAACCCTACACAACGCAGCTCTGGCAGTTGGGACAGCATTCACGTGTTCGACGCGACAGACCGTGCTCGTACCGCTCACTACAAGCTGACTTCAACGGTCATCCTCTCTCTCGGCACCGACTCCGAAGCGCTCGGCGGTCTGGACCTGTCCGGTAACATGGTCCGCCAGGTGGAGGCTGATATGGCTGTTGAAGATGACACTTCGCACGTCGCCAACATCGGCAAGATGGTAGAGGATATGGAGCTGAAGATGCGCAACCTGTTGCAGGAGGTGTACTTTGGCAAGGCAAAGGATGTCGTAGGTGATCTTAGGAGCATCCCTCCCCTGAGCCAGGCGAACAAGGACAGGGCGACACAGAGGGAGATGATCAGCAGCATGGGAAGATAGATGCCCTATATCATGCTGCACTGAATATGACACAAGATTCTCGGTCAATGTAGGCCCTTGTCATCCCATTAATCTACCTGCGTGTCTCATTGAACGACAGGTTCATTTGTGTCAAGATACCAAGCTTACACGGTTGTAGCTCTTCCGATTTCTCCAGATCGATCGAATCTTCAGTAATTGCATAGCTCTTGTTGCGAAGCAGAAGAAATTGTATACTTCATACCGAAAATAACTGAAGGCCTGAGTATTATGCTCTCTCTGGTTGTCTAACGTTCGTGTACAAACCTTGCCTTGTCCGTAGCAACGACACTGGCTTGTATTTCATTGCAAGTACCTCTTGCGGCACCTTGACCCATCTTAGCGGTCACCCGGAGATGTGCGCTCGAATGCATGATCTGGTGAATGGAACAAGAATGGTAAAGGAAGCAATCCACCCTCAGCTATCGATACCATTCTCCCTCTCAGCACCATTTCCCTTATTCCCTCCTGCAACAAAGTCGTCATGAGCATCCTCAAAATTAGCGTGCGGCCCATCTGCACGCTCAACAGTATCGTTGGCAGACTTCAACCGCCAATCAGCAAGAAAATTCAACCAAAGAACGAATCAAAGCTTATATCAACATACCGTACGCAAAAAGCGCCACATAACGTAAGCAGGCCAGACGAGATACAACAAAACCGAGAGAACGGCGAAGATCCAGAAGAGAAAATCCACTGGAAAGTAGACGGGTTCTTCGCCTAACTGTTTGCAGGTCACGCCTGGAGGGTAAATTGGGTTGCCGGCTTCGTCGAGGTGCATGCCTCGAGGCCATTGGTGGCGTGGGAGGTGCGAGCCGGGCCATCTGGCGGCTTTGCCTGGCCACAGGGGAATGCCCATGGCGTTGGACAGGCGGAAAGATGTATGGAAGAGTTGGAGCTGTGCTGTCTGCAAAGGTCGCGATGATGAGAAGTGCGATGTAGTGAGGGGAGGTGAACACTGTTGAAGATAGCTACCTGGATAAACAGACGCTAATGAAAGTAGGCAGGCATGGCCATGGGACAGGAACGAATGAGTTTGCATCTGAGGCGGAGCAAGTGCACCAGTGCTTGGGGGAAGGAATGAGAAGTGTTGCCGCTCGGTTCCATACGTGGTACCTTACAAGGCCTTACTTCTTTACTGCCGCCGTCACAAATCGTGTTCAAGCATCAGCTTTAAGAGCGATGATGGTGTATGCAACCTGAATTGACATTTTATGTGTACTTTAACTTGGGTGAAATGGATATACATACAGGATGAGCGGCTGAGATTCACGTTACCATCTATACCACCATTTTAACTTCTGCTCCGTGCGCTATGCATGTGTGATCTGTCAGCATCCTGACACCATATGAAACAAAAAAGCCTTCTGTACTACTCCCCTTTGACAGCATATCTAACTGTTCCCTCCGCATTCCAGCTACCTTCATACTTCTCCTGCAACACCCTCAACTTGCTGAAGAACACATCATCGTCCACATACGCGCCCTTCAGCCACCTCTCACCCTTAGTCGCATCAAAAGCTTTACGAGCATGCAGCACCCTCCTGTTATCAAAGATGACGCACTCGCCCTCGTTCAGCCTGTACTCGTACAGATTCTCCTCGGAACTCAGCAACTTCTCGTAAGCATGGCTTGCAGCGATGAACGAGCGGAAAGAGGTCTGATTATTGCTGCCGATGCGAGCTTCGAAGGGGCCCTGGAAAGGTGGTGACCAGTTCACGCGGCGAATAGCGAGATTTGTAGGTTCGCTATACTTGGTGTGAGGGAAAAGCTCAATCACTGGACGGGTGAAGTGGTAGTGATATGTTGGGTGATGATACTCATATGTTACCGGGAAAGTGCAGAGGGTTCGGAAATGGCGCTCTGAGAAGCGCTGAAGCTGGCGTACTGCGTTGAAGGCATCGCTGAAGAAGGATTCGCCGCCAGGCGTGCGGGCGCGTAAAGAATGGAGGAGTTGCAGATGTGGCGGATTGGTAGTGTAGAGAAGATCCATGTGAAGACCAAGGAATTGCGGCGTATAGGCGATGTTCTCGGCTTTGACTTTAGATCGGACGTCCCAGGTGCGGCCGTAGAACGTGTCTTTCAGATTACCAATGCGCTCTGAAAGCTTTACTACCGATTCTTCTGACTCAGGCACATTCCTGATGAAGAGCAGACCATACTTGTGCAAATGCTTGAGAGCATCATAAAGAATTTCGTCTTGGTCCATATAGTCGTTATAATCAAGCCACTTGTTGTCTCTTGTGATCTTCTGCTTGTCCCAGAGCACTCTGTCATCGTGCCGTGTGCCGCCTCTTAATTCGACTTCCTGGTAAATTGCTCTCCGCAGCCAGTCGATAGAGTGTCGAGTGCGATGATCGGATCCATATCCCTTAACGTCATTCTTCCACCGGAGCTCGATCGAAAGTCCCCTCTCTTCGTCTTCTACGAGCTTATAGCTCCCTTCTAGATCCTCCGGAATGTCAGAAGTTTGGAAGACCTTTTGTTTGCTGTCTGGATCTCTGCATTGTGTGCACGAGCAGCTGTCCCGGAGAAACGCAGTGTCGAAGCTCTGAGTACTTCCGTCTAACTCAACAGCAATGTGTTTGGCAGGAGGACCATTAACTTGCCCGAGTTCTGATACTTCTTGGGCTGGGTACTCCTGTGCTGCTCTTTGCGCGAGCTCTTTCTCTTGTTGCTCTCTGACCTGAAGCTTGCTTTGCCGACGAGGACCATCAACAGGGCGCCATTCGGCCTGCTGTGCCGAACTTCCAGACTTGCTCCAAAACGACCGGAATGAAAACTGCCTCCTTTGCACTGAAGTTGTTGATTGACGCCTGATCGTAATTTTCCGTGCACTTCGCAGCGCAGGCAGTTTGGTAGTGACGTTCAATGACATGATGGCAGCCGGAGCTAGATGCTGTCAACAACTTGGCTGGGGCCTCCGTGGGGATGGAGCATTATTCATATGCCGACCGCGCCAATCTCTGCCGACGACCGAGGCGCAAGTTGCTTCTCGACCGCGCACGTCTAGAATCCGTCCGGAAACACCCACTCTTCATCCCACGTCGGCAGGTAATCGCATCGCGTGTTCGCGGCACGTGTGCGCTACTGGTCGTTATTGAGCCTAGGCGCATGTCTGAGGGTGTTGCACAGCTCAAGCATGAGGTGTGTATGATCTTGTTGTTTGTGCTGTGTGAGCTAACATTCTGGTTCAGGGTTCTCAACGACAGGTAGTCGTCGCTGGCGCTGTAGCTGGCCTCGTGTCGCGGTATGTCAACAGGCTTATAGTAGGAAGGTTCACTTAACACTTACTGACAGTCACAGCTTCGTCATAGCTCCCCTCGATGTCATCAAAATCCGCCTACAACTCCAGATACACTCGCTCTCCGACCCCCTTAGCGTTCGCGGCGTCAATGGCCCCGTTTACAAAGGGACTCTGGGCACCCTGAAGCAGATATTGAAGCATGAAGGCTTGACTGGGCTGTGGAAGGGCAATATTCCAGCTGAGCTGATGTACCTGGCATATGGCAGTATCCAGTTCTCTGCCTACAAATATGCCTCCTCTCTCCTCGAGCATCCAGCTCTGCCATACCATCTCCCCAGCTCTGCCGTCAACTTTATTAGTGGTGCGGCTGCTGGCGCTGCGGCCACGACCGCTACCTACCCGCTCGACTTGCTCCGAACACGCTTTGCAGCTCAAGGCACCGAACGTGTCTACACCTCTTTACTGGCTTCATTGAAGCAAATAGGGCAGCAAGAGGGACCAAGAGGCTTCTTCCGCGGCCTCGGAGCTGGTGTGAGCCAGATCGTACCCTACATGGGTCTATTCTTCGCAAGCTACGAAGGCCTCAAGCCACTCATGGCAGAATCATCACTGCCTCTGCCATTTGGTACATCAGATGCTGCTGCTGGTGTGCTTGCTAGCATCCTCTCAAAGACCGCCGTCTATCCTCTCGACACTACGCGGAAGCGCCTGCAGGTCCAGGGACCAATGTTGACGCGTTATGTGCATGGAAACATACCCCAGTACAGCGGTGTCATTAGCACGGTGCTACGTATATGGAGACAGGAGGGCAGAAGAGGGATGTATCGCGGCTTGACAGTCAGTCTGCTCAAGGCTGCGCCTGCGAGCGCAGTCACAATGTGGACATACGAAAGAGCTATGGCAGCCATGCTTGCCTGGGACGTAGCAGAGGCATGATAGAATTTCGATAGGCATGGGCAGGAGTTGATTCACACAGCATAAGAGATACCATATATCGATGTTTTTGCCCTGTTTTGAGGCAGTCGTAGCCACATCAGATTAATCATAATCTTGATTTCTCTCCTTCATCCAGTCACGCAACATTCTTCTCCAGCCACTCCTCCCACTGCTTCTCCGTCCAACCAGAGGAGATATCGTTGTTGACCACTCCATCAAACACCACCGTCGGTGTCACATGAACGCCCTGCAACCTGTTCTGCTTCGTTTGTAGCTTCACGTAGTCTGTAACACCGTTGCCACCGTTCAATCCGCCGTCCTTGTCTGGCTTGTCGCTGATCTCTAGCAAACTGTACACCTCCTTCTCATCGACACCCACACTTCCTGCAATCTTAGCTAAACGCTTGTATGTGTTGTTTCTTGTCTCGTTCACCACATTCGCATCGAAGAAATCCTTCTGTTGCTCGAAAAGCTTCTCGCTGAAGTCGTAGAACTTGTCAGGCTGCACCTTGAGTACTGCGAATCCCGCCTCGTGCACAAGTGTAGAGGACGGGTGCCAGGGTTGAATCTGCTGGCGGAAGATGGTGACAACTCGATCAGAATACTTCTCGAGGAGGGTTTTGCGCAAAGGCGAGCTGTAGACAGTCTTGAAGAGCTTGGCGCTGAAGGGGCAGACGTAGTCCAGGTCTGGAGGCAGTCAGTATGCCATCAGAGTGAGCGCAAATATGTGGTACGAAACGTACAGATCTCAATGGTGTGGACGGCTTTTGGTTGGATGGCTGTTGAGGCGAGCTTCTGCCCAGCGAACTTGGGTGCGAGAGCCATACTTGAAGTTGTTCAAGTCAATTGAATTCAAAAAGACGCTATCGTGAGAGAGAAGCTTATATATACATAGCGAAGCGAATGATGTTGAGGAATCACGCAAGATCACGCTGGAGGGGTAGCTCTTGCATCACTTGAAGCTTGAGTATGACGTTGACGAGTGACGCAAGCTACGATGCACTCTACCTATCACTCTACCTATCACTCTACCAATGATTCACTGCAAATCGCTGTCATTTGCGCAGCTTTATCATTAATTCTTACAAATAAGGCACACCAGGAACGAAAGCAAGGCACGCCGCTGTGATGGTTGGTCAAGCTGTCTGGCCCCACACCGTTCCCCGCACACTTCCGGGCGCAGCACCACTCGTTGTACATTGACATGGTAGTTGGGACGGTATCTTCGTAGCCATGTCAGATCCCAGCTCTACAGATAACGACCTCCTTGCTCGTCTTAATGCGCTCAAGAAGAGCAGCGTCAGTCTCGACACCACGTACCACTCGTCTATAACACAATCTCCAAAGCCTACAGATGACCTTGCTTCACGATTCGCCCGTCTAGGCTCCGCATCGCCTTCGAACTCGCCGCAGTCATCACGAACAGCGTCTACAAACAATGTTGTAGCTCCGGGCGCACCGAGCTACCTGGAAGGTGTGGCTCAGGGTGTAGGAGGTGGCGCGGTCGAATTCAACGAGGAAGACGAGAAGAGTTTGGAAGAACTTCTTGGGGAACTGAATGGAGCCGTAGGAGATAGGAAGGATTGGGACATAAGCCGGAAAGAGCAGAGAGATGTCGGGAAGCTGCTCAAGGATATGAGAACAATATTGCCCGAGCTACAGAACAGTAAAGCTCAGGACGCTACACAGCGGGAACAGAGCAGCCACAAAAGCAAGGGTGAGGCTTTCACAGATTGGGAGAATGTGGAATTTGATGTGGGGAGTGGTTCTGTAGGACCCAAGCGCGTCGAAGAAGAAGGCAATAGCGATGAGGAAGATGATGGTAAGAAGAAACCGTCAGAGGACGAAGAAGCAGACGACGTGATAGCGCGAATCATGGCCGAATTGGAGATCAGCAAGAAATACGATCCCCAATCTCCGTCATCTCCACCCCCGCCGTACTCCGACCGTGAATCGGGGCGTTCGAACGACAAGAAGACGACCGGTAGCACAGACGACGACCCGTTCTCCCTCCCATCTGCACCAACAGCTCTCAAGCCCACAGACTCGCTTGATGAATCCCAAGTCCTTGAAGATGCCTTCACCGCTCGCCTTGCCGCGCTTGCGGGACCCAAGACTGACTCTCTGGGTCTTCCTTCCGCACCTTCCTTCGCACCTTCCGCAAAACCACCCAAGATTGAGTCTAGCCTACAGCAGAAGCTCGATGAGGAGATCGATACTTGGTGCATCATCTGCCAGGACGATGCAACATTAAAGTGTCTGGGCTGTGATGGGGATTTATATTGCAGAAACTGCTGGATGGAGGGTCACAAAGGGGAGAGCGCAGGGTTCGAGGAGAGAACGCATCGCGCTGTTGAATTTGTGAAGGGCGGTGATAAGAAGAAGACTCTGGCTGCTGCAGGTTGAGTGCTTTGCAATAAAGTCGAACTTCCTGGCGAGGCCGACTATTGCACGCCTAATCTCACTCAGCGTTACTGAGCGACGAGCGCTTGCGTCCGTCTCGCCTGACTTTCGCTTCGCAATGGATAAATGGCGTCTGGTCGACAAAGGTTGCTACAAGAATCCATTCTTGCAGCTACATAAATTGCGATGAGTTGTCCAGTGAACAACGATATCGCAGGTCAGCGCCCAACCCATCTCTAAAGTTCCAGTGACAAGGCTACTGAGTGGTCAAGATCCGACGGCATGCTTTTGCTAATCTCCAAGGAGGTGCTTCAGGTTGAAGCGACCCAAGTACCCATGTCAGTCACGAAACAGCAGGCAAAAAGGATCACGTAGCACAACAGACTTTCGTCAGGATACATAGAGATACAACGCGAGCAAGGCTTGGTAAGCGGTTAATTAGACTATTTTCGTTAAACAGTGACGACCAGGCTAGCTGTGACATATAACATGCAAATTCGACAACACGACAAGAGCCACCCTTTTCTTGAACCAATACTGGTTCGTTTGATAAAATATTCGAATCTATGCAGAGCTCGTAATATTGATTCCCAACGAACTCAGCGCTGGCCCGGCATCCAAGTTCAGCTTAACCGTGTTGGCCTTGATCGCCTCCTCATAGTAAGTCAAATGCTGGCCATCCTTGATACTGCTGTTGCCCGAAATCTCGAGCGGCAGGATGGCATCCTTGTACGTGCTGAGCACCAAAGTGAGGAGGGTAGCCTGTTCGACACGCGCCTGCATCGGTACTGTGTTCTGGCCAGGTTTCAGCACCAGGTCCGGCAGCAGGGCATAGCCAATCGGTGTCCCAGCGACGCCGAGGTTCATTGTCACGTTGCCCAGGTCGAGCGTCATGACGGAGGGGTTGGGGATGTGCACGGTGCCGAGCATGTTGGAGCCGTCGGAGAGGATTTCTTTCGCGCCGGAAAGGATCTTCAGGTCGGTGATGTTGAGGCCGGAGAGGTGGTTCAGGCCTGTGATGCCGAGGTTAGATGCGATGTATCAGATGAATGACCAATGTATAAATACCTTTCATGGTAATCTTCTTGTTGTAGTTGACCTTTGTCACTGGCAGACCTGATATATGGATCTTGGTCTTGCCGTTGAAGTCGATGGTGAGCTCCTCGCTGGCGAGAACTGCTTTGGTGTAGCTGTCATCACGTTAGACAGAGTTGAATGAATTGAGGCTACTAAGTACTTACGCAGTGAAGGCTTCAGTAGACTCGAACTTCGCATCTTGATCAATGGTAATGTAGGTCTTGTGCTCCGACTTGGCTTCGGGAACGTTGACGTAGATGAACGGGTCTTGACCGTCAAGCGACAGGCCGGCGCGGAAAGCTTCAATCCTGGGATGGTAGCTGCTATCGCTCGTGATGGTGTTGTTGATCTTCAGATGTACACTGTCCGAAGTTGGGTCCGTAACCTCCATGTTGGTCACCTCAAGTTTGGATGCATTGATCTCATGTTGCGCTTGCTTTGGTAGACCGACAAAAATCAAAGGCAATACAATGACCAGGACGAGAACGATGAGAACAAGACAGTCTGAACACAGTCAGTACACCCACAGCCCAACTGACGGTCCTGACTTACCACACCACCAGAACTTCCTACAGTGGTTCTTTACCCTTCCGCCAGCACCCGGCTTCGGTCCAGGCGGGTATAATTTGTTTACAATACCTCCCTTACGGGGTGTTGTGTACACATCCTCTTCCGGGCGAGCTACGGGAGTCTTTTCCATGGTGGCTAGGTGGTATGATGAGCTCGTATGACTTTTGCTTCCACGCTCCTTTATTGAAGTACTTCTGAAGCGAGTGCTCGTGACAGTGTCTCACCGAGCAATGGTTATCTCAGGAACGGACAGCTTACACTGAAATATCAAGGTACAAGCTTGCCCCAAGCCGAAGACGGGAAAGTAGTTTGCGGGGAAAGGACCATCGAAGAAATCAGAGGTTGGAAATCGAAGCACATGAACACTTTACAAGGACTCTCCAAGCCTTTCGTATACAGGCTCGTCGCCGATAGGAGTCTACCAACAGAGGCGCGGTCACTGACAGGGATTGCGCCACGAATGACATCCACCCGCCATAGCTAGATCCGGCACACACCGAGATGATTGCCACCATCTCATCGTGAACGGGATAGAACCGAGGCTCGAGCGTCTTTCGAGGTAATGGATCGACTGACACATGTCTTTCGTTGTTGCCGAAACTGTGGCAAGCTTGTGTAGCACAAGCATCTACGATACGCTTAGTGGTCCAAAACTTGGACGCTAAGTTCTCGAACCGCAATGCTACCATGTTTCTGTGCTAATAACAAATTCAGGAGGCCTTCCAAGGTCGCAGCCATTGGTAACAGATGCAAAGCCGATGGGTGACAGGAGAAACTTAGCATGGTCCCACTCGCCGGTGAGGATTCGCAGAGCCCCCGGACGCACCCCGGGGTTGGCGGAGCAGGGGCGTCCAGAAGCTCCCGCTGTGGGGAGCGATCCTTGTCGATGGCCAATCCAAAGCATCGTTCTCCGGGCGTTCATCTCCTTTGGGTCGAGTGACCATTCTATTGCATAAAAGTTGTAAAAGGAATATGTTTCCTATGGTAGCTAGCACTCAATAATAGCCACGCATTGAAAATGTAACAGCACCCGGCTCAGAGTTTTCACATGAAGGAGCGCCAAATTTTGAACTTGAGCGGGCCTGACCGAATCAGAATCTTACTTACTAGGAGAGACCGACTATCGCTATGACTGGGACAGGACAGTCGCTGTAGCTCCATCGAAGACGAGCTGGATTGCCATGATTGGATGCTTTCATCTGTTGAGTAACGTATTGAAGACCAGAAGCACAAAATAGTAGGATACTGAGACCACTACGCGAGTCGCGTGAGCAGGTTTCGTTCATTTTGACCGGGTCCAGTTAAACGCGCTGTTGTGGCACATTGGCTCTTCAAGTTATGAAGGCCTCCATTTAGCCGCCTGTCGGCTGACTAGCGTACAGAAAGATTGCTCTGTCGTCATCTCAACACACCATCGAATCTTGGTGTACTGGACTACCTATACAAATGCAAAGCTTCTGAATGTCGTCGTCACGTCAAGAGTCAGTGGAGAATGATCGCTCGGTGATCGCTGTCAGGAATGGCGGGCGCCAAGTGCGATCGCTTACCGCCGGTAAGTGGGCCCGCGAGATTTCTTGGAGTTGACGACTCGCGGCTGTGTATCACGAACATACCACTTACCACATTCGAGATCCAAGATGTCGCAATCAGACGAGGAAGATGACTATATGAATATGGTGTTTGAAGATGCGCCTAAAGGTCCAAAGCACGAGACCTCCTTGCAGCGCGCCGCGCGCAAGCGCAAAGAGGTATGCGCATGATTCAAAAGCTCTCTATCGCGTACGCTAACGTTTGATCAGGGCGAAACACGAGCGCGACAGAAGACCAAAGCCGAGAAGGAAGCAGACGCAGAAGCAGCACGCGAAGAAGCACTTGCGACCGCTCTGCCGGAGACCAACAAGGGATTCAAGATGATGGCTAAATTCGGCTTCAAGCAGGGCGACACACTCGGCAAATCCGTAGACGCACGCAAAACACCCATCGCAGTCGATGTCAAAGCAGACAAGGGAGGCATCGGTCTCGAGTCGGAGAAGAAGCGCAAGTTCAGAGAACAGTGGGAGGAAGCAGAACGACTTGCCAAGCGCACTAAGGAGGAAGAGGGCGATTATCTCGAAATGCGGCGACAAGAGCAAAAGGAGAAGAAGGCCGAAAGAGATCTTGACAGCGCACAGCGCACAGCTGAGCGATTGTCTGAGAAGGAAGCAGATGAGAAAGGCACACCAGAGCCTGGAGAGAAGCCATTGACAGATATCAATGTACTCTGGCGCAGCCGCGCACGGAAGCGAGTCGAGATACAGCAAGACAAGCAGCAACGACGCGAACTGAACAACAGTCTTGCTTCGCGACTGCCCATCCTAGCAGACGAAGGTGACGTAGACAACGACACAAAGGTCGCACTGGGCCAGGATCTTCAGCCGTTCTACACTACGCTGGAGGGTGATCTCGAAGCTGATGATCCTGAACTGGCTGAGTTCGAAGCATTGCCAGTAGCGGAGCGACTTGAAAAAGTGCTGCTATACCTTCGCGATAAGTTCCAATACTGCCTCTACTGCGGCTACCAGTACCCAGATAGGGAACTGGAAGGCTGCCCAGGAGTAACAGAAGAGGAGCATGAATGATTTTCGCATAGTGAGCGTAGAGATCTTGGCCTGCGCCAGCGCAATCAAAGTCATATTAACACAAGATCAGTAGGTGTTGCAGCAGCACTTCAGCTGAGGGAATACCATACTCCAAAACAACCCAGTGCGTACATGTTGCATTTGCATGTGGATCACCGCTACAGAAGCTAGCGTGCAGCTGAGAAACGAAAATGACTGATGACTTGAAGGCGGTAGCTGCGAGCTTTGAACAACACATAGATACCCAATAGACATATACAAGACATTAATGTCATTTTTCATCAAAAGTTGTCGAGCTTGGCTCTCAGAAAGAACGTGGGCACCTTAGAGGTTGGAACCTGCCCAAACGTCAGTAAATTGAACGCACGTGTCCACGCGCCTTAGCGTCAACGCGCTTGCTCCATCGTGGACCCTGCCAACCCATCTTAACAACACTTCGTAAATAAATACAACCCCATTGAAACATCACAATGGATCTAGAACATCAGCGATCCTACATATATCAACCAACCGAGAGCGAAGAGAGGACACCCAAGCGCCAATGCAAAGAGCAATCTCGATTCCAACCGCAGCTCAAAGAGCGACTATGCATCTATCGCGACCTGTGGGCTGAGCAGGAACAGCGCATTCAAGTACTTGCCGACTATATTCTTTAGTTCTTCTGGCTGATGACAGCAGGCTACTCTTGAGGAGGCAGATAGCGCGACGCAAGAAAGCATTGTCAATTTCGTCTCGGAATCGAGGTCATCACCTGATGAATCGAGATTTGCAATACCAACAGGCCTCGTTGTTGCTGGACCAAGTATCGCATCTCACGGACCCTACTTTGAGCGACTAGGACACAAGGTTAGGTCCGACACAGATAGCGCTTACGTTCTCCTGAATTCCGGTGAATGCCCCAACCTGAAAACGCTGCTCAAAAATCTTATCAAGAAGGTGACATCTCATTTGGAAGACGATGACGAGGATGATGCGGAGAGACCCAGTAGACCATCCAGGTTTGGACCAAAACTACTCAATTATGATCTTGGGCATATTCAGGCATGGCGAAAGGCAAACAAGGTGTCAAGCGTCGTTGTGACCATACAGAATAGCGAAGCGTTTGATGCTGGATTACTGATCGACCTGATCGACCTGCTTCAGTAAGTGGAATCGACATTGTCGCGACCGTGCTAACCCGTATAGTTCATGGCTCAATCGCATTCCTTTTGTTCTTCTGTTTGGCATAGCAACTTCGGCGGATAGCTTTGAAGACCGTTTATCTGGACAGTGCTTGCGATATCTTGAAGGCCAGAGGTTCGACGTCACACAGTCCGACGACATCATCGAGAAGCTGTTTAGCGCGACTGTTGCCAGCCTTGACAATCGACTGTTTATCGGTCCACAGCTGTGTTGCCGCATGCTAGACCGGCAGAAAGACTATGTACAGAATGTACAGGATTTCTGTGACGGTCTTAGATACGCGTACATGTCGCACTTCTATGCTAGCGTTCCGAGTATCTTACTGGACGCTGACATTGAGCTTGAAGATCTTCAGGCCGATGTGCTTGAAGCAGTACGGAACATGCCAACTTTCCGTCGGCATATCGAAACTAGGCTCGAGCAGGGTTCTGGAGCTCGCCAAATTGTCCGCAGTCTGCTCCAGTCTGATCGCGAACTGTTCCAAGCTATTAGGGACGGGGTGACATCCGCCCAGAACGAGTTGTCTGATATGAGCCATGCCGCCCAGGTACTCTCTAGCATTCGGGAAGCGTTACAGATGAGCCCGAAAGTCAGATCGTCTACGATATGGATTCGAGCAGCATCTGGAGAGTTACTGGACTCGCCCCTGCTTCGCGAAACCATGCTTAGTCTCAAGAAGATACCCTCGGACAGGTTTGCCGGTCTCCTGTCAGTGCTTGATGAGCTGTCCACACAACGACAAATGTCATATGAGGTGGCATCATCGAAAGCTAAAGGGACCTTGGATGTAGATGGCATACGAGAGCAGTTCAACATCATTCTACAAGAGCAAAACACATCTCGTCCACTTCGTACAGAGCATGACGTACAGAATGACAGTGTGCGAGCTACGGTCGTTGCGCAGAAAGTGCTACTCCAGAAGCACAAAGCAACGCTATCGAAGCAGGACCAGGCCTACTCCGACCTGATTACACGCCTGCACAGTCAGCTGACATCTTTCTTCGATATTAGCCTGATCGAGCCCCAGACGTTGCTTTTCTCTGAGATCTTTACGTATGATCTGAAGTCACCACATCTTGAGGTTTTCCAGCCTAAGCCACGATTTTCGGTAGAACGTGCTTTAGCAGCTCCTCACGACTATCTTGGTTGCAATTGCTGTGGAAGAGGCGATGACAACGAGTCGGCCCTCGGTGCTACGCAACCTGCGACTGCGATCGTATATCAGATGTACCTGGAGTCGGGCGCTCTGATCAACGCGACTGATCTCTGGTCAGCATTCAAGGCAATTGTCGGAGCCAAAGACGAGGATGATGAATCCAAAACCATGTGAGTGTTAAATCTCTGGCAGAAGGAAAGTAAATTGACAACTTTAGGGCGTTGTTTCAGCGAGCTCTTGCCGAGCTTAAGTATATGGGTCTTCTCAGACCGACCAAGAAGAAGACCGATCACGTCGCTAAAGTTATGTGGAAGGGCCTGTGAGGTTCTGTATATGACATCTAATTTTACACGCGCCAGCTAGTTCATTCTCCGCTATCATGGGTTCTCATGAGGGCTGGTAAGGCACCTTGTCCACCGCATCATCTGCACCCTTTCTCCTCTGTTCTGCCTCGTCATCTTTGGCCTCTTGCTCAAGCTTGTCCTCTGTACTCTCGTCTGAATTCGAAGGTTGAGAGGGCTTGTCGCCAGTCTTCGAAGGAGCTGTATCGCATATCGTTCCGCAGTTCCGACACGTCCTCGCCTTGGTATCCGCCTTGAATGAGTTCACGGCTTCTTTGATCTGTGTTCCAAGATCCGTACAGTGGAACGCAGCCTCATGTACTTTCTCTCCGCAACTCTGGCAATACCACCTCAAGCGGTCCAAGCTTCCTCCAGGTCTTTTCTGCTCCAGCACTAGACCGACCGTATCTTTGAACCTGACAGGATTGTGTGGTGTGTTGGGTGGCAGTAGAAACATATCACCCTCGTGGATGTGGATGTCACGGAATTCACCCTCGTCCACAACCTTCAGCAGCATGGATCCTTTGTGCTGATAGAACCATTCGGCGGTCTCGTTGATGTGGTAGTCGGTGCGCTCGTTGGGTCCGCCAACGATCATGACTGTGATATCGTCGTTATAGACGCAGTAGTTGTTGATTGGCGGCTTCAGCATGTGCGAGTTCTCGGAGATCCTACATCATTAGCATCGTACAAGCGATACGTAGGAACGCAGTACCATTTTGGCACGTTTAATGGCGACGATAAAAGTCGTGCAGGTGCTGTGTAGGAAAAGTGACGTCTTGGGATGATAGCTCCGGAGGTCCGCAACCATGGGGTAGAGCTCTGGATGCACCACGCAGCGGAGCGGAGGGATCGCATGGTTGTAGTCATAAGGTGTGTATAATGGCGTTTCAAGAGATTCGTGCGCTACTTCCGAAATGCTCTTGGAGTGTGGCGTTGCTGTAGACTGTCAAGGTGATCACAAATGTCATCAATAGCTCTGGCTGGACCCTGGCCGAGGCGCGAAACGTGCTCATGTAGCGGGGTTACCCGCATACATGGTGCGACGCGTGTGATACGGACAGCTCCTTCTCATCGCAGCTGTTCAACGTTCTTCAACAACCTTCCTCTAGAAGAGAAACGACAGCATTACAAGAAAATGGATCACTCACACATGGATCACGGCCATATGGACCATGGCGGTATGGACCACGGTATGCCTGGCATGGACCACGGCCACAAGTGCAACATGAACGTACGCTGCACCGTCTACGCTCTAGCTATAGAGCTTCAGTATACCGAGTGGCATGGCTGACACCAAGGTAGATGCTGTTCACCTGGGACACGACCGATCTCTGCATCGTCTTTCGCAGCTGGCACGTCAGCGGCACCTTCTCGCTGATCGTCGCGCTCATCGGCATCATCCTGCTTACCGCCGGCTACGAGGCGGTGCGCGAAGCCTCCAGGCGCTACGAAGCCTATGCCAACAAAGCGCTCGAGGGAAGACGCGGTGGCGATGACCTACGAGGTAAGTCCCCATACTTTCGTACTTGCTGGGCGCTGGCGCTGTGCAGCGCATGGGATGGATGCTGGAGAGGCTTGTTTCCTTACTTCATCGACCATACGTTGGAACGACGGCTGAGTCCAGCGCGCGATAAGATGTGCTCCCCGCCGCCGATGAATCGAGCTCATTGCTTCACTCAGGGAGAAATGCTGGAGGCAACGCGGAGCAGCAGGCGAAGCTTGTCAAGGCTGCGCTGTATGCGGTGCAGGTGTTCTACTCGTTCTTCATCATGTAAGTGGTTCTTTAATTGTGGGTGTGGTGCTGGAGCTGATGACTATAGGTTGCTGTTTATGACATACAACGGCTGGATTATGCTGGCTGTTGCGGTGGGCGCGTTCGTCGGCTACTTGCTGTTTGCCAATTCGAGCCCTACAAAGTCGGCTGCTTGCCACTAGAATAGCAGGCAGCCCATGGGCATTACTTTGCCAGCGTATGGCTGGGCCTTAAGATATGATCTAAAGGACAAGGTCCACATAGTATCTACACGTCTGTAATGTGTGCTTGTGCGGCGTTCTCCCCGAGCCTCTATATCCTTCAGTATCCGACGGTGGTGTGAGAGACGGCGATCTCTACTTCAGCGCGATGCATTCCTGTAGAATACAACAATCCTACAAATCGTGTGCAAGTAGGTGCTTATTTGCCGCGGACCTTGCTTGCAAACCAACCGATTCGATAGCCACAGTCCAGGTCGTGTCAAAAGACACCGAACAGCTCAGCGCTTGGACGCTCGCTGCATTGCTGTCCCGAATATCTCGAACCAGATGAGAGCTATGGATGCTTCAGCGTAGTTGAAATTGCAGTTCGGCGCAATGATGGATGCGAAATAATGCATCAGAGTCGTGCTGCGAAGCCTGCGCCGAAGTCACAGTATAAACCCCGGGTGGAGCTGCAGGAGAGGCAATGCATTCCGCGCGCGTGCCATCTTCACACTCTGGGTGACAGTGAGTAAATTAAGCGGGGAGCGCTACTTTCTATTCAGTGCTTCAATCGCATAGACAGCGCGGAAGCGTGCTGCGGCACATGCCTACATAGAAGATGAGCAAATGCCGGTCGGCTATGGTGGAGCAAGGTAGTGTTGCGGGCGATATTGCCAAAGGTGGCCAGCACTGCGACATTTTACAACTGCAAAGGAAAAGGAAACAAAAAAAAAAGAGCGTGTAAGGACGCAGTTGTCAATGTCGTTCAAAGACTCCAGGATGCTCTAATACGTGGTTGCCAAACTAGTCGTGTTCACATGAAAGAGCCGTTTGGGCAGGACCGAACGATGCGTGACTTCCCCCGGATTCTCGGTGCCCCATGATCAGATGCCAGAGCTGTGCGGCTGGAGAGCGTCTCGGACCAATGGCATTGTTGCAATTTGGTCGTCATGCGGTCTTCGACCAAGTCTCGCATCTTCACATGCGATGACCAAAGTGCTGCGTGTCTGAAACCCGCGCTTGCGTCACGGAGATCTGGAGAGAACAGTCGGTCTGCCGGCCCCAGCCTACAAACAGCTCGCATTTCACTGGCTGGCAAAGACGCTTCATCTGGGGTGACCCGCTTGCGCTGACGCTACGAGCTTCTCCACATAGCCTCGCAGACCTCGGCACGACGCCCAGCACGACGCCCCATACAAAGGCTACAACCTCCCCACTCGTCTATCTGCATTTGCGTCCACTAGACTATCCCTTCCCTTCCCTTCCCTTCTTCGCATTGCAACTGCCAAAATGACTGCGAAGGTTATCGTTGTTGGCGCTGGCTGTAAGCATAGCCTCAGGACAACGCCCTGTCATGCGCACATCTAACCTCGCACCCAGTGTCCGGCTTGAGCGCTGCTCACACCATCTACCTTGCTGGTGGCAATGTTGTTCTGCTCGACAAGAACAGTGAGTCTGGCACTACTCCAAGGCTCAAATGCCCTTTACTGACTCGGACCAGACTTCATGGGAGGCAACTCCACCAAGGCCACATCTGGTATCAACGGTGCCCTCACAAGGACACAGGTTGACCACCAGATTGGCGACAGCGTCAAGCAGTTCTATGATGACACATTGAAGTCTGCACGAGACAAGGCGAGGCCAGACTTGATCAAAGTCTTGACCTACAAGTCTGCCGCAGCCGTCGAGTGGCTGATGGATGTCTTTAACCTTGACCTGACTCTCGTTTCTCGTCTCGGGTGAGTAGTAGCCGAGAGAAGTCCTCGTCGCAAGCACTGACAACATAATTAGTGGTCACTCTTTCCCCCGTACCCACCGTGGTCATGATGCCAAGTTCCCCGGTATGGCCATCACATATGCCTTGATGCAGCGATTCGAGGAGTTGGCCGAGGCCGAGCCCGAGCGTGTTCAGCTGGTCAAGAAGGCCAAGGTCACCAAGGTCAACATGGATGGCAACCGTGCTACCGGTGTCACCTACTCGTTCGGTGGTGAGGAGACAACAATCGAGGGTCCCGTTATTCTCGCTACCGGTGGTTACGCTGCCGACTTCACAGAGGACTCTCTGCTGAAGAAGTGGAGGCCCGACACATTCGATCTCTCCACCACCAACGGTGCCCACGCCACTGGTGACGGGCACAAGATGTTGATGAAGGTTGGTGCTCAGGGTATTGACATGGACAAGGTCCAGGTCCACCCCACAGGCCTTGTCGACCCCAAGGACCCTACCGCTAAGACTAAGTTCCTGGCTGCCGAGGCTCTCCGTGGCGAGGGTGGTATTCTTCTCAACAACAAGGGTCAGCGCTTCTGCGACGACCTCGGTCACCGTGACTACGTCTCCGGCAAGATGTGGGAGGAGAAGGAGAAGGGCCAGTGGCCTATCCGCCTTGTTCTCAACTCCAAGGCCTCCAATGTTCTTGACTTCCACACAAGGCATTATTCCGGCCGTGGTCTAATGAAGAAGATGTCCGGCAAGGAGCTTGCTAAGGAGATTGGTGTCAGCGACAAGCAGCTCCAGGAGGAGTTCACAAGCTACAACGCCATCGCTAAGGGCGAGAAGAAGGACACATGGGGCAAGAAGTACTTCCACAACCTGCCCTTCGACATCAACGACACATTCCACGTTGCGGTCATGGAGCCTGTGCTCCACTTCACCATGGGTGGTATCGAGATCAACGACCAGGCACAGTGCTTGAACGATCAGGGCAAGCCATTCGACGGTCTGTTCGTCTGCGGTGAGCTTGCTGGTGGTGTCCACGGTGCCAACCGTCTTGGTGGTTCGTCGCTGCTTGGCTGTGTTGTTTACGGCCGTGTTGCTGGTGATTCGGCATCGAAGTTCCTCTTTCAACAGGCACTTAACAACGCCGGCGGGTCAGCTGTCTCCCGTCTCGGCCAGATCTCTCTCCATATCGATCCCAGCACACCAGGAAAGATCTCGGTGGAGTGGGGTAGCGGTACTCAGGGCGGTGCTCAGGCAACATCTGGCGATGACAAGGTAGCTCAGCAGTCACAGCTGTCGGCAGCACCTGTTATGAAGAAGGACGGCGACTCGAAGGATCCTGGCAAGGTTACCAAGCCCAACCAGCCAGCCAAGTTCTCAATCCCCGACAAGGAGTTCACACTCGAGGAGATTGCCAAGCACAATAAGAAGGACGATCTGTGGATTGCAGTCAAGGGCATTGTCATGGATGTCACAAACTGGACGGATGAGCACCCCGGTGGCCCCCAGGCGCTGTTCAGCCACATGGGTAAGGACGCGTCGGAGGAGTTTGAGATGCTCCATGATGACGAGGTCATTCCCAAGTACGCACCCGAGATTGTCATCGGCAAGGTCAAGGGCCAGAAGGTCACACTCGAGTACTAGAGGGAGATGGCGTTGTTTGTAAATGTACTTCTAGCATGTTCCTGAATGATATCCTTGACAAGTTCAGATTCTTCACTATGCGAGGATCCAACGTGTAACTGTTATCTATAAGTAATGACCACCTGAATGCGTGTGCATGCGGAGACGTTGGCGGAAGTGGCTAGGGCTAGCTAAGGGTTGTTGGGGAACGAGACCCTGAACTAGACTCCCAAACCTCGGAGCTTCAACAGCCACGCACGCTCACAGCTTCTCACAACCCACATACTCGTTCGACCCAGGCGGTTGCGAAAATGCTGCGCTGGACTTTCCGCCATTCTTCACTTCGACAATGACCGAGTACGACCATTATGGTGTTCCCGCCGGCGCATACCAGGAGCCGGACAGCTTCGCCGGCCAAACATACCGCACGGCGCGCGCCTTTTTGCTGTACAGGGCGAAGCCGTTCGTCGAGAGCAGGGTAGAACACGGGCGATGGAAGAGGCTGTTTAGCCTAGCAAATGCCCTGGTGGTAGTTTGGTGGGTGGTGGTGTACTGGGGCGAGAGGGGTGCCTTCAACGGCGCAGTCGGGAGCTGCAATTGGGATGCATGGGAGAACTGGGTACGGCGCAGCGTGGCCGTTCTACGTTCTATTGATTCGACTAACTCTGAGTAGGAGGAAGGAGCCAACCCTCACAGACTCGTCTTCGTCGCCGACCCGCAACTCGTCGACCCGCACACATATCCTGGCCGGCCATGGCCTCTCAACCCCCTCACCATGAAGTACACCGATCAGTACATGCGCCGCGCGTATTCGCGGATCCAGACCGAGCTGTATCCTGACACCGTCTTCTTCCTTGGCGATCTGTTTGACGGTGGCCGCGAGTGGTCCACGCGCACGACCAAGTCGCCCGAGAAGCAGTACCAGCAGTATGGAGACAGCTATTGGATGAACGAGTACCGCCGTTTTGGGAGCATCTTCTTCAAGCACTGGGGCGACGCAGGGACGCAGCCCCGGCCCGGACAGCCAGGGAGGAAGTTCATAAGCAGCCTGCCTGGAAACCACGATCTCGGGTTTGCCAAAGGAGTCCAGGTTGGGGTGCGCGACAGGTTCCACGCCTATTTCGGAGACGGCAACAGGATCGATGTGCTGGGGAATCACACCTTTGTCTCCATCGACAGCGTCTCTCTCAGCGCACTGGGCGTGCCGTCCTCGCAAGAGCTCGAAGAGCTATGGCGCCCGACCGTCGACTTCCTCGCCGGCGCCCAAGAGCAAAAGCACAAGCTCACCCAGCGCGAGCTCCGCGTCCAGCGCGGCCTGCGCCCCTACCCCGGCTTCGCCCACCGCGAGATCCCCACCCAAGACCTCGCCAAAGCGACCCTCCCCCATGCCGACGACCCCGTCACAGACTTCCCCACCATCCTCCTCACCCACGTGCCCCTCTACCGCGCCCCCGGCACCCCTTGCGGCCCCCTCCGCGAACACTGGCCCCCTTCCCCCGGCGCCCCCGACCGCGACGACCGCAACGCCATCTCCGTCAGCGGGGGTTACCAGTACCAGAACGTGCTGAACAAGGAGATCAGCGCCGACGTGGCCAGCAAGATCGGCGACGTGCGGTATGCCTTCTCCGGCGACGACCACGACTACTGCGAGCTCACGCACCGCGGCTACGCGTCGGGTGGCGGCGGCATCAAGGAGATCACCGTCAAGAGCATCAGCTGGGCCATGGGCGTCCGCCACCCGGGCTTCGTCCTGGCTAGTCTGTGGAACCCCGTGGATGCCATGGGGAGGCCGCTGAGCGGCGACATGGCCAAGACGGTGCAGACGCGGCTGTGTCTGCTGCCGGACCAGCTGGGCATCTTCTTCCGGTACGCGGCGCTGTTTGCGCTCACGCTGGTGCTGCTCGGCGCCCGCGCGGCGCTTGTGGCGTCCAACCTCCTCCCTGCCGCTGCGCCGGCCACATCCAACGACGACCCCATCCTGCCCACGGCCTCGGTCGACAAGCACCCGAGCTTCGCCTTCAACAACAACAACAACAACGACGACGACGACACCGCCGCACACTCCACACACAGCAGCACCTCCTCTACAGCCGCAAACAACAACACCTCCCTACAACCCCGCTCCACCACCTCCCGCCCCCGCACCGCCTCCCCCCTAAACGGATACGGATACGGCTACTCGCCCGCGCCCTCCCCGCTGCCGCACCACCAGAGCACCAGCTACGCCTTGCCGCCCGTCCAGAACGCGGCGTTCCACGGGGACGAGGATAAAAAGCCGCATGCAGGTTGGGTGGGGGGCGGCGTGAGCACGGCGGACGCCGGCAAGAAGAGGAAGAGGAAGGGGAGGAAGGGTTTCGCGCTGTGGAGGGAAGAGATGAGGGCCACGCTGGGAAGGGTGCTGGTTTGCGGGCTGGGGTGGTATTTCTGGTTGGTTTGGCGGGGGTGAAGGAACAAAACAAGAGAAGAAAAAAAATATCGAGATACCTACCTCCTGTTGTGTGTGTGTGGGCTCTTTTCTCTTCTTCCTTTCTCTTTCTTTTTTTTTTGGCTATTCTTGCATTTTGGGGGGGGGGGGGGGGGGTTTGGGGGGTTGAGGGGGGGGGGGGGGGGGGGGGGTTGTGCGTTTACCAACCAGGTCATGTTTTTGCCTATTTCTCTTTATCCAAATATTGCCCCTCCCACACCCACCACCCAAGTCGCGCCACACTGTTTTATCCACTGTGAATGTTATGAAGCAACCGCCTGTTAGTTGAATATATGACCACCTAAACT